>JAYDZK010000001.1:22723369-22780643 GCA_034509185.1 Euphonia xanthogaster | reverse complement strand
CTTCTGCTACTCTGTTATTCCCATTAAGTTAGGGATAAACCAGCAATTGCTGAGGAGTAGGGCCGGGGGGCAGGCTCCAAACTTTAGTTCTTGTATGTGTTTTCTGATCCACATTTTGCTTTGGCCTGTTTCTGGCTCAAACCTTGTCTGCTCCTGCCATGGGAAAACCTCTCTGCTGAGTTGTAAAAGAAGCTTCATTCTAACCCTCTCTGAAAGGGTTGGAAGAAGTGTCTTTGTATGGCCTTGCCTTTAAATCTGAGCCTGACTGTGAAAGGACAGATATAAGGAGTGAAAATTACCCTAATAAAATGATGTCTATCATTTTCTTATTCCAACCAGAAATTCTGTAGCACAGAACATAAAAAAAAAAAAGGTTTTTTTTAAAAAAAGGGGAAAAAAAGGAACTTATTCAGAAACAACCTCAAGGCAAAAAGTTATGAAATTGAAACCCAAAGAACCAGCAGGGAAAGTGCTTTAAAAAAAATCCCTTATTAGAGTCACAGAAGGTAGCGCCATACCCCCACATGAAAAACAAAATAAAAACCTGGAAGCAAAAAGGTAAGAGAAACTCGTGCACTTAAATACCAAGTTATGTTGTTTTA
The DNA here is from genome assembly GCA_034509185.1 of Euphonia xanthogaster. Lineage (NCBI taxonomy): Eukaryota > Metazoa > Chordata > Aves > Passeriformes > Fringillidae > Euphonia > Euphonia xanthogaster. The sequence goes on along the minus strand of JAYDZK010000001.1, from coordinate 22,780,041 downwards.
TTCAAGTCAGATAAAGAATACTTTAAAAATTGGATATTCCATCCAAGTGATGCTAATAGAATGGAACATAAAATGGAGCACTGAGATGTGAAATACAGATTAAGAAAAAATTTGAGGAACAAATAGCCAAAGATAACATAAGCAATGATAAATTCTTTACATACCAAGAGTAGGCAGCCCCAGGGAGAGTCAGTTAAAGAGGTAATCAGGATGAATAGAGATTGGAGAAAAGACTTGGTCATTAGTAGAGGGGAGAAAAGAACCCTGAATACCACAGCATGCATTTTGCAGAGAAAAAATGATGACACTGTCCTTGGGTGATGTGTGAGTAATAATGAAACTGTGTGCAAAATGGGGCTGTAACAGATCTCCAGGTTATTGCAAAGGGACTCCATGCTGGCGGGTCCCAATTTTGACTTTCAGTGCTCCACAGAAAAATTTGTATTCCCTGATCATCACCCCAATATCACCACATATTCTGGGGGAAGAAGCAACCTGAAAAGAGCAGGTATGAAATGTGAACCTATACGAGTAGACTGCTACCAGATGAAATCCCTTAATAGGTTCATGGGAGGTCATACCATGTTCCAAAATTAAAATCAAAACCTGGAAACAAAAAGGAAATAAGAACAAATGCAGTCAAATGCCAAATTTCATGGGCTTATTCACATTTAATAAAAAAAAAAAAAGAAGGTAAAAAAGGAAAAGAAGAAAAGATTACACCAGGAGCATAAAATGTCAAGGGTTTTTTGTTTATTTTGGGGGTTTTTTTGTTTTGGTTTTTTTTGGGGTGTTGTTTGTTTAATTGCAGGAGTTTTTGTTTGGTTGCTTTTGGTTTTTATTTTTGTTTTGGTTTGGGTTTGTTTTTGGTTTTTTGTTGTTGTTGGTTTTCTGGTCTTTTTTTGGTTTTGTTTGTTTGGTTTTTGGATTTTTTGTTGGTTTTTATTTGTTTTTTAATGATCAAGTCTTCATCTTCTTAATCAGTTCTGGTATTCTCCTTTAATTGTTGCTGTTAGTTCTGCCCATTCCGAAATGTCCTTTTTTTTTCCACTTACATTAGACTTTGGGCTGATTTTTTTTTCTCTTGTCATTTCCAAAATGAGGGGCATTGCTCTGTCCTGTAGCTCAGGAACATAGAATAGCCTCTGCCCAGCATCCCAAAGTGCACATCACTGGGTGTACAAGTTGCAAATCCAATGGAGGAGCAGAATCTGGTCAGGAATCCATTGAAGATTAGAGTTTGGGGAGTTGATTCACGTTCATGATGTACTATGATACTTCAAAACATTCTGTCTTCTCTACCTCTTCCTTTCTTCCTTTCCTAAAAGCATTTTTGTGAGCATCATTGGATTTCTGCAATACCTGACCTTAGGTATGATTTTCAGCTTAGTTGCAGGATTGTCTCTCCCCTCTCTCCCCTTCAGCTGTCCTCCCCTCCACCTCCAGCCCATGCCTGTGATCTGCATCCCAGTCACCTTGCATGCATTGTTCCACATCCTTCTCCCTTTTGCATTTATTTATTTATTTATCTTCCCTGGGGTTGGAAATGGAGAAAAAATAAAAATAAATATGCAAATGAAAGGGAAAAATGGAGAGAAATTTAATTAAAATGTGTGTGTTTCTTTCCCTTCGAGTGCTTTAGGGTGGAATAGCAAATTCTTAAAAAAGAGAGCACTCAGAATAAGGTTAAAGAGCTGGAAACTGATTACATGCAATTGAAAATGAAAGCAGGGCGGGGGTGGTGGAGATGTAGCATATTGAGATAGGTAAAAGGCTCAGGGAGACTCTTGCTGGTGAGGGGGCATTTTTCACTATGAGTTACAGCCAAGCAGGCATTGCATATGAATTCTATAACGGGGTTTCAGACGTTTTGCATCAGGAGAGAGGCAGGCAAAAAAGCATTTTACTTTGAAGAGAAATGTGAAGAGGACACCTTGCAGATGAGAGCTGGGAAAAAAAGCAACAGTCAGGAAAGACAGAGGAGTGGGGGAGAGCCACCACCTTCTGGTTTCTATCTGTAGATCTGCCATACCTCCACAGAGGACAGGACTTGTAGAATGCTTGAGGGTACAGAGGGGAGAGAGAAATAAATAACTGAGTCTCATACTTTATGCAGAATCTGCAATCACTGGTTCTGAGCTTGATCAAAGCCATAGCTGTAATGCATCTGTGTGAAGGAGAAGGAGAGGTTGTTGGGCTGTGGAGTTGTGCTTCAGGTTATTAAAGATTTGTGGGTGAAAGCAAGTACTGGGGCGGGGGGAAGTCCCCCAGCCTTACAGTTATGTTTGGACAGCTGTGGTCTGGCTAGGTCCCATTTCTGATTGACCCCTGAGTATTCATAGGGCCATGTAGCAGCTTCCTAGGATAACAGGGCTCCCTTAGACTGACCACAGGACCTTCAAGTTTAAACCCCATACTCCCCATAGACCCACTATGACAGTACTACGGCCAGCAACAGATTTGTCTGCCAAGGGTGAGAATGTGTATATTATGTCCCTCACTTAGGAACAGCACTTTTCCAATGCATCTTCTCCATTCTGCTCTCAGTCCAACATGGGAATAATTTCTTGGCAGTCTGTTCTTTTAATTAAGCGCAACCTTTGAAAGAGCACATCCCTACTTGTGCCCTACCTTGGTTCCAGGCTGCCAAGGCCTCTTCATTACTCAGAGCCCATGGGACACCTCGTGAATTTAATTTTAAAACCTTTGATGTCCCTCTCCAATCACTGAAAGGCACATTCCTAACAGCTCTTCCTTGGGGCCATTGCTGCCTGCTGCAGGGAGTCCTCTTTCCAAGATGAAGCAACTCCCAAGCCTCCTATACCTGCTTTGCTGGCATCCACATTGCATTGGCTGTGTGAGGCACCATTTTGGTGCTGTTCCTGCCCTTCTGGGTCTTGGCTGGAATGGGGGAGGAGAGCACTGGGGAGAATTACCCTACAAGCACTTTGAATAGTGCCCGGAAAAGCTTCCATATTAAACAGCCATATTAAATAACCATATTAAATAGTTGATGATTCTGACTCGTCCATGCACTGTCTGAGTCCTCAATAAGCTCCCTTGGAAGGGACTTAATGGCGAAGACAACAGCTACTTCCTACTCTGTTGTAGATTGATGTTGCAGCTTTTATAACCCACCAACTGTAGCTCTCCCCTTCTGCCCATAGATATTAAGGGTCCAATTTGCCCTCCCATTTCCCATGCCTTTTAGAGTGAAAGAGAGAAAAGAAGTCCTCTTGCTGTGATGCAGAGTGATTGCTGCCGTCTGACATTCACATTTATCTGCTTGGTCTTTTCATTATTTTCCTCCCATTCTGCTTGTTCTCAGCTGTTCGCTGATCCTCTTCCTTCCTCTGAGACTGGCTGTTGTTAAAACTCCTCTGCTTACCTGCTTTGTATATCTTGACTTATCTGCTTGGTTCACATCTCATTCATCGATTTTTTCATACCCAGCTGCTAAATGAGCACTGTTTGCACCTCTTCCACAAGCATCTTCTGCTTTGCTACTGCAAATTCCTTTGTAGTCCAACTAAAACAGTGTAGCTTCTCATTACAAACAGAAAAGCCAGCAGGCTTCCGATTTTTCTTCCTCCTGCCTGTGTGCTGCTTGTTTTATTTCAGTCGAGAGGTCACACCACTGGTGACTCCTACTAGAGATGTTTCCCTAACTTTGAGCCCAATTTATCAGTCAGGATACAAGGCTCATTTTTCCCAGATGCCCCACACCAGGAATAGCCTCTGGCTGCTGCACAGCTTTTCAACAAACTGTGTCAAGAAGCAGCAAAATCCTGCCTCCGGGAACATGTTCCCTTTCTTAATTTTACTCTGTATTGTTACAATCTCATTTAGTGTCTCAATTACATATAGACAGGCACAAGCTGCAGATTCAGATCAGAAATCCAGGGGTGTTTGTGTCTCATGGGCTTGTCTGCCTCGGTTCATTTGTACCACTACAACTATATAAATAGATGAGGGATAAGTGACAAATACTTTTGTAGGAGTATCTGTGTGCCCACATTTGAGGGTTATTCCGTACCATTCAAAGCTGCTTTAGTAGTGCCAAAATTGGTGTGTAAACATGAGAGCTATGCAATTGTCTGGTACCAGCATACTCATGGTACATGCAGCCAAAGTCCAACTTAGGATTTTTATTTCCATTTGTATTTGCAGAGGCATCAATCCCACATTTCCTTTCTGAGAAATCAGTGGGGTCTGTGTTAACTTTGACATAAATCTTCAGACTTATCTTCAGCATAAATCTTCAGGCCTGATGTATGGGGAAAGAGGGAGTAATAGAACCAAGAGACACAAAACACAGCTCATGATATGCAGAGAACTTCTGTAAGATTGTGCTCTGTTTTGGAACAAGGTGTGAAGCTGATGCAGATAAAATAGGAAGTGGCCAGAATTTATGCTGAAAGCTCATATCTCCCTGTTGGTCTGCTGTGTTCACTGCAGTAAGGTTTGGAAGTTTAGGGCTGTTGGCTTTTTAAAGTAGGAAAATGGTTCCATTGTCTTCTGCAAGTGAAGCACTTGTGTTCTTTCAGAAATGGGAATGAGTTTGGCTCATGAGAGATGTCCTGTGCTTGTAATTACAGTAATCTTGTGCTTCTGGAGGTCTTCTAATATACATCTACATCTGCCAGTCAGCAAGAAGCACTGGCAGAACAGGCTTTCTTGAGACTATCTAGAAAGTCCACCATCTAATATTCATGAACTTAGAAAGGCACTGACATGCAAAGTAAAAAATTAGTCAAATCATTCAAATATCAGGGCTGGTCAGTAGAATGGGGGATCCTAGATGGATCATTTTGTCTAGGATTTTGTCATGCTTTGCCCTCATTTGTTTGCAATGCAAGGCAAAGGACAAGTCACCATGCCCAAGGCAGGCAGCATTTTGCTGTCTTGGGTTTTGAGGGGCAGCTCATGCCACCAGGAGCGTCAAAAAGGTTCTAGACCACACAGTCCATGAATGGAGCAGTACATCTGGGAATCCCACCAGAGCGCAGTCAAAACTCTCTGAGTGCAGGCATCTGGGGGCTGCAGGGGTGAGAAAAGCTCCTGGGAAGTAAGTTGGGAGCTGGGAGCCTGCAGGGCTGCTCATCCTAGCTCTGGTTCTCAACGTCACTTTCCCAGTTGCGAAAGGCTGGCAGCATGCTTATGTTGCTTTTAATCTTCCTTTTGCATCCCTGTTTTTGCTGTTGTCAGAGTGCCGTATTATGAGAATTGGAATTAAGCAATTAAGGAGATAATGTTTCCCTTGAAGAGTTTGACAAGGCAGAAGGAACACAGGCTACTTTTCAGACAAGCTTTTGGTTGCGTATTTACCTAAAAGCAACAGGAAGAAAGAAATGGACAATGGTACACAACACACACACCAGCTTTGTGACCAAGCCACCCTTCCCTCCCTGTGCATCCCTCCTTCTTACTTGTCCCATAACACCACTGAGGTCTTGGGTCCTCAGAGGGGCTGCTCACTTGCCACCCTCAGCACAGAGGACTCAAAGGAAGGGTCTGCCACAGCCTGTAACAAAACTGGATCTTGAACAGATGTTTAAAGGTCTAGCCCAACACCATACTTCATGCTTTGGGGCAAGGGCTTTTGTCTGTGACTCATGGATTGCACTTTCACAGCTTTGCAAGGCTGGTGTGTGGGGATGAGGAGGGGGAAGGTTGCAATCAGCTGCTGGGAGACAAAAGTTCAGAGCTGCTCTCTCTGAGGAGTTTTTTGACTTTGCAACTTAGCCAGCATCTTGTGTGAATGCTTCCCATCAGAGGTCCTCTTGTTCTAAAAGAGACCTTCCAATCTTCGTTCATTTAGATTTGCAATGAGTTTTTGAGAAAGGAGAGGGTTATGCTATTGAGCTGTTTTGCCACTGATCTTTACATCACAATCGAAGATGGGCTAAACTGAGGCTGCAAGTCTCAATTGTCTTGGAAGCCAAGGTGTGGGGAAGCTAGTCTGACCTCTGGAGAGTCATGCTGCTGGTGCCTCTGCACCCTCCCTCTGTTTAGCAGATGAGGTGGTGCCTTTTAAAGATGTAAAATTCACTTTGAACCAGTAACTGTGCTAAGGATCAGACCCAGGGGTACAAATGTAAGATTCTGCAAAATGGCATCATTTGAAATAGGCTTCACCCTGTGATCTTTCTTTCTTTCCTTGGGATGTGGTTCGTCACCCATGCTTTGAACCTGCTCAGCTGTTGTCAGGAGCTTAGAATTTTCTTCATTTCCTACAGGTCTCAGTAGGGAAAGGAGCAGAGAATGGGGAGTTACTGGTTTGTTGTCAGTGGAGATACATAGGGCCTGATTCACCACGGCTCCATTACACCCAGAGTCACACTGGCATAAAAAGATGAGTCAGAGGCAGTGACTCAGGCTCCAGTGCTCTAAATAGTCAGCAGAAGTGGCAAGCCTAGTCCCAAGTGGCAATAATGACTGAAAGAGAGTTTAAAAAGTGTGTGGCTTAATGTGGCGTATTCCCCAGCTCACATAGGAACACAGGGAATCATTACCAGATAGAGATAATTGGATGCTTGTGTAACAGAGTGGTCACATACACTGACTTATAGTAGTGCATGGGAGGATTTGGTTCACTTTGAAACCTCTTTCCAAGTTATATGAGCTAAAATGAAGGCAGGCCCACTCAGGGCAGATTGCTGAAAGCTGAAAGGATATTGTGAGGATGGATAACCTCTTAACTTTAAGCATACTTCACTACCCACTTTCAGGAAAAAGGATTATAGAGGCCTTGTTCCAGCCCAGCAGGACTCATCTTAAGCTAAGTTGCTAGGTAGGGGTGTAATGAGATAATTCAGACAGTCTGAGACCACTTTTTGGTTATGTAAAGTAGCATTCATGTGGAAGCAAAATTGTCCCAGTCGGCACCTGTGTCAAAAGCTGCTCTTTACATCTCCATCTTGCCTGGTCACTTCCTGGGGAGGTCAGCTGAGCTTATTCTCAGTAGTAGTTGTTTGGCCTGAATTAGTACTCAAGGAAGCATTGGCTCAATCGATCCAGATAACTCTATCTAGCCTTTGTTTAAATAAGGCCACAGGTTCCCACTGCCTCTACATCATTTATCTGCTGCGTAGTTCAGCAGCCAAGCTGCGTTTGTGGAGGCAGGCAAAAAAAAAAAAAACAACAAAAAGAGAGAAAAAAAAATCCTACAACAGCTAAAGCTAAATACTCATTTCTTCCTTCATTCAGGACAGTTAAAGGAAATATTTTGTGGGTACTATCTAGCCTTGGTCCCCTTCATCCCTTTGCCTTGCTTGCCTATAACTACCAAGCCCTGGTTTTGACTGCAATCGCTCTTTTTATCCCTCTAGCTGAGGGTTGCACCACATTCCCCTCCCTTTCTCCGGATGTTTTAATGAGCTTACATTTTCATGAAAGGCCAGATCTGATCGTGCCTTGAATGGCAGCTGCCAAACAGAGCTCTTAGTTTCAAACTCAGCAAGAAAATGGCTCTGCCTCCCCTCAGAGCAGCTTATGTACTTGAGAGGCTCAGTCATGAGCAATTTCTATTATGAGCTGAGTACCTTTTGTGTTCCTTGGAGTCTGCTCAGCACCACTGAGGATTGTGCCTTCTCTGTGTTTTGAACTAACATCAGCAGAGCTTAGACATGCATGGTGGGAAGAACGTGACCACAGCTGTCACCCTGTAGTCTTGTTTTTTCTGCTGGTTTGCTAGGGTATTCCCCTTCCCTTATTAATATATTTATCCAAAAGAAAAAAAAAAAGGTGAGTTTCTTACTTCTCCTGAAAAGCATCTTCCATTTGCTTTATGTCTGGCAGACCGTCTCTGTGTGCTGGGATTTTCACTGGACTGGAAACTTTCAAAGGGTAAATACCATGAAGGACATGAGGGTTTTGGGGTTTTTTTCAGGGGGCGGGGGCTGGTTCCAGGCTGTGTAATTGTAAGATGTGAGGTGTCATTACGAAAAGAAGACATGCTAAGGTGCCCTGATGATGAAATTTGCTCAAGTCCTGGCAACAGAGTAGGTCTCCAAGAAGAGGGAGAGAGGTCTCTTTTCACACCAGTTGAAGTCCATACGTATGACGGGAGGTGACAAGAGAACCCGCAGTGAATGGGTGTGACTTTTTCTGCCTCAGAGGACAGGGAAACTCAATCCAGTTCTTCTGCAACTTCCTCAGCCACAGCACCTGGGTGATCACAGGTGAATTTGGGCACACAGTGCCCTCCAGCAAAGAGACTTAGGAGAAGGCATTCTCAGGAAATGCTCCCAAGTACCACCATTGTCCTGGCACAGTCCAGTGACCCCTCTGATTTCTGAAGAGCAGAGAATGATGAGGATATGCTGCAGCCCAGAAGGAAAGATTGTGTTTTCTACTTCACCCCATGCCTCAAGCCCCACAACTGAACCTGTGGCTTATGGCTGCCACAGCTTTCAAAGTGATAGGAAATGAAGCAGCTGAGGGGAGGAGGGAAACAAAGACTACCAAGTTTATCCTCTGCCTTTTTAGTATGGCAGTACTTTCAGAGAACTCCCAGGTGCACGAGTTCTGGTCAAAGATAAGGTACATGTACAGAGGCATTTCTTGTCTAAAATGTTTTGCAGTCCTGTGTATTGGAAAAGGGAAGTCAGGTAAGCTACAAGAGACATCTTCAGTAAAGAAGATGGTACTAAAAACATGAGAGAAGAACTGGGGGTGAATACTCAACGAAAGTATCATCTATACTTCTTTACTTCTAGGCATCCCTAGGCATGAGCTTTTGGTCACTGTAGGAGGCAAGACACAAACCTATACACAGTATTTGCTTAACCTGTACAACAGCTTTTCTCTTCTGTGCTTTGTCAGGCTTGGCCTCCATGGCCCCCTGGGAAGCAAATGAATCTTTGATCACTATTCACATCAACGGGGAAGTCATCAATGCCTTTTTTTTCCTCAAGTTTAAAATCATATTCAATCACATTTGAAAAAACTAACACTTCAAATTCGCAACCTGAGTCTGGGGTCTTATTATTTGCTCTGTGCCTGGCATGTTTCTTCAGTCCAGTGTTCCATGCACAGTTGTTTATTCACATTAAGCCAGTAAAATCAAGATGAGGAAATCTTACAGATGAGAAATTATTACATCCTCTTTTGGTGGCTTTTTCATTTGGCCACAGTAAATGATGATGCAAACTGAAAAACTTCAGATTTTTGTCCCTCACCTTTGATTTTTGCACCTTATCTCTGCAGCTTCACATGATCAGGCAATGTAGGAAATCTCCCCTCTAGGCCATTTCTCATCTTGTATGAAGTATTTATATCACTCTCTGATCCATTTTATCAACATGCCAGAAGCATTTAGGCCCTTGTTCTTACCATGTCCCTGGAATAGCATTGGTCATCATCCCATTACTCCTGAACTGTTTTGCAAGGAAGAAGCCAGAACACGGGACTCTAAGTAACCTGACCAAGCTGGTCAAGTCAGTAGCAGAGCTGAGCTCTGATCATGCATCCCCAAGGCCTGTATTTGTGTTTCTTTCCTGGGCAAAATCCATGAGCCCTACAGCCTTTCCCAGCATTCACTTAAGTATGCCTGCTTCCAGCAGTTCCTCCAGCATTTGAACCCCGTGCATCAGAAAAGTAGAGTGGCCCCATTTACTCCCATTAACATGCAGGCACACACTCTTTGTCTCCCTCTGGGAACATGATAGGAAGAGTTTTAGTGTCAGGAAAAATAGTAATGATAATAATAATAACAACAGCAGCAATAATCAGAAGAAAACCTTCTAGGTGTCAACTCCATATTTTCTGGGGCCTGGTTAAGTTCTCTGGAGCATAGCACTCCATCACTTTTCTCAGCAGCGTATAGTTGCTCATAACTTGAAGGTTTTATCTCTGGGCTTCCTGTACTAAAAAGGAGAAAGGAGGCAAATCTTGCATTCCATGGAAGTATAGATGTTTAATTATCACATTTAGTAGTTCCAGACTCCTGCTTGACAGTCACTGCCTTTTGAAAATTGTCTCCTTATTTTTGGTATTGAAAATATAAAAAACATCTGACTTAAATGGTGTCTGTCCTGTGTGTCCCTCTGCACCTTGGAGTGACCTGTGCTCCAGGAGTGATGCACAGGTCCTGCTGGCATGCATTTGCATGACTCTGGTGCATGCTGCATTTCACATCAGTCTTAGGGTGAAGGTGCCTCCTCTGTTTTGCTTCCAGTGGCCCTTTCTGTCATCTTAAGTCCAACCTGCCTTCTTCCTGCTCTGGGGCATTTGTCCTTGGGTCTCTTCTCTTTCTTTCTTCTTGTTCCTTTACGACTGGGGAAAAAAAGCAAACTGCACCTTGGAGAAATTAGTTTTCTGGGCTTTTCTTACACTGCCTTTCTTGCAAAGATCTCAGATCACTTGCATCTTGCAAGAATTAATAATATAAAGCTTGCTGCCCCTCTGTGAGACTGACCAGTTTTATTATCCTTGTATGAAATTAGCAGTCTCTTTGAAGTCTACTTAATCTACTTTGGGACTGTGATACCTTGCATACAGATCCTAAGCAACACAGTCCAGCAACTAGAAAACCAGAGAGACTGGTCAGAGTGCAGTAGCCTTAGCGCAGAATCTGCCAATCCACTTGTCATTCCCTCCTGTGCTCCCAGAGTCACACATCCCATGCCATCAGGGACCCAGAGGTGTGGTTAAAACTGCTTCACCCAGAGGCCTGCTGCTGACAGAACTTAAAGTGCCTGCCTTGTGTGGGCTAACCACTCTTGCCTTTGCCCATCCCCACCACAGGAACATCTCTGGACAGGGAGGAGCTAGGGATGCCCATGGGTCTTTTTGCAGCACGCCCACCCCGGCCACTGCCAGCCACACATCATGTCCCCGCTCAGTCACTCGACAGTGTCCACTCTCCAGATCATAGGTCTGTGGCCTTGGGACCTCACAGGGACATTTTGCTGGTTCTGACTGGAGTACACTTAAATTGTATTCCCGGCACATGGTAAGAAGCTGTGCTTGGATTTGTGCTGAATACAGGGTTGATCATTTAGAGATATTTTTCTTAGTGCTGAGCAGGGCTTACACAGAGCTAAGGCTTTTTCTGCTTCTTGTACTTCCATGCTGGCACAGAAGTAGGGGGTGCCTGGGAAACTGGGAGGAGACACAGCCAGGACAAGTGGCCTGAACTGACCAGAAGGATATTCCATTTCTTATGACATCATGTTCAGCATATAAAGCTGAAGGAAGAAAGAAGAAGTGAAGGACATTTGGAGTGATGGTGTTTGTCTTCCCAAGTAACTGTTACACGTGATGGGGCCCCAGTCTCCTGGGGATGGCTGAAAACCTGCCTGCCCATGGGAATGGTGATTTAATTCTTTGCTTTGGTGGCTTATGTACTCAGCTTTGCTTTCCCTGATAAACTTTATTTCAACTCATGAGCTTTCCAGCTTTTACCCTTCCAGTTCTCTCCCTGATCCCACTGGTGGGGCAGTGTAGAGATGACTGCCGGGGCTTGTTTCATGGCTGGGGTTAAACCAGGATAAATGTTTCTGGGGATAGGGGTCAAGCATGTCTCAGGCTGGAAGAGAGTAACATTTAGACTCTGTCTTGTGATTTTGAAGGCTCAGTCTCTGGAAGGGGGAGAGAAGATAATTCCCCTCCAACTCTGCTTGCCAGTGGTGAGGTGTCATGGCTTGGTCTCTGGTGGGGTGTGACACCTGGTTTGCAACCTCTGTTGGGAGAGAGCCACAGGGAGGCATGAAGGCTGCTGGGGGAAACAGGGTCTGTGTAAAACTCTCCTGCTTGACCAAGCCCGGGAGGCTTCAAAGGAGGCAGACCTGGCATTTACATCCTCTATGTAGAAAGATCACAGATAATAAGCTCTGTGTTTGTGTGTGTGAGAGACAATGAGAACTGAGTCACTCCTGCTGAATCTGTCATCATAAACAGAACCCAACAGCAGTTTTTCCACTGGAGTTGTTTTCTGGGGATATCAAAACTATGACTGAAACAGAAGAATGTGGTGATTCTGTTTCCTTGTCTTTCTGCTCTTCTATCAAGGATAAAAGGCATTTCTGGGTTGCTTTCCCCCTACCTACCTGCCTACCTACCTCCCTACTTCAACCTCTACACAAAGCACAGCAGCTTTTCTGTGATGCATGTATCCCACCTCTGTGCCAAAATCCCCTGGAGACCAGGTTCCCACTGCCTGGTGATTGATTGCCATGCCTTGTTTATAGCTCCAAAAGACCGAGCCAGCATCCCAGCCTGGCTGGAATCAGGTGCATTTTAGTCTCTTTGAAGGGTCTCACAGTGGCAGGTACCACCATGGCCTGTTGAAGCACAGATTCTGCTATCCTCAGCAGAGGGAGACTTTATATTCCCATGGCCACGGCAGCCCTACAGTTCAACTATAAAGTGGGACCTATGGCAGAGGACCACAAGAGGAGAGGCAGTATAGAAGTTCAAGGGGCGGTAAAAGAGAGAGACAATAGTTAAAACAAAAAAGAAAGATAAAGAGTGACATGAAGACTTTACTCTTCATTTATAAAAGGCTTCATCTATCAGCTGGATTGCCTTAATGTGTCTCCTAACAAGGCTCCCCCAACACACACACCCCCTTTCCTTTGGTTTCACTCTTTGATATTGTCACATGCTCTTCATTTTCCAGCACGTTGCATTCATTCTTTGCCTTTAAACTCCAAGGATTAAAGCAACTGGGTTAAATAAATAAATAAATGAAATTAAAAGAGCTGACATATCATGCTGTTGTTGGCAGCCTTTGATTTTCTTCCAAAACAAGATCATTACTTTTTTTCCTCCGTCTTTGAAAAAAAGCGATGGACAGACGACAGACTCCTCATCTTACAAATTCTTTTATCACTTGTGGGCTGTGGTAGGTGTGGGGAGAGGCTGAAGAATGAGAGGCTTGTGTCTGTAGTATAGGGAGCTGTGAATGACTGTGAGCTTAGAGCCAGGTAGCATCCAGTTGAGCTCTGGACAGGAAATGGCTTTTTGCTGGGATTTTATACAAGCTCCAGGACAACAACTTCACGGTCCCCACTGAAGCTTAGACAGTGCTCCCACATAGAAACAACGAAGATTAGGGCCAGCCTGATGAAAGGCAACCTCAGCTGTAAAGTGTTGGGTCCCAGATAAGTATTGTACAAGCTTTCAGGAAGGAGACACATGACCTGTTTCATGCTTATAACTAGGTTGCACCAAAAAACTTTGGTTTTTTGGTGCAACCTAGTTATAAGCATGAAACTTGTAACACGAAGCATGAGGAGCTGATTTTCAGAATTTGGCACTGTATCTGAGTCTATGTCTGTTTGTAAGCCTCCAGGCCCAGGAGTTTTGCTGACAAAAGTTTAGGTCCATCCAGGAGCTTTTCCTAGGTTTGAAGCTGAGCTCAAGTTTGTTGAGTCTCTAATACTTTGGAGCAGACTGAGTTGTCCCTCCCCCTGCACAGCTGCAGTGAGGATCAGTGAATCTGACATGAGCTGCTTGGGAGACCACTAGAGGCACGTTTCCCACAATGAAATTTGGAGGATATGTGGCTGTTCAGATCCAGCCTTGTTTGGGCTCTGAACGTATCATAAATCTCTGGCACTGGGTGATGCTTTGCTGTGCAAACGAAGTCCAAGGAGAGCCAGGAGCAAAGAAAACGTGTTTGCACTCACAGTTCCAGCCTGACTGAATCATAGAGTGGCTATAAATAAGGAGAAGGAAACTGTTGCAAGGAAGCTGATTGCTTAAAATTGTCCCTTCTTTTCCTTTGCTTTCTCCAGAATGGTTCAGTGCATCATCTGTGTGTTTCGGACAGGAAAATTTTGCTTCATCCTAAAGCGGAGTCTCTTCTGGCTGTGATCATGTCATTGTTTTCTCAGCATAACTCTGCAATGTTGCTGAGAGGGTTTCTAAAGCTACCTCCTAACCTAAACACCTCTGTTGTAGTACTGGTAGTTAGGTTTTTGTCCTGGGAAGAAGGCAGCAACAGATGTAACAAAAGGGATTCAGGATCTTCTCCAAACTAACTTGAGCAAATGAGGCAGGCGGGACATGCTGATGGGACTCTGTGCAAAAGGCTCTCTGTGTCTCCTACAAATGCTAAGTACATCACACAGTGCTTTACAGTCAACTCTGTGTCCTCTCAGTCCTCCTCTTTCCAGGACAATGTAATTCCTCTTGTCAGGACCTCTTATCTCAGCGAGTGTGTTGACATGGAAGGGGCTTCAAGGCTGTGGAACTCAATAACAATGCATTCAAGATCACCTCATGAAGGGCCAGAACTGAATGATGCAGTGAGGCTGTCTGTGGCTCTCTACCATGTGTTGCTCTTTCCAGTCAGCAGGCCTACAGTTTCATTTGGCATGCTGGGAGTTAACAGCAAACATCATGTTCCCAGCCACACTGGCTACACAGCCGTACCAAAACACAAATCTGTTTTCCCAGCAATTGTCAAAACTGAGTCTCCCCATGGACATCTCAGCCATGACTAGAGAAGCAAATGTAGAACATATCTCTTGGTTTCAGCCGACCCTGAACTTGTGTGTACTGTGCAGCTGTTGCTTTAACCAGATACAGAGACTTAATTAGGTTAGGGTGACCTCTAGAAGTGTAACATTTAAGAGCAAAGTGGCAGAAAGCATTCTGGGTACCACTCTGAAAATAAGAGTTTAGTTCAGGTGTCATATACTGCTCCCAGAATTTTCACATTTTGGAGCTCTGTAAGTCTCCATCCTCTTTTCTCTCCCACCCCACACAGGCTAGAGAATCAGCTTTTATGTGCTAGAAATATTCAAGGGAAAGGACATTTTCAGTACTTGAACAGGTTAACCTGTGCTTCTCTGTATCATTTTATAGGGAAAAGTTCAGAAATAAATTCTTCTGCGTGCTCATAGTTTCCCCTTTAACACCATCACAAGCACTTGCCTTGCCTCACACTGTGCAACTTGTCCCACACAACCACCACCCTCCACATTACCCTCACCTGCTCTCATTCCTGCCACCAGTCATGGGAATGGGAATGCCCTTACCTGAATTTAGTGATCCTCTGGATGAGTTCTTGTGCATCTTCCCAGTTGTGAGCACACCCTGCTGCACCCACTCAGCATGCTAATATTGCTGCCATTCCCCCATGCCCCACCTGCACTGCCTTGCAAGTGCTCTACCACACAAATGAGCACTGTCCTCTCCCCTTCCCTGGTATTTATTTCTGTGCACACAAGACGGCCAGCCCCAGGGATTTGCTTCTGTATTTGCCTTTGCAGAGATCACAGGCAAATTGAAGAGGATATGACAAATATTAACCTGCAGCTATTAATATGAGCTATTCCTACAAGGTTCTGCATGGCAGTAGTTACAGAGAGAGGTGGTTCTGATGTCCTTTTTGTCACCTTTCTGAAAAGCCCCCTGAAGAGACACACAGAGCCATGAGGCATTTGCAGAGAATATGGTATGGGAAATGGGAGGGGGCTGCTGCCTAGGCAGAACTTTTGTTAACATGTGAGAGCTTGCTGGTCCATTCCAATACTAAAGATGCTGGACAAAGGCTTAGATTTGGAGACCTCAGAGATTAAACCCAGCCAGCTCCCATCCTGCCTTTTTCAGGCAGTGGGGATGATCATCCAGCTGGCTGGGACCACAGGACACAAGGAGGATGGTTCTAGAAGAAAAACACCAGTTGTCCTTGTGTTTGACACCAACTGCAATGAACCCACAGCATGTGGAACACATATGATTTGCTTGCTACCCTAAGATTATCACCTTGAAGAGCAGTTTGTTCTCCTTGTGGACCTAAGGGCAGTCTTCTCCCTCTCCCACACTGTTTTTCTGTTCACAAAACTGGCCCATAAAAGCTTTGGAGTTCAGTCACTAGCTGTGAAAGTGCAGAGATGTGCTGCTAGCTCATTTGTTGACCAGAGCATGTGATGCTTAATAGCCTCTAATGTAGGAGAAGAATCAGTGAAACACCAGGAAAGCAACAGAAGAATAAAAAGTAAGACAGATGTGCTGACAAAGCACTGTAAATCACAAACTCAAGAAGGAACTACAGGCAAACATAAGAATGAGATTCTCCTCATGAATTCTTCTGGCTGTGGAAGCACAATGAACTCTTGTCTTCCTGCAGCTTCTGCACTGAGGATTGCGGTCCTTCTCATTTCCCCTGCTGTTGGAGGTCAGCTCCTGAGCACGTATCATTTGTTACTCAACCCTCTGCATGAATAGGAGGTGAAGCAGCAGTCTGAGGCAGCAGTGGCACATATAACTACAAGTGGCTTGCTCAGCAATCCCCACATCACATTTAAATGTGTTTCACTCTGACCAGAAATAGATCAGCAGTGCCAAAGATGGAGCTCATTTCGTTTTCCTCAGCAGCCAGCAAGCATCTTCCCTATGCTACTCTCTACCTAAACCATTCTGCTTCGACATGAGAACAGGGTCAAGACTCTACAGCCTGTCTGCCCACTGCTTTTCCCACTGCAATCACCTGTCTCGCAGACAGCTGGGTCTCCAGGATGGTCACTTCTAGGAACATCTAGGAACTGGCTCATTCTCAGAGGGAATATCCTCTGAGTTGGTAGGCAGGTCTCACACAGTCACTGGAGTCTCAGTCATCCAGGAATTAGACCACTGTAATTTTTATCTGGAGAACCAGTACTTGTATACTTGCTGCCTTAGGGGCAATTCAGCCTTTTGGTAGAAGGCAATTGGCCAGCTCAAGCTGTGTGGAGAAGACTGAGCCCCTATGGAAGTTTTTGAAGTTAGAAAGCAGGTGATGTGTCCCAAAACCTGTTTTGTGCCTTGCAGTACCAATGAACATTCTTGAGAAGACGTCCCCAAGGGTGCTGATTATCCTGGCAGCCTGAGGCCTGGGACATCTGCATTAATTTCCATCTTCTTACAAGCATCCTGCATGCGCTGGGGTCTTGCTCAGACGATCATCTGCCCAGACATCTGAGGCATGCTTAGCCAAGGAAGGATTTATACCAGACCCTGACTTTCTACACAGTCATCACAGAGAATTAGGTGTTTCACTCAGGCATTCTACTGGCGCTCTGGGGATAGCCTCATCTTTCCTCTGACTAAGTAAAGAATCAAGCTTTGCTAGCCATAGATAACAAGTGACCTCTGTCCCTTCAGCTGGGATGAAGCAGCAAACAGTGAAGCCTGGTGCTTGCAGGCAGTAGGGGACTGAGCACTGCCTCTTTGCTTCAGCACCCTGGCGCAGCGAGGGCATTTCATGTCTCTCCAATGGGTTTCACAAACAGTAATTATCCACTGCTCAGTTTTACTTTGTACAATTGGCATTTAATGGGCAGAGTAGTGTCTGGTTTGGGGTGAGTGGGTTGTGGTATGAGGTGTGATCTTTTAGTACATGCTCTGAAAGTGAGACCTCCCAGTGCAAGCAGTGCCTGGGGTAATAGTCTTTTCTCAGCAGCATGACAAAATCCCTTTGCCCATGCCCATAGGCTGGCTGGAAGCTCCATTTTAGTGTGAAACACTTTGTCTCATTCTCTTCAAAGACCAGGGGCATTTGTTGTGCCAGACTCCCACGGGAGTGGTGTTAATTGTGAGACTTGATTGCTGGAGTCAGGGTAATGCACAGACTGATTCGGAAGGATCACTCTATCCCTACAAGCTACTGCTGACCCTCTAGACCAGTGGTAGAGAAGCCTGAAGTATTAGATACAAATCTGACTTGTCAAGGCCAGGTTCTGCTGTTATTACAGCGTGCGGCATCCAATACAGGGGAAGTTCTCACTTGGAGGCGGTGGTAGGAAGAATAAGGATATGAGAAAAGCAGAGAACTGTTAAAGCATTGTCACTGTGTCATAAGCAATTTGTTTGTAAGCAGCTTCAGATTTTCTTCCAGTGCTTTAGGGCTTGATAAGTACTCACTAAAAAGGAGTAATTTTTAGGCCTCCAGCTGTTCTTTACAACCTATTTGCTTCAGTGAATCATTACTTGCTTAGTATTTGCACTCTTTTATTGGTTAACTGAATATCATACTAATTGTTGTCTTTCTCAACTGAGTAACTAAAATACTGATCAATTTTTTTTTTCCAGTTAATTTGTTGGGGTATTTTTTCCATCTGAAATACTGACATGTCAAAATGGAAATATTTCAAAGAAACGTGTAGGGCTTATATGCAGTGATCTTCAGTTTTTCAGGCACCGTATTTAAATTTCTGGTGAAAAGGTGAGACGCAGACAGGGTCAAAATTGCCAGCAACTTAAGGAGTGGGGATCCTGTGGGAGATGTAGAAAACTCCATCCAACCATGTGTATAGAAATCAGGCAAAGACTTGTACCCATATCTTGCATGTACCAAACAACTTAAAGACAAGACTGTTATCTGCTCAGGAGTGGCTCTTTCCTGCAGAAAAAAAGGAAAAAAAAAAGGCTGTAATAAAACATAGGAATAGATTACAGAACTTCAAAATTTATCATGCATTGGATTTAATTTATTTTAATTATTTTGGCCAGTCCTATGAATAACAAATAGCTTGCTGTCTGGTAAGAAGCAGCCTTAGCAGTTAACAAATTTTCATGTGACACCCAGGAAGTTGACAAATGCTCACAACTATCAAGTGTCATGAGAACATGAACCACAGCTATTCAAACTCAGCTCTTTTGTTTCTGTAGATGTTAACCAATTCCTTTTACTCGTCTGTTCACCCAAGACTAGCAAATACAGTATTGTCTACCAATACAGAAGTAAAATAGGAGCCCTTGCCAACTGCAGCTGTTACCAGACCTCAGAAACCTGACAAAAAGGATGACAATGTCAGAGTAATGGGTCTCACTTTTATGTGTCTTCCCTTTGGTGCTTTTGGTTCTTAATCTGAATCATCATTGGTTCTTTTGTTGAAAACTATGTGCTATCATAAATAAGATGAATACATTTGGAAGTAATTTTGAATGCTTCTTAACGGAAAAAAAAGAATAATTTTTATTTTTTAAATGGCTAGTTGTGGAGAACCTCCACTGGATGCCAACTGTAGTTACAATCTGCTGTCTCAGATACTAAGAAATAATCTTTTGAGCCTTAAAAAAAAAGTCTTCAGACAGCTGTCCAACTCTGGAAAATAAATGGGAACAATTTGTTTTTAACCATGACAATGCACAATCTGGCATTTTTTGAATCAGAAAAACTTGGAGCCTGGAAATTAAACTGTCAGTACTAAAAAGTATGAGACTGTGAAGACCAAGAAGTGTTTAATCAGTATGTTAGGCTCTCAAAATGGGCAGGAAACATTGTCCTGGAAGGACAAAACTCTACAAAATGTAATTGTGGTGTAAGGACAGAGGAAGGTGTGTGCGTGAGGGACAAGAGCTGGAAAGACAGATGGAGGCCAGTAGAGGAAAAATATTGTTTGCTTTTTCCATCTAGTAATGCAGGAGAGAAAAGTCTCGCTCTCCCTAAATCCCTTCCACACTACTGTCCTTAAACTGTACCCATATGTTCAGGGACAGAGCAGAAGCTGCCACTTCAGGCAACATTGACCACGTGGCGCTGGTGCTGTAAATGCATTTTCCTTGTGTAGACAAGAAAAGATGCAAGCACTAAGCCAGGCTGCAAAGGCAGCAGTGGCATCTCACTGTTAGACATCATCACACAGACAGCCATAGCTCTGATAGACACCCGGACTCTGCATTTTTATGGAATGCAGAATCTTGGGCCTTCACTTTGTTGTTGTTATTGACATCCCTGACATCACTACATATTCTACAAGACATTGAGGTGCCAGGGAAGGGCAACAAAGCTGGTGAAGGGTCTGGAACACAAGTCCCATGACAACAGGCTGAGAGAGTTGGAGTCATTTAGCCTGGAGAAGAAGAGGCTCAAGGGTGGCCTTATCACTCTCTACAACTGCCTGAAAGGAGGGTGTAGCCAGGTAGGGGTTGGCCTCTTCTCTCAGGTAACAAATAATAGGCCAAGAGGAAGTGGTCTCAAATTGTGCCAGAGGAGGTTTAGAAAGAATATTAGGAAACATTTTTTCACCAAAAAGATTTTCAAGCATTGGAACAGATGCCCAGGGAAGTGCTGGATTCACCATCCCTGGAGCTGTTTAAAAGACATGTAGATGGGGCATTTAGGAACATGGCTTAGTGGTGGTTTGGCAGTGTTAGGCTAATGGTTGGATGATCTTGGAGGTCTTTTCCAACCTAGACTGCTTTGTGAGCCCAGCAGTACCCCTGCACAGGCTGCAGCTGTACCGTTCATCCAAGCTTTACTGTAGCAGCATATTGGACAGTAATGTTTGCTCCAGGCCCAGGGACAGTGATTGCATCTGCTGTCTAGTAGGATGCCCAGGTTTTTCAGCAGACTGAAACCAAACACTATGTCTGTAGTGATGAACTATGTTTTGTCATTACAAACTCTACATGCATATAAAGTTTTTACATCTCTATTCTCTCTGGTCATAACCTGGTTTCCTTCAGTCTTTCCCTCAAACCATAGTGTAGAGAAGATTAAGATACCTGTCCCCAGAATATTGTGTTGTTATGGGGTCCAAATTTTGATATGGTTTCATCTTTAAATTCTGGTGAATTTGAGGATACCCAGGATGAATTGAAGGGGAAAGGGCTGAACCTGAGATGCTTTTCCCATGGCTGGTTTAGACACAGCTATACCTGGGTGATGCCTATGTTTCTTGTACGCTCAGTTCTGTGCTGCCACCCCACAGCTTTTTGGCTGCCACTTATGATCTGAGGGAAGTGTCCCAAATCGGTCGCTCCCAAACAGTGCAAACTGCACATTTGTGTGTGAATGTAGCTCCCCACATGTGTGTCTGATCAGCATCTGCAACTGATGTCAGGGAGATTATTATGGTGCTGGGATGAGGAACCCTGGTTTCAGGTCAGAATGTGTGACTCTGCTATGACTTTGTTTTTTGCTCTCCTATTGTTTGTTTTATTTGTAAAGCCCTTTCCCCTCATCCTCTCCATCCCTGTCTTACTGTTCGTAGAGAAAATAGGCAGAACTGACACATAAAGGTGCCCTCAGAGCCAATTTGCAGCAACTGGTAAAGATCACACTGTATCCATCTAAAAATGCTTATCCATAGGGAGCCGTCTCTGAAGCTGAATGTAAAGATAGTGTTTAAAAGAGGTAGCTAAAGCAGGAAAATACACAGTTTTTAAGTAGAGAGCAGCAGATCAATTCAGAAACAGCAAGGTTGTCCTTAGCCCCTCACCTAAGCCTTCTCTGAGAGCTGCGTTTATTTTTCTTTTAATTTCCATATACTTTTGCACTGCTTCGTTTTAATTCAAAGAGCAGAAGCACTGAAGTATTGCTAGACATGCTGTATTAGCAACTCTTTTGTAACCACAAAGTAGAGAGACATGAACTGAAAGCTCTAGACCATGCCTTTACAGATCCAAATCCCTTGGCATTTGATCTCCTGTTTGCGGGTTAATGGGTTTGCCCTTTTTCTGGTTTCTTGGGATTTTGTGGGGAGTTTTGTGCTTCCTCTTTTTGTAAAGCTAAGACCTAGCTGCAAAGTCTGGCTCTAGATTTTGGCCAAAAATATTATTATTTCTTTTGCCCTATCTACCTAGCCAAACTAATTTGGAGTTTTGTTGGTTATGCCAGCTGGAAAAAGAAATTGGCAGTGAAGTCAGGTTTCTCTGGCAAGATCTGATTGTTCACAAGAATGTATCAAGTCTTGCTTTCTGTTGTGCAGCAGGGTACATACAATCAGAGCTGTTTCTTCATCCACTGCTCCAACTGCTTTGCAGAGAGCACCCTGATGCGAGAAACCTTCTCCCTGGATTCAATCTACTGGGTCATCTTCATTGCTCTTCAGTACTCTCCTCTCTCTTAGCCCCAGAGTGCTGTCAGGTTTTCTACCCTCACTGCTCCATTGCCATTTGCATTTCCAGCAAGGTTTCCAAGCAATTCCAGGCTCATGCGTGCTTTAACTGCTATGGTGACAAACTCAAGTAGCTTTTGCAGAGCAATTAAGCCTATGAGTTTCAGAAAAGTTTAACTTGTGTCCTTGGGACAGTTTGAGTTATATTCTAGATCACACCTGATGAGCATCAAGTGGGGCAAAGCATCTGCAGTTTTGTGGCTGTAGGCTGACAGGTGATGCAAGGCTCTATCTGTTGTTCAGGAAGCAGCATGAGCCTTCGAGTCACCTGTAAGGTTTTTATTCCTAAGAAAAAATTATCCTATTCTCTATTCCTTCTGTGGGCTTCTATCTCCCTCTCTCCCTTGCCCCCTATGTGTAAGTGTTGTAAAGCTATCTTTAGCTGAGCTACTGGTTAATCCAGCATTAATCGACCTCCCTAATTATACTTTGCTATTTTCGCTCCCTTTATCCTTAAAATGGTCTACTGGGCAGGGGGTCTAGAGGGCAAACACATTCATTATGTTACCAGCAAACAAGATATGAATCGCACTGCAGGGGACAAAATTAAATTTACAGTTTCCCCTTGTAGATGTCATAAACTATTGATTTAAACCAAGAGGGGACGCAGCAGTAGAGCCAGCATATTGGCTAGGTTGCATTGTTCTCCTTGTGCTCTGCCAGGGGTGTTTTCTGCCAGTCCCAGTGTGGCTTTCTGGAAAATAGTGGCTGGGGACAATCAGGGCAAAGAGGGAGGGAGATTAGGTGGAGTCTGTTTGGTAGGTCCATGGGGGGATTATTTCAGGTTGTCTTCTTGTTTCTGGATCTTAAATATCTTCCTTTGGCACCACTGTATTCTGTGGAAGGGACCCCTTTCAGAACCTACCTTTTCTTATCCCACACATAGTCTGCACTCAACTTTCCCTGCCCATTTTAGGGGGTTTAGAAGTGGCATCTTCAGATGCTTTGTGTACCACTCCACCTCTGCCTAAGCTTCCTTCACCATGCTGGACATGGCATTTTGCCCCTACTTAAGCCTCCTATTTCTTCGCTGTTTCATGATTTCCATGTGGGGAGGATTGTTCTTTCTTCCCACACATGGAGCAAGGAAACAAGGGAAAGAAAGGATTCTAGGCATCATTTAGCCCATTTAGCTTGGTGACAGTGCTTACCCTGTATGCAGTGCTGGGGAGACAAGCTAATGGCTGGAAACTTCACCAAACCAGTGTGCCTTTGTGGTGCACAGCTAGAGTGAGCCCTAACAAATGGCAATTCGCTGAAGCACAGCATTTGGCTCTGTGCCCTCTGCCCTTCTCATACCATCTCAACTAGGTTGGAAATACTCATGTGGTAGGAAGCCAGGAAGGGACATATAGTGAGTTCACACAGGAGAGATGTCCTACCTAGGTAATGGTTGTCACCAGCAGACCCCACACCGGGCTACTTCGCTGCTGCCGGGAATGGTTTGAATGGCAGGAGCAGGCATGGGGCCAAATGTGAACTCAGTGCTTGGTGACTCGTCATCTATTCCATGTTTAATGATGTTAGAGAAGAATTTAGTCCATCCTGTGCTGTCAGCCAGTTCTCATTATCAGTTAATTGGACTAGAGATGCAGTCAGTGTTCGAATCTATTGTTAGGAACAACTTGTTATATTAGTGTAGGTGTGCTGCTTATATCCCCCTGATGTGAGAGGGTCAAAGGCTGTAACTAAATATGCCATTTGCCTCTTCCCATTCTTTTCTGGGGACCGGTCTGGTTAAGGTGTATCCTGGCAAGTCTAATGTGTTTGCTGACCAGGGATAAAACCTGTGCATTGTCCAGACAGCACATGAATTTTGTCACTTATCAACACCAGAAACTTTATCACTGCTCTCTGACAGCTGCCAGAAAGGTGGAAAGATCTGGATGGAGAAGACTTTCCTTGCCAATCTCTGCCTTCTTAGAGCAGTAGGGAATCTGACTGGGTCTACATGGAGAATTAGATGCAAGATTCTGCATGCTACCTGCAATGGGACCTAATCTAACACGTGGGCACAGATAAGCACTGGCTGCTGAGATCTGATGTGAAAAGCCAGACAGAGAAAGCTGTGTGCAGTAACAAACTTTTATGAGCTCCAGGATATTGACTACATAGACTCAAGCACTGTCTCCTTTCATCTTATCTCGTGCTTATCTATGTGCCTACCCACTGACCTCTCTCTTCCAGCTCATTCCTTTAATCAGCTTGAGGATGTAGGAAAATATTTTGTCAGAGAGTATTTCCAACTGCCAAACTCAGTTTATTTGTATCTCACTGCAAAATAGACCCCAAGAGGTGAAATGCCATAATCACTTGCATTTCTGACTCCCTAGATCACTTGTCTCTAAATAACTATGATGTGCTTTGAGGACTGGATATGAATTTAATGATGTTATCACAATTAACCTACCATCATTGTATTTTACATTTTTTCTTTTTTTTTTTTACAATTACAGAATTAGCTTTAATTTTGAGCCAAAGGCTTTGCCGTCAATAACTTTATCTGCTAGTTGCCAGGTCACCACAGAATTCTTTCAAGCACATAAAATGAGAAGGCACAAAACATTTTAAAAATTGAGGACAGCTTTATTTGCAGAGTTTCTCCTGTTCATTTTCAGAATGGTCTCATAGACTTTGTAACATCTTATTTAAATTACTCACTGCCACAGCAGCCTCACCTACCCCGGACATCATGAAGTGTGCACATCAGCTCTCCATACACTGGGTCACAAAGTGAGAGTGTGGTACACCTGTGGGTGAGGAGCTTCATTTAGTGGGTGTGGAGTTTCCTTTGGTGGTGATGTTTAAGAACAGATGAGGAAAAGCTGTCCCCTGAGATAATTTATGCATAGTTGATTCTGCTATAGAGTTGAGGAGTGTGTTTAATGGTGGCCTACAGTCCTTTCCATTCCTGTTTTATTGATTCTGTGAAGACCTGCTATGTCCATTTTCCCTCCTTCCTTGACTCTGTGTTTCCTAGGGCCATCAAAACCTATCTGATCAAGTAAAACCCACCTAGATGGGCTCCATACATTCTGCTGCCTTGCAGTACCTCTTCTGGAGATGGCTAAGGATCACATTAGGGCTTGCACTCCTTCTCTCCACAGAAGATGAGAGTTTTCAATCCTTGATGAAGCATTCAAGCTACAATGGTGGGTGCTTTTCAGCTCTGGGGTCATCAATCCCCACCCCAGTAGGTCAGCTGATATGGGGGCTCCCACCTACCTCTGGACAGAAGACTCCAACTTAAAATCATAGAATATTGAATGGTTTGTGTTAAAAGGGACTTTAAGAATTACCTAGTTTTAACCCCTTACTTGGTACAGCCAGCTGTGAAACAATCTAATTTCTATGACTTCTTCAACAATATTCAGGGTTTTTTTTTTCTTCAAACAATAGTTTTTTGTGCCATGTTGAGGTGTTAAAGTGACTTTCCTCCCACTGTGGGCAATTTAAGACTCTAACATGAGACAACTAAGCTATGGTGCCATTAGTCAGTATCTGCTTTTTCATATGACACATCTTCCTCTCCTTTCTTGCCTGTTCTTCAGCAAAGGCTTTTTCTACCTTTCTCTTTCTTTTGTGCAAGCCCAAGTACGAAGTAGAGCAGCTGTCTTCCTTCTGCCTAGCCCATGGGTCTGAGCATCTGGGTGGAAGTGCTGACTCTTCTCTTTTGTACAGCACAGAAAATGTGCCCTAATACCCTTCACTTCCAAGGAAAACTGGAGCTGGTCCAGCCTAGGAAATCTGCTTAGAATCTCTATTTTCCTCTCCTTGCCTGCTGTCACAAGAGAAATCCCAGCTACATCAAGTGCTTATTCTGGTCCTTGCCTTGTTGAATTGCTGGAGAAGGTGACTCAGGAGGATTTTGGGTCCCTGCCAGTCATTCATAAGCCAATAGCAGCAAAGTTAATTGTCACTCACAGCACTAAAGCCAAAATGTGAGCATAGGCCTAGGACATTTCAAGAGCCTTTGAAATGTCTTGTTACGTGGTTGTTCAGGGGTATTGAAGGGTCACCTGGTTTTCCCTACCTGGAAGTTGTTTTATGTTGGGTTTTTTTGGGGTTTTTTGGTGGTTTTTTTTTTGTTTTTTTTGTTTGTTTGTTTGTTTGTTTTTTTGTTGTTGTTGTTGTTTTTGGTTTGGTTTTTTTTTTTTTTAAGACATATACAGCTGCAGTCTGACCTAACCAGACATGATTGTAGCTCACTTCCAGGAACCAATTTTAGCCTTCCTCCTTCTCTACATCTCTGAAGGGTAGGTGCCCCTCCATGGGCCTGCACTTCTGCCAGTGCCCTCCATCCTGGCTGTTTGTTCTGCAGAGGGCATTGTGTACGTAGGAATTAGTACAACATATGGCCATCACTGCACACTTCATATGTTATTATCACATTAGAGAGTCCAGCCACATGTCCCTGCTGCAGCCAGGGGAAACTGCTGGCCCTGCTCCTGTCAAGCAGTCCCCCTAATCTCTCTGCAAGCAGCTTCATGGTCATTTGCAGGCATTTCTGAGATGTGGGGGTAGAGCCAAAGAGTTTGCAAAGGATTAAGCAACAAGGAAGCAACCTTTGGAAATCAGCTGCAAGAAGGACAGTACAGAGGAAATTGAGGAGAGAGGAGGAGTTCAGGTTTGTGAATGGAGTAAAAAGGCAATAAAAGGAGAGTAATGACTTGAAGGAAGCAATAATGGACAGCTGTGTTTTGAAGGAGACATAAAATCAACAATCTCGTCTCTCTCAGCTATTAAACATCTCTCTGAGTTTTTTTAAAATCCCAGATTGTTGTCCCAGGAGTCAGGACTGCATTCAGAGTGGCTAATTGCAGGCTGACCTACTTGTCAATCCTGTTCTGGTGGCTTTAGGTTCTCACTTTCTGAACTGTAATGCATTATGTGACTGCTGCGATCTAACCCAGAAGTGACTCCTTCTCTGTGCTAAGTGAAACAACCGTGACATAAACCTCTCTGGGTTTGGATATTGGTTCACAGTTTCTATATGCCCATCCCAGTTCCTTCCCAGGAAAATCCCCTGCCATTTAGAGGGGCATCCTTCCACATTTTGGGAACAACTTGCACCTTCAGACGTGCACAGAAATCCTTTGGCTGCATAAGCAAATTTGTGCCTGGGAGTTTCTAGCCCATTCACAAGAGGTTCCTTGGTGAGAGTGTGTTGCAGAGGGGAAGGTAAGCAGCAGGGTGAACAGACCAGCTCTTCTTGTGCTCTGCATTGGCCCCTGCACACACAGAGCTCTACCAAGAGACTTTAAGGGACTGTTATGGGACAAATACCCCATCACACCCTTCCAAATTCAGCTTTCAAGCCATAGCTGTCGCACAGAAGAAAGAACTACAGCATCCTCCTTGAAATCAGAGAAAAGTTTCAAGGGGAAAGGAGATGTGGAGGTCTCTTATCCAAGTCCCTGCTCAAAGCAGGGCTAACTTCAACATTAGATCAGTTTGCTCAGTCAAAATCTGGAAATCTCCCAAGACAATGATACTTCAACCTGTCTTGGCACCTGTTCCAGTGCTGATCCACCCTCATTATGAAAATGTTTTTCTTTTATGTCCTACCAAATATTCTGGGAGCCCAAAATTGCTCTACATACAGCATCAGAAGTGCTGAGTAGAGGGGAATAATAATTTACTTTGGCCTGCTATCTAAACTCTCATCATTGCAGCCAGGTATGCATTTAGCCCTCCTTCCTGCAAGGGCATGCTGCCACACTCATTTTCAATTTTTGCTCACTGGGAACCTTTGGTCTTCTTCAGAGCTACTCCCCAGCCAGCAAGTCCTCATCCTTCAGTGTTGCACAGAGATCATTTCAACAGATGGAAGACTCTGCACTTATATTTGTTGAACTTCATGAAGTTCTGTCATCCCATTTCTCCATGTCTTCTCTATGGCCTTTGAACTGCAGCTCTGCTCTCCAGTGAGTCAGTCACTCCCCTGAATTTGGTTTCTTTCCTGAAGCTGTCAATATCTTCTGTACCATCATGCAGGTTACTGATGATCGGGTGCACCCTTCTTTCCGATTGTGCAGAAGAAACAGAAAACTTTAGGATGCTTCTGTTACTGTGATTTTCAGTGTGGAAAGTGAGATGTCCTATCCAGCCTGTGAGGTACCAAAAATTTTGATAATCCCTATGTCTTGAAGAGGATGCAAATTAAATAGACACAGCTGAGAAAGGGCAGGGGAAAAATTGAGACATGGGAATGTTTTAAACTGCTTGAGTTGATATTTCATGCAGTTTCTGTGCTGAGAGTAGAACTGTATTTGCTGAGTATTAGGAAAACATAGTGAACATGCCGTGGGCTGCCCAACTCACCATGCTATGATATTATCTAGCCTGCAGATAAGCTGGGGAGCTTGCTTTACTCTCCCTCCCTTCACCTGGCTTTTCTTACCCAGAAAATGGTAGTACTAAGTACTTGTGTCAGAGAAATGTCTGGGGTGGAGGTTTGTCAGCCACTGTCAGCCCTGCTGCTTGGAGGGATTGTGTGAGTCAGTGCACGGCACATCCCAAGGCTGAGAGCTGCCCAGGAGGCAGGACCCCAACCCACTCAGTTCCCTCCTCGGTGAGCAGAGGGTTTCAGCTGTTAGACAGATTAGGGAAGTACTAAAATCTGCTAATGCAATAATAGTAATTAACAACAATAATGGGTTATTTTAATGTATTTTGGCATGAATTATTAGGCAGAGAGTACTATAGGAGAGCAGAGACTTTGCAGGCGAGAATAAAAAGGCAAGGTGACTGGTCCCCAAAGTGCACATCTGGGCATGATTTGGAGAGGAGATTTATTGACACCATAAATTATGGCTTTTTCGAGCAGCTTGTCTTGGTGCCTATGTGGGAAGATGTAACTCCTGATTTAGGGCAGTGTTCAGCAGTACTTACTCTCCAGGTGGTACTCCTGGGGTGTCCCTCCTGGGGTGTCCCTCCTGGCAGAGAACAGCCAGCTGGGCTGGTGTGAGCACATGTGTGTATGAGACATAGGGCACGCAGACAGTTCCGCATGGCATCTCCTGTCTTTCCAGTCCCTGTGTGGTCTCTTACAGCTCCTGCCGTTGCTGATGTGTGGTGTCCACACTCTAGGCAGCACCAGGAGAAGCCTGCCCTCTGCTTCAGTGCCCCATGATAAGGCTGGTGCCTCTCAAAGGCAGCCACACAGCTCTGCAGACCTCTCTCTCCTGGAGAGATCTCATCCTGGCAGCATGAGGGCATATGGCCCCAGCTCGCATCAGGCCAAAGCTGTCCACCATTAGGAAGCGTTACCTCCACTCCTAGAAAGAAACTGTTTTTGCCGGGGTGAAATGTGAAAGGCAAGGGAGAAGACTGTCCTTCACAGCACTTAGTTGATGTTTATATTGATCTCAGTGATTTTGTGTCAGCACAGTGGTAGGAGTGGGCTTCCACTCTAGAGCCTTGTCTGGGCAAGCGGACATCTCTCAGTGGGTTTCATTACTATTATTATTATTATTATTATAGGGCCTGCAGCATGTTAAGAGCCTGCCAGGACACAGCACTCCCTTTCTTGAGACTCCCGCCATGTCAGGGGAGACATCAGGGAGCAGTTGGGTGCGTGGGCAGTAGCAGCATGTCTCAGAGGTGCGAGTGCTGAGGGCTTGTCAGCATCTCATCAGCAAGGGGTGGGGGGTTGGCTCCTTGTTAACTGTGCCCCCCACATGGCATGTGCAGGATAGGTGAGCCTCAAACAGGGCATCAGGAAAGCTTGAGGAGAAGGATGACAGCAAATGCAAGGCTGAAAGGCAAAATAAATCAAAGCAAACAAATGAGAAAAACAATCCTTAAAAGCACTGGACTTGGCTTGGAGGTCATCACTGCCTTGGTGTGCAAGGAGGGCATAGGAGGACGGTGTGGAAAGGGGACAGGATCCGCCACTGCACAGCAGAGAGTGGGCTTTTATTAGGGTACATCAAGCACCTTTTAATGAACGGCCAAACAGCCAGGAGTCAAATGAAACAGTAGGCAAGGTGTAAATGAGAAGGAAGCTGAGGGGAGTGAGAGGAATGGCCAGGGCACTGTGACTGTGCAATGCCAGGAGCAGGATGAGGGGAGCCACAGGTGGGGAATGCAATTAAGGAGCTGAGCCAAAGCCAACAAGCTGAATCTCTGGCTTGTGCTCCACTGTTTTTCAGGGCCCCCATCCCAGGTGCTGAGCAACCCTCTGGGATTTTTAATTCACCAAGGCAGAGGGTCCCCATCTGTGGGCTGGGACAGGCTCATGAGGTTCCTCTGCCTGGGTAGGTCTTGTCCTTGCCAGGGGATGCTGTGCAGGGATTGCTGAACTTTCCCTCGAAAGGGGGAAACCCCCTGAATATGGACTTTGACTTTGAAGGGTTCACATGTACTGGGCTTGAGACAAAGTATTCTAAAACTGGAGTGTGGAAGTCACATCCGTGTGAGGAGGGAGCTGTACCTCTAAATGGCTGATGTTCTGGTATCTCGGCGCGGCAGCTCTTCTGGCATCACATGCTCATCTCTATGTGGGTTTTTGCTGACGAGTGTGATACATGCATACAGAGTATTTTGCTATTGTTATTATTACCCAAAGTTATGGATCAGCTTGAGAAACTCAAATGCAGTAAATCATTGGGACTGAGGTAGCATTAGTCTCAAGGCTCTGAAGTAAATAATGCATGAAATATACTGACAGCAGTGTCTGACGGATCCTTATAAACAGCATCTCTCTAATAAATGCAGAGCTGCTAATATTGCAGGGACGGATTTGGGGGGAAAATGCTGAAATCTTTCTGTGCTCAGGCAAAATGATGCAGATGGGCAAACAACGCCCCTTCCTTACCCCTGAGAATCAAGCAAGTGATTTTAATGACAGTTTAGAGGGTCAGGGTGGCAGCTCCATATCCAGCTGTGATGTGGACTTCATGGGCAAGTTGCTCTCCCTTCTCCTTCCCTCTTGCAAGGTGAAGGTGCTGAGAGGCTGTCTCCAGCCTGCTCTGCCTTCACCGGTATGGAGTGCTCTGAGATCCTCAGAGAGGGAGTGCTCCAGGCATGCTAAGTACTATTATTATTTTTTTAATAATCGAAAGACATCCAGGGAATTACAGATCTATGAGCTTTCTTTCAGTTCCAGCCAAACTGATTGTGAAGCTAATTAAAGACTGACTAGTACAATGTTCAGCTAAGTATAACATGACAGGGTCAATCCAGGATGGCTTCTGGAAAAGAAAATTGTGCCTTTTTGAGCTGCAAGTGGGTTTTGTTGTTTTGGTGGGGTTTTTTTTAAGTTTAATAAAATAAGATAAAGGTGATCCCAAGCAGACATAATGTACTTTGATTTTCATAAAGCCTTTGATAAGGCCTTTCACACAAAATTAAGAAGGGAAATAAATAGCCATGGGCAAAGGGGCAAGGTCTTGTCACAGTTTAAAACCCAGTGGATTGTTAATTAAAAAAGAATAGTTTCTCTTTTGCGTGGAGACAAGTTAATAGTAGGAGTGAGTACACACTGGGGAAGTGTTTAGTCTGCCCTGTGTGCCATGGCTGGCATGTTGGTGCTTTTATGACAACTCCTTGTTTGGCTGGTGAGAAATGCAGCAGAGTTGCCAAAAGCCATAGGAGATGTTAAGAGCAGGCCCACCGCATTGAATCCTCTGCTGGCTTGCCGCCTGAGCTGTGGAGATCCAAAGGGACCCAATCCCAGGGCTTGGCCTGGCTGCTCTGGGGTGTCCTGCCAGGAGCTGGGTCCTCCCCCAGTGCCCCTCACCATCTTACCAGCCAAAAGCAAGCATAGGCTGCCATCTCCATGAGTCAGCAGGGTTTAAAGGTGCCACGGGGACAGAGCAGCAGGATGCCGGATGAACTATAACATGGATGAGCGTATGGTAATGCAGACTGCAAAAGTAGTCTCCATTTCAGCTGTACAGTGATGAGCGCTGAGCTCCCAGGCTCCTTGGAGGGAAGAGATTGGGAGTCACGGTGAGTAACTCGATAAAAGCTTCTTCAGTATCTTGCGTCAATTCCAAAAACGTGGAAGATGCTTGGTTGCCTTTAAGGGACAGGGAACCAATAGGGAGTATGTTATAAAAAATGGCATTATCTTGAACACTGGCTACACCCTCATTTATGAAAGTGTGTAGAATTACCATGGGCCATGAAGCATGGTTAGTAATCTCGTGAGATTTACCTACAAGGAGGCAGTCAGTTGAACTGAACTTTTCTTTTTCAGTGTAGCAAGCTTGCAAAAATGCCATTTCTCCTTCCCAGTATCTCTCCTATCTTTTTTCTTGTC
This sequence comes from Euphonia xanthogaster, assembly GCA_034509185.1. Classification (NCBI taxonomy): domain Eukaryota; kingdom Metazoa; phylum Chordata; class Aves; order Passeriformes; family Fringillidae; genus Euphonia; species Euphonia xanthogaster. Next base: position 22,747,932 of record JAYDZK010000001.1, on the reverse strand, counting down.
ATTATGCCCTCTACTGTCCCTGAGCTCAGGCTAGTTTCACTCAATCCCAGCCCACCCCAATGGGAGATGGCAAGCACTGGCCACCCGCAGCCTCCCTGAAGAGACATGTTAAAGGCTTATAATTGAGTTATTTACAGTAATGAAGAGTGTGGTGAAAAGTGATCAGTCCCTCCTTTTTCTGTCCTCCTGTAATACTAGAACAAGAGGTCACTCAGAGATGCTAATGGTAGCTTAATTTAGATCACATGAAAGGAGACACTTTTTCACACAGCAGGTAGTCAGTCTGTGAAATCCACACTGCCTCCTGAGGTCAGAGCGTCAAACACTGCAGAAGGACTTGTCAAGTTCCTGGGAAATTTTTGGAAAAATAATAACTGTTATTGAGGATGCAGTAGCACCCCAGGGACCCCCATCACGAAGGACCCGCTCTGCATAGCACAAGGTCTGCCCAAAGCAGGAGCCAGCCTGACCTGGGTTGCTTTGGTCTCCATAGCCAAATAAAGGTTTGTTTGGTCAGATGCTGGGGGGGTGATGGTGAAAGAGCTGCACCCAAGCTCAAGCAACACTTTTTTGTTTTCCTGCACCAATTCTGTAGCCCCAAAGACAAGGTACTTGGTTCCCTTCCCTTGGTGTAAGGAGAGTTCTGTTTTTCATCTATAAATCAATACTGTTCACGCTGATTTTAAATGGATGAGGGAGGCACAGAAAGCCTACAGCTGCCTTTATCTTGGAGGAATCTTCCCATGATCTGGGTGAAGCTTGGGTGCATTGCCTCAGGATAGAGCTTTGTCTGCACTTCTGACCCTTCTCCTGGATCTCTTCAACACAATGTCTTTGGTCTGGTGGTTTTGCCACTCTTACAGTCAGTTCTTGGCATGCTCCTCTCTTCCCATGCATTGCCTGTGGGATTGTAATCGACTTAGCAAGTCTGACTGGACATGTGTATTGGTGAATTTTGCCTCTGGGCAGCATATGCCTGTGGATTATGATAATGTTGAAGGGCTTTAAACTTGTAAAGGGGTTTAAATTTACCAGCAAAAACAAAGTGTAACAGAATGGGGAAAAATAATTTCAAATCCATCCCTGTCTCTTTATTCATGTTTATCTGACCTGCTGTTCTAGAAAGGCCTTTAGCCCCAGTAGGTTTGGGACTGAATCTGTTGTTACTGTTTTTGCTCCTGTCCATGAATTCAGTCCCTCCATTCCAATTCTGACAAGTGGCATCCAGACTCAGTGTAGAAATCTTTGCAGGGGATTCAGATAGAAAACCAGCACTCCTTGCATTGTCTTTTGACTCTATTGCAAAATGGCTGTAAGCAATAGGCTTTTAAGTGTGTTTTCTTGTAGCTAGCTGCAGAGTCAACGCAGTATGTGTACAGTAAAATTGATCATAATCCACTTGAGGGATGATGTTCAGAAGCTCTCACAGGCATCTCTCATTCCAGCATCATCCTAACAGTTCTCCAACTATCCCACCTGCTTTTCTCCTTGCTTTATTACTGCCTCAGTAGCTGGCAGTGTTTAAATATGTCAACGTGGGTTTTTTTCCAACCTTCTTGTTTCCTGTGTTCCTCTAACAAGCAGCTTGCAACAGAACAAACAAGCAAGGCAGGAGCGCTCCAGGCGAAAGGGGTGTTTTGTGTTTGATTTGAATACATACATATTTTTATTGGTTAAAACTTCTGATACTCATCAAACACATGCAGGAAGGCTGTGAATAAGACCTCTTTCTTCCTTGCTGACACGCACACTGTCTAATACGCGCACCTTCTCATTTTCACTCGATGTCTGATTCTGCGCGAAGCGCGCTCTCTCACATATCCTCGCACACACGTTTGATAGTCTCATCCTCACTCCTGCTCTGTCGCGTACACAAAACCACCTTCTCATCTCAGCAGAGCCTGGCACATGCGCACTCCCACAGGCGACATAAGCACACACGCACGGCCACCCACGCGCTTGCAAAGGCTTTATTATTGCAGGAAAAATTGCTCTCAAGTATATGAGACTGGATGTAACTATGGCAGAGATGGGGAGAGAGGGGAGCAAGGCTGGGAAATTGTGCAGTCCCTTCACTCTTCAGAGACACAAAGCACTGCTCAGGTGGAGGGGAGAACATGTCTCCAGAGTTCTCATCCCATCTGCCATGCACAGACAAGCATCAAGTGTCACTTACTCACTGCCTCTCACGCACAGACTCTGACTGCTCTCCCCGAAAGTTTCTCAGTTGCCCTTTCTCGTGCATCCTTCCCTCTCTTTTTTGACTGTCTGTCAGGTCCTGATCACATCACTGTCACAGTTGCTATGATATCAGCATTTTCTGACAGGTGTATATGCTTCTGTCACTCCCAGCAAAGGTCTTTAGCACCCAGCCTGCTGCCCGATCTGAGCCAGGGCAACACTACTGGAAAGTACGGTCAGCTGTATTTCATATTGCTGCATGCAGAAGATACAATCTTGATAGAAAACTGCATGTTTTTAGGGGATTCCACATTCAAAAAAGGCCTTAAACAAGTGTTTTCTCTTTATGAAGAGTGAGGTTCACTGCTATTCTGAAAAAAGAGGGAACACTCTGGGCATTGCTCTTGTGAATTCCCAAACATCTTCTCCCTTGTCCTCTGAAGCAGGCTCTGCATTTGTCCTCCTGGAGTGAGCTACTGCCCGGAGGGCAATAATTTCAAAAAATTACTTACATTTTCTAGAACCCCCAAGCTTCCAGTGTAGCCTGAGGCACTGAGTGCTTCACTCCCAGCTTCACGGCAGGGTTGGCCTCTCCTGACAAGGGAGTAACAAAAACATATCATGGATGTGCTTCAGAGCAAGTCAGTGTAGGCTCTTTGTTCAGGAAACGGCCACATGCCTGTGCAGGAGGGGCTGTGAGAATCTCAGCTCGTGCACAATTTGGAAGAAATTTCAGGTTTTCCAATTACTGTAGCAGTGGCTGGTAACCTTCCAGCAAAGAGGCGCTGGAGCACAGTGTTCCCATGGCTCCTGCTGGGCTCAGCCGGTGTTTGTGTTTGAACTGGCACCAGGAAAGCTAGGAAGCGAAGAGATTATTAATAGGGAGCGCAAGGAAGAGGAAAGGTGTTTAAACAGTTCCCACTTTGCATGTCTAATTCAGGAGCTACCCTTCTGTAGTTCCCCAAACAAGCACCCAAATCCAGTGTCAGACTTCTCAGAAGCATAACTCGTTAAGCTTTAGCACACTGTTAGATAAGGACCTTGCTTGCATAAGGCCATCAGCCACTGCTATTGACTCTCCAGGATGTTTTTAAGGCTATTTATATCACAATAAAGCCATTTTATTAGTGTCATCAATCAACAGAGACCGCATTTTGGCCTGGAAATGATTCTGCTTGAGTTTCTAGAAAGGAGAAGGGTGAGTAATTGTGGGATGCATTATCTTCGATCTCATTTGAAATCTCCTAATTGAAACCACATATGAGTGTCATTTAATGCTTATAAAATAGATGGTAGGGCTGTTGCTAATATACCTATGGTAAGTACAGCTTTCCAGTAACCAGAGGTACAGACTGGTTTTTCAGAAAATAACACAGCTATGGCAGGAGCTGTCCCTGTCCACATCTGGGTGAGAAGCTGGTTCCTGGCACATGCTTCAAACTGAAGCTTATGCCCCACGCTGGGCGGAGCTCCTGCTACTTGGCATTCACGGTTCAGCTCAACTGGCAGCATCTGCTGTCGCGTGCCTGCAGATCTCACTGGCAGCATCAGGGGTCTTGACAGGGCGAATCTGCTCCTGTGGTGGGGCTGGGGCCTGTGTACGGGTGGCTGACACCTGGGAACTGAGTTGTGGTCAAGGGGCATGGTAAAGCTTCCTGGCTCCTGGCATGTGCGTGGCTGGAGTCGCTGTTAAAGGGGAGAAGGGGATGTTTACAGCTGTCCTACAGGGTTTTGCCATCCCCTGTGCTGCTATCAGCTTAGGGAAAGGGAGCAGACTTGGAGGAGCAGTGGTTACTCAGGTAAGGAGAGTGTAGCTTTGCACTGCCTATGGGGGCCTCTGAGAATGAGTAATGGCAGGGCTTGAAAGCTGTTACAGATATTTGATAATTAATTGGCTGGGAAATCTGTTTATTTTAACAACTCTAGTTAAATAAAGAAGAGAGCTAAAAGGGCTGCACTTTCCTGCAGTGCTACACTACTTTCAGGGACAGAGAAAGCCCATTATGTGTCTACTTTTATGCCAACAGGGACTTTCTTGTGAAGGCTCTTGTGAAAGGTAGTTGAAATCTTTATCTCCCCTGAATCCCAGCAGCTTCAGTTTAAGACAGAAAAGCCTGAAGGGTGGTTTATTTCCAAGGATCCATCAGGCAGAGGGGACAGGGGAGTGAAGCTGCTTCTGTAACCTCATGCTTCACCTCTGGCCAGATACTTAGTGCAGAGTGATTCCAGTTGTGGTTTATCACTGTTTTATACTGCTCTAGTGGGAGCAATGCATGTAGCTCGGTTAACCTCACTTGTCTTTCTGAGTACTGGCTGATCACACACACACACACAAGGTTGGGAGAACACTGGTAATAGGCTAGCATAAACATGTAATTTTGGGTTCTCTCCCTGCTTCTCTTTGGCTGTCGAGGACCAACCCTCTTTTCTCCGACTAAGGAAGAAACAGTAAGTCTGAAATCAGAGACAAGTTGGCATCAGGTCCATTTTTGTTAGGGCTCTCTTATTTTCCAGGTTATTGGAATATCATTGTATCATTGCTGTTCAGTGGGCAGAGCTATTTCTTTGAGGAAAAGCAATGTGCACCCTTGTCCTGGCAAAGAAAGAGAACTTGACTGGGATCTCAGACAAAGGTTTTTGATTTGACTTTTATACCTCTCTTTAGGAAGATATTTTGTGTGTGACTGTGCATATTAGAGATGTCAACAGCAATGCTGAAAGAGACTTGGATCTATTCTTTACTGCAGATTGTGCTTTGGATGTGAACTTAGGTCTCAGGCCAGTGTATCTTGTCTTGAGAGTTGTATGGCAAGTGTGCTTATATGAACAGTGCTCCAAATGCAGTCCTATTTGTCAGAGTCTGCAGAGAGCCTGCAACACCATCTGTTTTAGTGAGTGGATAAGAGATTAAACTGCAGGAATCATGAGTTCTGTACAACACATGAGAGCAGGCCAGACCATCACAGCACATTATATTTTTTTTGAACCTGAGAATAATATCCCTTCATTTAGGGTTTAATGTCAAAATTAACTACCATTTTACTCTTGTCTCAAAAATCCCAAACTGTTCTTCCTGCCCCAGTGCTGTTGCTTGCCCTACTGCAGATTCAAATTCAGTGCAGACACACACCCCACATCCCCCAGTGAAAACTTAAAAGAATTAAAGAACAAAAATAAGCCCTTCCGTGTGGTGGAGGTACTGCAGGACCTCTCTTCTGCTGCCCTGTAGCACTTTGAATTGAGCCTCTTCATGACAGGATTTGAGCCTAGGTTTTCCCCCCCAAGGCTGTGAGGTCCTTTGTTAATGTCACACTGTGCATAGACCTTGGGATGCACAGATACACACCAAGTGGGCATGATGTCATCCCCTCTGCATGGCTGATGAGAGCCTACCTTTAGCCAAGTGTAAACTCAGGGCAGCCTGCAAATCCTTATCTTTAAAACATTCCCTGGATGTGAAACCTCCTGCCAGCTGGAGCTACTTTTAGCTGAGCAGACTGAAGTGCTGTATTTAATGAATTCATTTGGAGTCTGGTGGAAGGAAGAAGGACTGATCCTCATTTAGTGTAAATCTAGGCTTCCCCATTTACTGCAATGGTACCTTGTTGGCTCTTGATTTATGCCAGCTGAAGCCACAGTTTGGCATCTCTCCACACAGTACACTACAGAATTCTGGAGATTATTTAGAGCAAGTGACCTGTCAAAGAACAGAAATAGGAACCCAGCCTCAGAACAGCGAAAGCCCAAGTGCACATCCTTAGACCCTGCTGTGTAAGAAACTCTCGGTAAGACAGCTGTACAGGAGGGAGCTCCATGGGGAAATGGTTTATCTGTACTGCGGATAAGCTGTGCATGGGGGAGAGGTTTCCTTTCACAGCAGGCTCTTGGGAGAAGAGGCAGGGATGTCAGTGGATCCAGATAAGATATCCCTGGGTAAATGCTTCCAGTAGGATTAAGCAACATTGTCTTCACTAAGAAATGAAAAAGGTTTATGTCCTGTGTTCCAACCAATTTGTGCAGCTTGTTTTGCCAGTGCCAGAAGACTGCAGGTGAGGAGGTGCAGAAGCTGTCAGAGCAGTCCCTGTAGTTATGCCTGTCCTTCAGTCACTAGCCAGGCTGGAGTTCAGGCTCCAGAGCACAGACCCAAATGACCCAAGCCAGTTGCCTTCAAACTATGGGGAGGAGCTTGTGCTTCAGCCAGACCTCTCTGCTGTGGTTGCATATCCCTGGGCAGATCCCAATTAGACAGAAAAGCATGGTCTCTTGCAGTAGTGCTAAGATACTGGAGGTGACATCTGGGTTTGTGAAGGCTATTTTGCAGTCATCACTACCCCTCACTTGCTATCCTCATGCAAGCGGTACTCACCAAACAAAGTTTTATATGAGACAGGTCAGGTCTGTTATGTTTTGGTTTTGAAAGTAAAATTGTTTCATTGTATGACTTTGCACAATCTATTTCTTTCCTTCTCCATTGGCTCCCTGTGTATATAAAACACACATCACACATCACAACATCACACATCACAACACTTCTCCTCTACAAAGGTAAGAATTTTAGTTCCACAGTGCTTACTTCCTTTGATAAAAACACTGCATGCTGTTCAGCACATGCTGAATTGCCTTGCAAAACAAAGCCCTGCAAGGGTCTCAGATGAAAAAGAGTGCCAGATATTAGGATGATTAGTAGGATGGCAAGAAGATCTAGCTGTGGGAATTATTCCTTCCCCTTTCTCAAGGAGTTGTACCTTCTTCCCATTCTGTTTCTGACCACGAGGTTTTAACAAGCTTCTGGCTTTCATGTCAACAGCAGAAACTCCATCGGATGTATCTTGAAAATTTCTTTTTATCCACTCTTCCTCCTTTCCTCTATTTATTTATTCATAAAAATGTCCTCCTCTGCAAGGCATATTGTGCATGTGGGAATGAAGGTAAGCCAAGATCAAAGCTACTGGGAGTTCTTCCTCACAGCATCTTCTCTACCCTCCCTGTAAGTCTTTCAAATGCCTTCTTTCACAAGACCTGATGATGGACAAAAGTGAGGCATTAGGGAAAGGCAAAATTTAGCAAAGCTCTAAACAAAGGAAAGAAAGTGGAGTTGAGCATTGCCTTGCTGTAACAACTTTGCTGTGGTTTCCACATAAAGGAGTTCTTCGGCACAGGATAAATACAGCATGGGAGTTTGAAGTTTGCAGCTTTTTATCCAATGATTGTACCACCCATGGGATGGATTTTCAAAAGTAACTCACTTTAGGCAGCAAGAAAACTGGATATATTGGTGAAAAAGCTCACCGTGCCAAATGCTTCTTTGAAGATTTGGTCCTTGTGTGTTAGTTTGGCAGCTGGTAGGCCCAAAAGTACTTTGACAAATCTGGTTTAGATTTTAATACTAAGCATTTGAAAAAGTTAAATCTCACGTGTGACTTTTAAGTGCTGGACAACTTTACTCACAGCATATTTGGGAATACTACCATATGCCAATGTCTTTTGGAAATAATGAGACCGTTAGTGTTTGTATCAGTAGTTTTTAACCTCTTCATGCATGTTTTCTAGAAGATCCAGTTTTGGAAACAAATCCAAACCTGTGCCAGGTAACTCTAGTATGATATATAGAGGTCTAAGGTACTGACAAGAAATATTTAGCTGTATGTGAAGTGAAAAAGCCTAAAACCATTTCTTCATCAAAGAAATCAGTAAGAGGACCTGTCTTCTCCTGACATATTGCTGAACTGTAAAAGTAGTAAGACCAGGTCACTGTAGTTTGTTCTCCCTGCAGCTCCTGTGAGGCCGATCCTCTGGTCCACAGCCCTTTTTTTTTTTTTTTTTCCAAACACCTGAAAGAATAGGCACTTCCTTGCTATCCTTGGGAGACTTTATACAAGACTAGCACTTGTAGATGACAAGAAGTTTTTCTTCGGGTTTGAGCAGACTACTTTCTCTTTTTTTTTCTGACCTGTTACTCCTTCGTAGACCCCTGTGCATCTTGCTAAATAATTCCTCTCTTTCTTCGGTACTTTCAGCTTTCAAAGAGGTATAGCTTGTCAACATGTCGCTTTTAAGTCCTCTCTTAGTCAAGTTATACATATTTAATGTTTTTAAGCTTTCCTTAGATGCTGATCCCTTTCCAGCCCTTGATGAATTTTGTTGTTGCTTGCCTCTGAATTCCCTCCAATTCCCCCATATCTATCTGAAAATAAGGTGCCTAATATTGACTGCTCCAGTCCAGGTGCATTTGGTATTTGTTGGCTGTTGGTTTTGAATGGAATTAAAAAAAGAAGCAGCAGAGTCTCTCAAAGGGAATCTGCTTCGTGGTCTTCACTCTGAGAGCATTATTTCACGATAGTATTTCGGGACTGGCTTTAGATATGGAAATGAGGGCATGTGTCTTGCTCAGAAGCTGTTCTCTGCTTTCAAGTGGGAGAGAGATGGAAAAGGGGAAGAGGGGTTAAGCTCCTCAAAGGCTTTGTCTACATTAGGCTTTTTTCTTCACATTTCCCAGTGTTGCTTGCACAGGTGTAGCTCAATCCACAGTGGCACTAATGACAGCTCTAGCACAGGCAGGGAATCAAACATGTTCTGCTACATATCGTCTCCACAATCTCTACAAGCCCCAACTCCACCAGCAGTGTCATGGCAGCAGGAGCTGGAGAAGGAAAAGGTCAGCTGTAAATAATAACTAGAGTGTTTGCACATCAAGAAGGTGTCCTTCATTGAACTGCAGTAGCTAGAAGTGAGCAGGCAAGATGCACCCAGTTTCTCATTCATCTTGAAATACCACCCTTCACAGTCTGCTGCTGGCTACCTGAGGGCAGCACTTGGGATGATAGCTTGGTTGGGACACCTCTGATACTCTCATGACCTCAGAAAAGAAGGAAAAGTTAAGATTTATTTTCCTTGCTGTCACTCCCATTCCCTCTCTGATCTGCCTGCAAAGGATTTCAAGACTGATTTCTCCTTGGTGTGGATCCCCCTGTCCCACCTGCCCAGGACAAGCGCTAATGCTTCAGATATGATATTCCCTTTCCCTTGATGAAGAAGAGGCAGTATGAGATGAGATGAACATTAGGATCCAGATAATAGAACGTGCATTACTATGTCTCATGTAGCATGCTTCTCAGGTATTGGAAGAAGCTCTTTCATATAGTACAAAACACAGGAGACACCTGCCAGTTTCACACAAAATTTAAATCTGACAGTCTTTCACAGACTTGTACCAGTTAATGGTTAACTGATGAAATTCTCAGCCAGAAAGTATCACCAAGATGAAGATGTTAATGAGTTTAAAAAAAGAAAAAGGGGGCAGGGGGTTGAGAAATGCCTGGGGATAAGCAAGCCAGCGTACAAACTTACAAGGTGGATTGCAAGCTGTCACTCAGAGTGGAAGCTAATTTACAAAAAGGCTAAATTTAGGTTAGATATTAGGAAGAAATTCTTTGCTTTGAGGGCAGCAAGACACTGGAAAAGGTTACCTATAGAAGCAGTGCCTGCCCAATCCCTGACTGGCAGTGTTCAAAACCTGGCTGATATGGTTTTAACAACCTTTTCTGGTAACAGCTGTCCCTGCTCATGGCAGGAGCGTGGAACTAGATCATCTTTAACATCCCTTCCAACCCAAGCCAATCTGTGATAAGCTTGGTGCTAGATTTATTGGTTTTTATGGCTAGAAAAGATCATGAAATTATGTAGAAGGTGATTTACATTGTCACTTTAGGAAGTGTTCTACCTTTCTTTGTAATGTCTGTCACTAGGCATGGGAGGGTTGGTCATTGAACTGTGTGGCCCAATACCTTGCTGTGTGGATGTGGGGCTCAGACCTCGATACTGTTTCCATTTCCTTCCCCAAATGTTCAGGTGGGAACATCTGAGCACGTAGCTCTTCTTGCCTCCTTGGAGATACACTGCCATTACAGATCAACTTTGGTCACTTACCCCAAAAGCTTTTGAGGCTGGTGGCCAGCATTAGCCCCTGACAAGCTGATGGCCCTGACCTGGTTGTCTGTTTGGCTGTATTTTCTCATGTCAGAAACATTCCTAGAGGTGGTGTATGGTTTCTTGACACCTGGCAGTCAGCTCTTCCTGACCCACTGGAGGCTGCTGCCAGTCCTGTGGGCACAACCTTTATTCTGAGAGCCCTGAGAGCTGGCGCTGTCACGCTGCTGCGTGGGAGGGCACCTGAGGTGCCTTGCTTTTGGAACTAGGCCATGGTACCATGGCAGCAATCATGTGGGCTGTTTTGCAGGCTTACATGTGTCTTGGTGTATGCAATTGTGAAAGGGAGAGTCAGGGAGGGAACATTCCTCTTGCCTCTCTGCCATACAAAATACATGAGGTGATGCTCCAAAGCTCCAGGTTTAATTATTTGGATCTGAAGCTTTGTAGTCCCCTTCCCTGAGCAAACCACTGAAATCCACAAGCTGGAAGGTGTTATTTGCAGTGCTGCATCTCTCTTCAGCTGTGAGATGCTGATTTTCAAATCTCCCCCTTGTTTTGTGACAGCCTGTGGTGATACCTCCTGCATTTTTAGCCTGTGACTGGGGTGGGAGGAAGCAATCCTGGACCACACAAAATGCTTTGAAGCACCCTCTAGCATCACTCTCCTATTCCCTCTTGTGTTTGCACTATCCCTTTTGTGCACCCACTCTGTCCTGACCTGCCCTTATGCTCTTTCTTTCTTTGTGCCCATGCATTGCTAATCTGTGGCATAGTCTCATTCCCCAGTAGCTGTGCCGGCTGCCTTAATGTTTCTTGCCAGCTTTTGCCTCTCCCCATTTTTTCTCTTCCCTCTGCTTGCCAGCCCATGATGTAGCATTGCCTTTCTCCATCTGCCTGATTGTCTCTCTGCTTTTTATCTGGGTGCTGGAGCTCCAGGTGCTGTCATTCTCTGCGACAGCACAGAACGTTTCAGTTTCCCTCTGTGGCTGGATAATTACCAGATACAGCATCACGTGGACTTCCCAGTGAAACCCTCCCTCCCCTCCTGTCAGAGAAGGAGATCACATCTCTGAAACTCATTTTCCTCTTTTTGTGGCGTTTTCATTATTACTGTTTTTTGCTAGAAGAAATTCAGGGGAAAAAATTGGATTAGCTTTTCTGGAGTTACCTAGTGGTGATCACATAGAAGTTACCTACAAGGCACTAGGGGTTCAGGTAGAAGAAATAGGTGATTTCCACAGCTGAAGTTTGTAAAGGAAACCAAAGGGACTTATAGTCTGTATGGGTGCCTTATTAGTGCTCCTATTCTCATTTTTGGTGTATCCCCGAAACAGAAAAAAAAAGTCATACTGGTGCAGAGGCCTGCCAGAAGTTTAGTTTCCAGTTTATTTACAAATTTGGCATAACAGCCAATACCCAGTTCACATAAGGGACTAATCATAATTGTCTTTTGATGAACTTCTATTCCTAAGCGACCCCAGAAACTTTTTAAATATCAGACTGTGTCTTAGTAATCACAAAAACACAGGATCCTCAGTGTAAGTGCAGAGCAACAAAAAGGCAAATCATTGGGCAATGTTCCCCATTGCCATTCTGCATCGGCTCTGGTATTCCCTGGCTCCCCCTTTTGATAGTGCAGGAGCCCTGGAATGCTACAGGAAGCTGTGGACAGCACAGCAAGGCATACATTTCTAGTGGATATTTCACTAAGGCCAAGTGATCAATAGCTGATGAGCATTGCCTAATGATTCTGGATCAAGAGTAGAGCCAGGTTTCTGGCTGGACTGAAAAGGAAGAGTGGCAAGTCCTCAGCTAACCCAAAAGGGAAAGAGGGAGCTCAAGGTCTATTTCCTCAGCAACCTGAACCTCCTGACTGATTTTAGTGCAAGACCCTGATGCAAGCTGTCATAGCATTTGGCATTTCTGCAAACGTCAGCCAGAGAGCAGTCGGTCCCCCAGTGCACACGTAGAGAGCAAGTCTCCTCTGACAGGAGGCCTGGGACTGGAGTCAATCATTCTGGAAACATGCCTTGGAATGGGAAAATACATGTCCAAGGATTTCCTGACTATCCTGTAAAGAAATGGAGGGCATTTCCTGGGCATGGTGGATTATAAGAAGAGATGGTACTGTGGTGGTAGGTCTCACTCTGAGGTTTTGCTGTATTTTGAAATCTTAAACTGTGCTGGGATATGGCTGGGATGGAGTTAAGCTCATAGCAGCTCATATTGATATTTTTAAAAAGGTTCCTCTGCTGGAGTGGATGTGGACTGAAGTTGTTTATGCAGGTATACCAATCCCCAACAGATGGGAAGAGCAATAAATCATGCCAGTAAAAGTTCTCTTACTCTGATATAGTTACATCCACCCTTTGAGAGAGCTGCCATAAAAAATTGCTGTATTTTGGGCATGATTTCTGTTGTGAGTTTGTGTTTTTTCCCTACACAAACAGGAACCTCTACTCTTAAACAGTCATTTTAACAGAAAGAAAACCCCTGTGAGACCAGCTGTGTGTCTGCTAGTGTGAGCCAGGGCAGCTAGCTGTCTTTTTAGGCCAGCGTATTTTTTCTAAATTCCCTTGGGTTTCATTTTCCATGTGTACCACATGGACTGAGAGACAAGGATGTTTACAGCACATGAGCAGTTCTGCACTGATGCTCTTATTTTCTGGTTGCAATTCTTTTTTATTTCATTAGAAAGAGTTGATGGGAGAGACAGTGAGACAGAAATGTTTCTGTACAAGGCACTAGGGATTCCTCTTCTAGAAAACAGTACAAATGCTGGTCACGACAGAGGAATTCATGCTGGAGCAGGTGCTGAGAGGGGCTACTGGGATGTATAGGGCAATGGAAAGTCTATCATAGAAGAAGAAACCAGGAGAGTTTGGCTCATTGAATCCAGCAAAATTAAGGCTGAGAGGGAAATATGATTGCTCTCTCTGAACACAGTGAAAGATAAACACCCAGGAGAGAGAAGAGCTCTTTAAGCTAAAAGATGGTGTTGGCATGAGAGGAAATGGATATAAGCCAGGTATGAATAAATCTAGACTTAGACAAAAAAAAGGTTTTAATCAGCAGAACAGAAAGACTTTGAGCAGTATGACCTGCAAAGCAGGGGGAAGATATTCCCCTATCAAACACACTAGGCTAAAGTAGGAATGAGGTACATCTCTGAAAAAGATTATAAAGTACAGCTGGCTGTGCTGGCAGAGGTTGGGGCTTCATGACCTCGTAAGCTCATCCTAGCCTCACACTCCTAAAGTGGCAATTGACTAAAGAGGATGAAAAGAAGTGCAGGCATCCTACCAGCCATGCGCCCTCCCAATAGGTGGATGGCCAAAAATTGTCACCTGAGTGCTGAAATACCCAGGGAGCTGCAGACAGGTGTGACAACCAAGGTCACAGCATAATACAGTTGAGAGAAACCATGGGCTGAACAGATGCAGCAGTTTCCCCCTCCTGCCAGTTTTCCAGCACAGGACTGGATTTAAGCAATAGTTTTCTAAATCCCTCCGAGGGCCTGTGTTATCATGCTGGCAGTGGTTACTCAGGAGCTATTTATGCCACACTTTGGAAATCCATCCTGCTGTGGAACAGCTTTCACTCTCAAACAGTGACCCTGCTGTGTATCAGGGCACATAAGGAGAGGAGCAGCAGCTGTACTAGGCTGGGGAAAGAGAGGAGCAGTGGCAGTAGGGAGGAGAATTTTGAGCAACAACTGATGCCCATGTGCATTCAAATTCAGCAAAATGAGGCTTTTGGTGCTTGGCTGAAAGGAGGTTTCAGATGCTCAGTTGATATGATCTCCCATGATAGTGCCATCCACTTAAGGGGCCTTGCCTTCGCAGAGATGGAGATACATTCAGCTGTGGGGGTCTTCTGCAGCATCTCCTGCTGAGGGGAGCCTGATCCAGAGCAGTGGGAACCATCCAGGGCCAACAGCTCCCGATATTGCTCCTCCAGACTCTGTGCTCCTCTGTGCTCTGCCACTGTGCTCCTCTGGTGGGACTGCAGTGGCAGCGCTGCATTGCTCTTGAGATGTTGTCAGGATCCAGCACTGCAGTGCCATTGTGGAGCCTGGCTGGACTATTCCCTGAAAAGCCTTCCTGGGAGGTCAGGGCTGGCATGGCTGTGGTCTGTCCTTAGCCCTTGCTGCCCATACCCCTGCCGGGGTGAGCAGAGAGGCCAGACCCTTGCTGCTGCCCTGGCTGACCATGGCTGTGTCCGAGTCTTTGCTTGCCAGGCAGGGAAGGACTGAAGAGCTTGAGGAGACAAGATGAAACAGCACGAGCATGATTTGCTCTTGAACTTTCCTCCCCAGGCTGGGAGCAAGGCTGTGTTTAACCACTGCATTAGCTTTCCAGGATCATATTTTGCAACACAACAGAGAATTTGTCTTGCATGTTTGGAGCTGGCAGCCAGGAGCAGACATTGTTCTGTGCCGAATGAGCCGTGCTTGATCCCTCTCTCTTTTCCCTCTTGCCATTTTGCTGCTGGGGGAAGAGGGCAGTGGGGGAAGTTGTTAGCTGGATCTTGTAAGAGTGTGTGTGAAGTGAGAAGATTAGAGCAGGCTCATCACAGAGCTGAGGCAAAAGGCAGGAGATCTGATGCAGGGCGGGTTGTGGCATCCTCTGGCAAAAGGGCAGCACATCCCTCAGTGAGTGCAGTGGGGTGGGTTCGGGTGCTTAATTGTGTGTGCAGCAGGCTGCTGAGTTTTGGCCTGATGCACAGAGATTGTCTTACAGAAGAGATGATCAAAGGGTTAACAGAGAAAAGATGATTAAAGAGGAGCGTGGGAATTGTGGCACAGAGCTGTCACCACAACATGCTTTGGAAAAAGAGGGCAGAAAATGCAGTCCATAAACTCATTATTTATTTATTTTTCCCCAAAATAAGGTAAGAGCTGTGGCTTGCTGGCAAAGCAGTGCAGCATATTTTATCAATCCTAGCAGCTTGCTTCTTCTCACTAGTGGGGTTCTGGCAGAGAATTGTGGGTTTAGGTCTGCTATAAAAACAAAAAATTAAAAAAAAAAAACAAACTGGAATTACAACAGCAATTTAAAAACCCCAAATAATTATCCCAGCTTCAGTGCAACCCAATACATCATTGATAATGCTGTAAAATCTCCATGTTAAAGCAATCATTTAAACAGCAGCTTCACCAGGCCCTGAAGGGCTTCCTTCTTGCCTTTTCTTCACTTAGGCTCTAAATATCATCCATCCCTTCCTGAAGGGATGAAATAGCCCCAGTCCATCTCCGCAGCCTAGGCCATAGCTGTTGTGCTGCTTTCTCCGGGGCAGAATGGGAAGCCCATGGCTGAGGATGCCGGCTCTGCCGCGCCCCATCCTCAGCCCGTGCGGCACAGGCTGGCGGCGGGGGCAGGCAGCCGGGGCGAGCTGCGCTGCGCCTTCCCCGGCAAGTGCCGCCTCTCAGCAGCCGGGCCGTCTGTTCGCCGGGGAGAGAGAGGGCGGAAAGCTTAGGGCCGTGAGCTGCTGGAGTGACAGGCACAACATAAACTGCGATGAGTGTTACAGCAACACGCTGGGAAATCAAAGCGCGGAGTGGCGCTGCCGCCGCGGCAGGAGGGGCAGCAGTCACGGCTGGTCCAAGCACCGGGGCCTGAGGGAGGCAGGAAGGGCGCTGAAACCTCCGGGCTTGCGTCGCCAGGGTAGGAGATGTGGGTGCCCAAGCCTCACTCTCCTTTTCTTCACTCGCTCTCTCACCCATCAATAGGAACAAGCCCAAATACTTTGAAGGGGGGGGATGCGTCTGTCTCCAGATGGAGTGTTGCTCGGAGCTTACAAAGGCAGGTTTGCAGGAGCGCTGCTTTGGCCCAATGCTGTGTGTTAGACTGGCGGGTGATGGAGGACAAGCAGCAGGACTTGCTCCTGCCCTCCCCCTGCTTGAATGCTGCCAGATGTCCTGGCCTGTCTTGAAATCCAGGGACCAGGAATGATGGTGGGCAGCCCTCAATCCCATCCAAGGCAGTGGTTCCTGCTGAAGGTTCAAAATCATTCTCCTGCAGAAAAGCATCACCCCATCCCCTCCCTCCTGTAACACAGCTCAGCCCCACTGTCTGCATTTGCATGTGGGGAAAATGAGACTGGCGGAGGAGTGCAAGGATGACCTGGGTTTCTTTCTCCATATCCACCTGTTGTTAAAAAACTTGAGGTGCCAAACTTCTCTGTGTTTGTTTACAAGGAAGCAAGGAGGACTAATGGGGCATGGCAGCAAGATCTTTTGTCCTTCCATGTCTCTGGTTTGAAATGGTGAAAGATCAGCAGTTCCCAGGTTCTTACAGTGATCATGCAAGGCATGCCCATCACCATTCACTGGTCCTCTCGTTAGCCACATCAGAGATGTCAAGAAATCAAACCTGCAACCATAAGGAAAAGAATAATGCATGGGTCACAAACTGTTTATTAGCTTTCACTGAGCCTGGTGGTAATGCTTCCAATAAGTCTAATGAAAAGCGTTTGACTGTCTCTGTGAACTTGATTATTGACTATTAGTGAACGATAAGAGTCCATTGATATCTGGCTGATGCCATGCTCCTATTGCTTTGCAGTTAAAATGTCAGTTAACATGCCATTTAATATTCTATTAGTATTGAATTAGCACTTATTACACTGTGAAAATCATCACCATAAATCCTTATTAAAGCGTGATCCATTCAGCTGGGTGGCATCTCTGGCAGACTAAGAGGGAGGGTGTGTGTGTGTGTGTGTGCAGACAGACATACTGAGATGCATCATCCACGTGAATGCATGTTCAGAGCATGCCAGGACTTGGAATTTCCACATTTGTACATTGATTTTCCCTGACAGCTTGAGAGGAACAGGTATGGTGAATAGAGGGCTCAAATCCATTTCACTTACTCCTCCCATTTTCCTCTTTTCTTTGTCCTCTTTCCTTTCCTTATTTTGGTAGCACCTGCTAACTTGTTTCAGGGGCAGTTGCAAGGTTGCCTGACTGTAGCTATTGACCACTGTCCTAGGGCTGACCTGGATGCATGTAAGACAGGTTATGACACATTTTCTCTTCCAGGGAGAGGAGGGAGGGACTCTGGTTGAAGCCTACCCACAGGAGCAAAAGCACAAGGCTTTGTGCAGACCACACCACTGAACTGTTAATGACAAGGCACCACACAGGGGCATATTTGCTACCCCAGAGAGTTGTAATGATCAGGGGCAGGGCAGAGCTGCTGAGTGCTTGCTGTAGCATGGTGGGGATGGGAAAGCAGCATGGTAGGGATGCTGCAGTGCCATGGATCTGCTGGAGTCCAGCAGCACTGATAGCTGTTCAGGGAGATTTTCAGAAGTGACTGAGAAACTTCAGCTCCCACTGACTTCAGCTTCCACTGTTAATCTGCTTAGCTTTTCACTACCAAAATACCTGACCCCTAATTCTTGGTACTGTTACAACTCCTGCATTTGCAAGAAGGCTCTTGACCCTAAGGCAGCCAGCTCTGGAGGCAGTCTGGGTGTTCCTACAGGGCCACTGGTCCCAGCCCTGGAGCACACTGCACACCCTGGGTGTTGGCTTTCACCTCCCATCGCTGGTGATTACTGCCTGGGATGGCCAATGGAACTGGAGCAATGCCTCATGGTAGTGGTACTGGTTTCTACCTGTGACTGCTCACAGATTCCCCTGCATCCTTCTTTTTTGACAAAGAGTAGCTTTTTGAAAACAACTCAGATCACACCTGAGAGTTCACCTTGGGGGCAAGTGCTTTCCAGGCCAGGAAGGTGGGCTCTGGCCTGAGGGCCAAATTCTCACTCCCCTTCCTTGGCTGGACATTGTCAGTAAAAGACAGGATCTGTTGGGCTGCTCTCTAAAGCAAATGTTTGTCAGATCAGACAGAGCTGCTTACAGCTTGGCCAGCAGCATGGCATGGCTCCCATGGATGCCCACGCAGCTTGGCTTTCCTCCTGCCCACAAGTAACCCCAGAACAGCTTGGACAGCATCCATGGGCTTGCCAAAAGGGAGTGGGTGTGAGGTGCCGGCCATAATGGTGGGGTCACATTACAAGGGAAGGCAGCTGCAGCAGCCTTGAATGAAACGCATTCAAATAGAGGAACTTGGAAAATGTCTGACCCATGCTAAAAGGCTGTATGAAAGCCTACTGTCAAATATTTGTCTTATCTTGAAGCAATAATCTTTATCCTCTCTTATTCTTCCTTCAAATACAACATATGCATGAATAGTGAATAGGGCACAATCCTGTGCAATGTGATCTAGGAAGACCCTGCTCGAGCAGGGAGGTTTGACCATCCAGCCTCACTGTGGTCCCTTCCAACTTTACCTATTCTGTGATTCTGTAATTGCAGTAGCAAGGGGTGCTGGGTTATTTGGATGCTGGGACACTGTGGACAGAGCTCTGAGAGGTGAAGGAGCAACAGCTCTGAAGACTGAGCTTCCCTGTTTATCTGCAGAGCTAATGTGATGTGAGCAGCAGCAGGGCAAACCTGCTCTCAGCCTGTCTGAGCTCAGCCCTGGGTGTGCAGCTGCCAGGGTAAAAGAGGAGTTATGTCTGCCTGTCTTCTTCAGCCCTGGTCCTCTTGAATGAGATACAGCTGAGAGTGAGCAGGACGTGCCTCCTCAGTGGCCGCTCCTCTTTTCTGTGCAAGTCTCCTTCTGGTGGTGGGAAGTGGTACAGAGCAGGTGTCTTTGCCAAAAATGCATTTGTCTTCACAGCACCTACTCTGCTTCTTTTGAAAAGAAACAAAATATTTGTCAAGTTACAGTTGCAATGGGGTTGGTTTGTCCTCTGACTTGGGAAGGTTGGCACTCAGGCCCCTGGCAGTTTCTGGTCCTCTTGCTACTCCTCTGCTTGCCACCCCTAGCTGTCATTCCTCCTCTCCTGTCCACCTGAGATGTTCACAGGACATGCTGTTTGTGTCACAGGGATGACAGTGACACTCCTACAGCCTCTCATTGTCAGCCTGAAATCTGCACTTGCCTGCACAAACAAGCAGATGTGCATCAGCAAGTGTGTGTGTGTGTGTGTGTGTGTATGTGTTAGGAGGGTGATGTTTGAACAATTAAATAGTTCCACAATTTTTTTTTTCAGAATGATGTAGATGGGAGATACTCTCTAGTTTCCTCCACTAGTGCTACTGAAATTGAGGGAGGGAGGAGCTGTGCCCTGGGCTGACAAAGCTGGAACCCTGAACCTTTGCCCTCCAGGCTGGAAGGGGTCTGGGAGTCTATCTATTGTATAGTCAACTTTTTGGAGGTGAAGGAGAAGCATGGGAAGAGCTACTTCCAGTCTTTCTCACTGGCAGGGTTTGAAGGCATTTGGTGATCAAGATCTCTTGTCGCCTTCCAAATTAATTTTTGGTTTATTTGTAGGCAAAAGGAAGAGAGAACAAGAGACATGTCTGCCCCAAATCCCATGGGTTTATGAACCCAAGATTCCTGAAACTCTTCAATACAGTTAAATTTTTAAGTACTTGTCCATAGGACAATAATGATGAGAAGATTCTATGGTTCACTGGCAAGGCAGGGGTGTGGTGTGAAGTTTCTCAGCAAAGCAGTAAAGGGGAGGAACAAAAGGGAGATGATGGATGATGAAGAGGGTTGTTAATCTCCCCCTTACCTGTCTCATCCTCTGCAGGTGTTATGTAGAAGACAGAAGCTCCAAGGTTGCCTGGTTAAATCGTTCCGGCATCATTTTTGCTGGAGAGGACAAGTGGTCCCTGGACCCTCGAGTAGAGCTGGAGAAGAGAAACCCCCTGGAATACAGCCTGCGGATCCAGAAAGTGGATGTCTATGATGAGGGGTCCTATACGTGTTCAGTGCAGACACAGCATCATCCCAAGACTTCCCAAGTTTACTTGATTGTTCAAGGTAAGCAACATGCCTGATAGGAGAGCAAAGAGCAAACGACACAGTTTGTGGAGGGAGCTGTATTTTTCTAAGAGAAACTCGAGAGTCAATAGCCTGTGTGTCCCTTGTGTTTACACAGGAGCCAGCTGGACTCTTCCCTCCCACTGTGTCATAGCAGGGTTTTTCTCTGCTGTCAGTTTGTCCTTTTAAAAGGGGTGACAGAGCAGGGGACACCAGTGATGCCAAGCCATATTCTAATATAATGCAAACCTGGCTCCTGGCTCTGGATGTCTGGCACTGATGGGAAAGCATTTGTTTATAATGACACTTTTCAGTGCATTGTGCCTTGTTTCTTCACAGAGAGCCCTCTGGTTTCTTCGCCTCCTCCTTCCTCAGGTTTCCTTTCTTTTTTCTTGTGTCAACAAGCTACTGTGCTGTGTTTTTTGGCCTTCCATAGTCAACTCTTTGCCAAGCTAAGGAATTAATTTTCCTGTGAGTTTTTCCAAGATGGGTCATTGGTTTGCAGAGTGCACCATCACTAGGTGTGTGTGAAACCTAGTACCTGAAGGACCGGCCACGTATCTTATGTTGCCCTTTCCTTTTTTAGCTACCCTTCTCCTGTGTGTGTTATAAGGAACAGGAAATTTGGCAAACTAGTATTATCTGTCTGCCTGCATTTATGGCATAACAGAGGGTAAATAAATTAAAGAGTTCACCAGTTATTGGTAAGGTCAATAATGAGTTTATTCTTGTTCCATCCTGTCCAGACCAGAACACAAAATAAGTGAGTTTACCCAGTTTTGTTTAGTTTTGCTTTAAATCTTCATGCCATTTTGTCTATCTGCCTATTTATCTAAAATATTAAAAGAGCAGCTTAATTGATGGGTATTTATGAATATATTTGATACATATTACAGACATGTTCAACTTCTATATTATCTTTCAGGAAGGAATTTGTTATTTCTCCTGATTTGTCTAGTAACCTATAAGGCTGCAGAGTTCATTTCCCCCAACAAGTTTTTGAATTGCTCTGATTATGAATGCATGCAGGAAAGGACTTTTCCCCTTGCTGGCACTACTTGGCAAACTGGGGGGCTAAGTAGCATCCTAAATGTTTATCTGCAAGGTGACAAAGTCTGAACATGTGGTCAGAGGTGATGCTTTACACACAGGTGTAGTCAGCCAGAAGGCTCCTGGTTGCTTTTCTTGCCCAGAATCCTCCCCCAGCAGCACAAAGAGTGGCCCACACCCACACACAGAGCAGCTCTCCTGGCCTGGCTGAGTGCTTGCTGCATGAAATGCATTCCCCAGCCCTGGAGGTGTACCCTGCCTCACTGCTTGCTACAGCAGAGCAGAGCCAGCCCTCTGTAAGTGGTTTATTACTGGTGAAATCTCCCAGCACACAATTTCCATTTACCTGTCAAGAAAAATATAGGGACAAATGAATTCTAGAGCCATGCATATGTATTATTAATTTTATTTGTGCCTATTAGATATGGGCCTAAGCAGCAAAATTGAGTTCTCTAGTTTAGCTTTCACTTAAATACGTGGGTATCTGGCTCTGAACTACTGCCACCTTTCTGAGAATAAGAAAATTTAGGTTTTGACACTCCTAAACTCTAAATGCCTGTAAATGAGGTATCTGTGGGTAATCTTTGTTCTAACACCTGCCACAGATTTCATAAAAGACCCACTGTGATACTGTGCTTACTGTATAATCCTGTAATTAGGTAAAACTCATAGCTTTAATTTTTTAAAACTAAATTTAATCTGGAAAAAAAAGTGAAGGAAAACATAAATACAAATCCTTTCCAATTTGGAAGAGTTAGTCTCATTTTAAACATGTTTTAAAAATAATCTTAACTAATAAAACTAATTCAGTACAAAATAATGTATGTTAGAAAATAATCCCTGTAGTCTCAGAGTATTATTTTCTTATACTGATTGTTATTTTTCCAAGATTTGCAGGTTGTCTGCCTGAAAAATAGTCTACTACTAGTACAAATTAAAGGAGTTTGGATATTGAGTCATACTGAACTATTTAGTTTTATTTATTTTATGTAGTTTATTTACTTCTCTTGCTTTTCTATTCATACATTTCAAAACATTGCCTATTTGAAGCTCTGGGCATAGCAAATATAAAAATAAGTTAAGTGACAGAGTAGTCAGCTGGTCTGCCTGGTAATCTGGGATGAGGATTTCTGGGATGATGGTCAGTGGTCTCCTTTGAACAAGCTCAGGGAAACAAAAGCAAACCAGGATCAGAGACTCGTTGCTAGCTTTGTGCACATGGTTGATGCCTGGATTTGCCAGTGAAAGATACTACAATGACAGCTGCGCCTGCCCTGGAGACAAGGGGTTGGTTTAGGGCCATGCCAGGCTTTCTATTCCTCTCACTCAGTGTTGTCACAGGTATTTCTGCATCCCACTACCAAAGACAAATCCTTAATCTCTCCCAGTTCAACTCCTTCATTTGTCTAGCCCCTGTGAGAGCACAACTTCTCTTACCCCTAGACACAAACGGGATAGCTATATCAGAGACTAAGTGGGTAGGCAAATCCTAGAGTGCTGTAGGAGCCCTGAAAACTGGAGACCACTCCATGTCCACAGTGGCAGCTGAAGTAGGCAGGCTTCACTGTATCGTGAATGTTTTCTGTGTTTAGATCACTGCAGTCTAATGGAGCTGCATTTTAGGACCAGGTCCTTTCCAGCCTTGAGAAAATCAGCTTTTCCTGAGGTGAGCTCTGCTTGGTGAACCCTGCTGGACAGAGCTGCAGAAGTACATCACAGAAAAAGGAACATCACCTCTCTAACGTATATGCCCAAGTCCTTTAGTACTCACGTGGGAAGAACCAGCTTTACTTTGCCAGCAACAATCTCTGCAAAAACACCCTAATTGGTCTATTCCTTTCCTCTCTTAAGTTTGTATGTCCATGGATAAAATCCCTCTCAATTGGGAGTGAAGCTCCTTCTCAACTGGGCATATTGCAGAGGTCTAAAAGGGACATAATGAAATTACACTTAAACAAACAGAACTTCATGGACAGCTAAAAGTAGAAAAAGTTGTCCTCATAAGTCTTTCCATCTTTTGAAAAATAAAGCTAGTAAACATGAAGCTTCTCTGCTAGTAGAAGTAGGCATTTGCTGCCAAAATATTCCTTAGTACAGCTGTGGCCATCTCTCCCATTTTTCTGACCCAGGTGGGCAGCACTGCTTGCAGTCCTCTAGACTGGAGGTGGTTGTCTCTGCCCAGCTCAGTCGCTACCAGGTGCTCTCTCCACTGGGGTGAATGCACCAAGAGACTGCCCTGAGCCACCACCTCACTCACAGCATTTTGTGCTGCTTCAATTTGGATATAATGGCCAGTTGCAAAGCTTTCTGTTTACTACCCCTGTTATTTCTGCTGGTGAGTGATCAAAAGAGTAAACACATGAAGACCTGCAAGGGATGGTCTGGTCCTTCCCCATGCAGTGAGACAAGATCAGCTCTACAGTTGCTGCCCCAAATATGTATTTTTGAAGATGTGCCTGCATAGCTGGTGCATGTCCATTATTTCACTCTCCTTGCATTTGGAAAGCTTTTATTAACATATAATCCAAATTGATTTTGCTGCCAATTATTTCTTGGCCTTCCAAGACACATAGTGGTTATTTCTCCTCTTCCTCAAAACTACCTTTTATCTGCCTGAAACCCCTAAATTTCTGTCTCAGAGATCTCTAGTGCATCTTAATAGGATCACTGCTTTCCAGAGGTCATATTTTTTCAACCCTTGTGGCATATATATTTCACTACTGTTTGATTTGTCTACATGTTTTCTTTAAAGGTACTGTCCAAAACCAAAACAAGAGTTCCAGTTCAGGATTCAATCATGCAGATACGAGCACCAGCCATGTTTTGCATATCACACTTCACTTACCTAACCCCAGAATGAAATGAG
Organism: Euphonia xanthogaster; assembly: GCA_034509185.1. Lineage (NCBI taxonomy): Eukaryota > Metazoa > Chordata > Aves > Passeriformes > Fringillidae > Euphonia > Euphonia xanthogaster. Next base: position 22,724,055 of record JAYDZK010000001.1, on the reverse strand, counting down.
ATTTACCTTTTTTATGTGAGTGCCTCACTGCTTTCACTAATTTAGTCTTTCTGCCTTTCTAATCCTCTTTTACTGGTCTGCAGCTCATTCTTCACTTTTGTATTTGAACATTAATTGTTTTCCCCCCTTCCTGAGAATACTGCTTTGTGCTCGCTGCTGTTGGATGCCATCTGGTTGGTCTCTCCATGGAGACCACTTCAGGTTCCTTACGATCCTGGGCTCCAAAGCACTTGCAACTGCCCCCAATGTAGTGTCATCAACAAAAGTCGGGTGCCTTGTTTCTGTTCCATCATGAAGGTGTTAATTAAAGTATTGAAGAGATCAGGACACAAAAGCAGACTGTGGCAGCAGCCCACTAGACCCTCCATCCCTGGTGGAGAGTGACCTGTTGATTGCAGCTCTTTGAAGCATCCTGATGGAGATTTAACATCTACCGTTCTCTCTTAGCTTGTTGAAGACTGTCAGGTCTTCTGAAGTCAAGATATATCACATAATCACACGTATTGCCTCTGCGTTATCTGTTATGCCAGCTATCATACAAAAAATGGGAAATGAGGCCTGGGTGGCATGATACGTGTTTGCCAAAAGTTGGATGCTTTTTTTTCCCCTTTACTCCATTATTACATTGCTTTTTTTTCCCCTTTACTCCATTATTATCCTCTTGGTGCTTATAAATGGGATGTTTA
>JAYDZK010000001.1:22671866-22712627 GCA_034509185.1 Euphonia xanthogaster | reverse complement strand
GCTCTTCCGATCTAGAATAGTGAGTCCTCCAGACTAAGGCTCATGTGGGACACAGCACCTCAGCAGGAAAGTACAGTAATGGAATTGTTTACTTTCTTTAGGAATGAACAGGTATCCATGCTGTGAACATTTCAACTCTTTTTTTGCTTCCACATCTCTGCAGTAACAAGTAGTAAAAATTACTGTGCCAAAACCCAAGTATCAGAGGTAATTCCGACTGTGTCCCCATAAGCCATTGTGAGGCAGCATATGAACCTCACAAGGCACTAGTTGGCAGAACTCTCTAATTGGATCCCAGACTGTTGTAAATCAGTGGGAAAATACTTCTCATAACATGACTGGTATTTTAGTTTATTATCAGTTAATGTTGCCTCTTAGAGGGTCTCAAAATACGCCACAGTGAAGGTTCTTCAGTGAATTCATTCATCAGAGGACCAATCACTGCCAATGGCAAAGCAGATATTCATCAGTTTTCTTCTCCTTGCCTTTTGCTGCTGCTGAGTCCTTACCATCCCCATCGTGTCTTCATTTCAATTGTTCACAGTGACACAAAATGTCTCCTGCCTGAGGTCAATCTCCCTGTGATAAAAGTCTTCCATAGAAGCAGTCAGGCTGGAAGACAGACAGGTATCAAAACATTAGCCTTCAGAAAACGGTGGCAGGCTGTCAGTTCCCATTAGCTAATGCTACCTGGGAAGCCTGCTGACTCTTCGCCATTGTAGGTGGGAGAGAGAAGTTTTAATGAGCAGCAGAGGGAGTGGAGAAGGGAAAAAAAGAAAGTGGTTTAGATTAGAAGTGATACTTCTGGTAGTGGGTGACAGACATACGTGTGTGCATGTATATGTCCATGTAGCAGTTGAGATCTGGTTTGTATCAGTGCAATTTCACTGACTTCACAGAAGTTGCTCCTGATGTTTTCCATACCAGTGCTGGGGTGTGTTGGATTAGGTCTTGGTGCAAAAACACCCTCAAACATCTATTAAACTCACCAAGTAAGAAGGTGTGTAGTCCTCTGTGGAGGTCATAGCTAGGACTAGCAAGAGCAAATCAGGAATGCGATGTATTCAGCTGTGAAATAGCCTCCCAAGGGCAAAGGTAGAAGAGTCATTTCCCAGAAAGTTTAAAGACTAGTTGGCCAAAACACTATTAGATATGCAGCAGAGAACAAACCTGCCTTTCCGCATGCCCCCAGCCCTGGAAGATAGAATAAGTGTGCAAATGATTCTTCTGTCTCTAGAATACATGAACATCTGAGATCTGAATTGCTGCAGGTCCCATTCTTCTCCCTAGCATTCGACCTACATTTAAATTCTAATTGACTTAGAGTGAAGACTCGTAAAGCTTTCTCTGTTTTGCCCAGATGCTCAATGAAAATATAAACTGTGTCATTACATGTTGGGCGGATGTTGAGGATAAAGGAGCTGGTTTAAGCTGAAAATTGCACAGCTCATTCCAATTAGTCATTCTGCATATAAAGTGCTTGCAGTGACTATACTTTTAGAGAGGAAAGACATTAGTATAACTAAATACATCCCCACTGGATATTTTTATTCCCACAAAAGTTAATGTTGGGCTAGCGATATTATGTGCCTTGTTTGGTCTTCTGGACTGGTGCAACATCTTCTTTCCTATGGAGAGCCATTTTTACTTCTTCAGGAAATACATTGTCTGCCAGAACCCTGAGTGCACTTACTGGAATTTGACCAGTCTCTTCAGGGGTATCCACCTACTCTCCATGTAAGCTCAGGTCTGGATCAGCTTATTAGGTGTCTCTGTCTTCAGCGGAGTCTCTGGTGCCACCTCTTGGATGGACCTCGGACCTGGGTGCTAGGTAGCATATCTCTAACTTTATCCCTGGCCTCCCTTTCCTGCACAGACCCTGGATCTGGTTCAGGTTCATCTGGGGCTGTTGATAAACCATGACACCAGCATCTGGCATTGCCCACACTCTTCAGGTCCTGGGGGACTGTGCTGAACTGCTAAGGACACAGCTGGGGTCATCCCCAGCATACTGCCAGTACAATCTATGTGACTGTGCAAATTTTGTCTGGGACTTATCTCACTGATCTGTATCCTTCTAATAGTTGTCTAACCTGAGGAAGTCTTGAAATGCTTGGAATGAATCTGCCTCTCAAAATCGCTCTCTATTTATTGATTGTGGGGCAAAGTTGAAAATAATAGAATCATAGAATCCAGATGTTGTGGGTTGGACAGGACCTTAAAGATCATCTAGTTCCAACCCCCATGCCATAGGCACTTCCACTAGACCAGGTTGCTCAAAACCCCATGCAGCCTGGCCTCAAATACTTCCAGGAATGCTTACATCAAATGTTTTATTTTGGGAGAGTAAATTAACTGAACCACCATCCTTACCAGCTTAAAACTGATGTGTAAATTCTTCTGTAGTTTGTTTTCTTAAGAAAATTGTGTTTATATCTCTACTGACAGCCTGATTCTGATTATCTCTAGAAGAGCAAATAGGGTTATGTTTGTGTAAGCAGAAGAAGAGCTGGATCAGCATTAAAGGTTTTGAGTAACCTGAGACAAAATAGCTTCTTTCACATTACTGTCTGTCACTAATAAGCTGCTTGTGGGCCTCCCAGTCTTTTTTTGGCTAAGTACTGAAAACTCCAGTTCAGTTTTAAGCATCAGAGGGAACCTTGCATATTGGTACAGCTTGCTTCATGTATTATAAGAAATTATTAGAAGCATTTTTCTCTGTTTTACTGTCCATCCTCAAGGGTTTCCCCACAGAACATTCACCACAGGGAGGAGATTCTAGCATGCTGTTGGGATTTTATTCAGTGTTTGACTATTACACTGTTGAAGGTCAGGGTGGAAATTTGGATTGTAAATTCTGTCTCTTGAGTTTAAAAGGGTTTTGACTCTTTAGTTATGAAAGGCATCCCATTTCTTGAGCCAATAGACCTCTAGGCAGCTCCTGGCCAAAAGAAGAAAGATGTCTCCAGCCCCTTAACTGGATCTCTCTACATACAGTACTATAGTGTTGGCAGTAAGGCTCAGGAATTATCAGGGAGATAGCTCTCTGAGCAACTCTGGTATCACATTTGTACTTCCCTAGGAGATTTGGGATTGCTAATGCCTGATCTTCTGGTGTTTGGCAATGCAAGGCTCTCAGTCCTCTTTTGCTATCCTTTGGAGCTGGAATTCTGAGAGGTTTGACTTCTGCCTTGTTTGGGGTGTAAACAGCACACACTCAAAACCATTGTGTTTGCTCCCAAAACTGCTGAAGATCAACAACCAATGCAAAGAGAAGGAAGTAAATATTTTCTTAAATTAGGCTTGCCTTGTCCTGTCTAGGGCCCCAAGAAAACTGTGAGTGACTTCCATATTACTGTTGACTGTTGTGGAAGATAGTCAAATACTGTGACAGCAGAATCAAAGTCTTTAAATAGGTTAAAAAATAGGTTGCACCTCATCCACAGGGCATAAAAGAAAAGGAAAGAAAAAAGAAAGCTGTATTCTCTCTGTTCCTCCAGAGAAAGTAGCCAGTTGTGGGCAGAGTTTCTCTGCCTGAAGGCATCACAATATAACATGTCGCATAGTGGCTGCGCACCTCCTGCTGTGAGCAGTGGGATTTGGAGAAGAGATACCCAGGCTAGCCAGGAGAGCAGCACACACAGCTGGCTTCCAGCTGCTGCTATCATTCTATTACCTGGCACTGCGTTCTCATCACCTCATGAAGGTGAGGCAGGAGCTCCTCTGTCAGCCAGGCTGTCCCTGGCTCATCCCACCACACAATCTGTGGGTGAGCTTTGTCTCATCTCTAGGGCAGTATAGGAGCAGAAAAAATGAAATGTTTGTGGTGGGCAAACAGTCAACACTCCTCCTGCTAAATACTCAGTGGGGAACTGCTCCTGGTACAAAGCAGTAGGAAAGCTGAGGCCAGCCTGACTGACTGGATCAAAGATGGCAGGAGGGAAAGAAGAGTTTACTCTCCTTTAGAGTAGAGAGGAAGGTCACTCCTGTGTTTGGTACCTACTGGGGATATCTAGATCAAATACTATGCTGTGCATCAGGCTTTCAAATAGCTTTGCTGGTAAATTCTCTGACTCTCAACTCTTTACTTCTAAGGCTGCATGCAGAAGACTTGCAGACCTTGCAGAGTTGGGGCATGCACCTGTCAGGTTCTCAGAAGTGATCTTGTGTTATCACAGGTAATGGACATACAAATCCCCACTGCACAAACAGGTGGTGTTTTCTGCCTTAACTGGAAAGCTGCAGCAGAAACAAAGGGATTTGAAGGAGGACCAACCTCCTTCCAATTTCAGCTTAAATACCACCCTCTTGTTCCTGACTATCTTTATCTCCATCATTATCCTGACTTTCTTTATCTCCAGAAAGATTCAAATTGGGAGAATATTCCAGGGAAGAAGTGCTATTGGTATTAAGGCTGTTGTTTCGGTGGTGGGGACAGGGAACCAGAACCTGTATGATGATGTGAGCAGGGCAGTGATTGTTCCCCTGTATTTGGCACTGGTGAGGCTGCACCTTGAATTCTGTGTTCAGTTTTGGACCCCCCCCTACCAGAAAGATGTTCAGGTGCCCAGTCATGTCTAGAAAAGGGCAATGGAGCTGATGAAAGATCTGGAGCACAAGTCTGATGAGGGGCAGGTGAGGGAGCTGAGGTTTAGTCTAGAAAAAAGGATGCTCAGGTGAGACCTTACTTACAGCTATCTGTAAGGAGGCTGTAGTGAGGCTGGGATCAATCTCTTCTCACAGGTAACAAGTGGTACAACAAGAGGAAATGGCCTCAAGTTGCACCAGGGAAGGTTTGGATTGGATATTCGGATATTATTTCATGACTGAGAGTTGTCAAGGCCTGGAACAGGCTGCCCAGGGAAATGGTTGGGTCACCATCCCTGGAGGTATTTAAAAAACCTGTAGATGTGGTGTTGAGGGACATGGTTTAGTGGTGGGCTTGGCAGTGCTGGGTTAATGGTTGGACTTCATGTTCTTGGAGGCCTTTTCCAACCTAAACAATTTTATGATTCTGTGGTGTAGCTAAGGAAGGGGTGAGGAGCTAGTCTGCTTTGTATACTTGGGAAACCCAGCCAGAGTCGCTGTCATGGGGATGGTGCAGGAGTAAGAAGCAAAAAAATCACCTTGAGTTCAGAGGGGCAGTGGAGAAAATCTCTGCATTTTACATCTTAATTGAACAGCAGGAGGGTTACACCAAAGATCCTGTGATGTCACTACTATGCCGTAATGCTGTAAAGAGTGAGGAAAAACAAAGTGCTTTTCCCTTTCTCGCTGATACAAACTCTTGGTTGTGTAGGAATCTATTTTTCCAGGGGAGGTTAACAGGGAGAGGCTCGGCTTTTTACCTCGCTCTGATTCCTTTAATGAATTTGGGTCTTCCTCCACTGTACACACAGACAGACAAACAAGGGAGTGTGTGCAATCAGTTCTCACTCAGCTGGCCAACGAGATGTGAAATAGGTTCCAGGGTGAGTGATATCCTTGAACGAAGTCACACTGACTTGTTTGCTGTGATAATGTATGGACGCTCCTTCCTTTAAAGGCTCCCATGTAATTGAGCCCTGGTGCCTTGTAACTGGGAGTGAGTGAGTAAATTGTTACTTCCTAATGCAGGTTAAATGCTGCAAGCCTTGTTCACAGCATCTTATCCAACTGTCCCAACTGGTCTCCTTGCCAATGGAAACATGCCCTTCGGGGAAGCCCTGAGGCATGCAAGTGTCAGAGGGACTCCTGCCTCCTCTACAGGCATCCCAAATACAAAGTGTTTTCTACTGTGGAAGTCATGGTAGGCCACTCTGGCTATTTCCCATTTAGTCTGGGGCATTCTTGCTCTGCAGCTCAGGCTGTCACTTCCATTTTTTGCTTGGCATGCACGGAAGCAGCCTTTTTTCCCATTGACAGCTTTCCTCGCTCTGTGTGTTCTCTCCTTCTCATCTTGCATTTATTTCTTCCTTTTCCTTCTCTCATTTCCTGTTGTCCATTTTATTTTTTCACCTTCTGCTGAAGTACAAGCCTGGGGGATTTGCTGCTGGGTACCCTTCCTAGTGTGTCAGTCATTCATATTACCCACAGTAAGTCACTTTTCCCACCCTATCTCATTAATGCTTCAATTTCTGCATGGATATATTTAGGATGATAATTAGGTGTTTCACCAGTGCAGGAATTATAGGGCTTGAACAGCACACTTTGAGGTCCTTGATAAACACTGATAATGAAGCCCATGCAGTCAGGCTGTTGGAAGACACAGAGTAGAATAAAGGCTGCCCCTGGCACTGACTAAAACAAGCCCCATTTTCAGTTCCCTTTCATGATGGACTTCACAGACTCTGGTAGCCATGGTGTCCAAGTAGATAATGTAAGGGGGAGGAACAAACCCCAGACTTTTCCTCACCTTACTGTTCTTTGAGCAGCCACATAAAGTTTCTTCTTGTCAGTACCAGCTGGTTCTCAGAAGCCAGCCTGGGAGTTGGTGTGTGCAAATTAACTAAATTTAATTTAATGTCCATTAACACAAACTTTTAATTTAATGTTTGGCTATTGAGAAACAAAAGAAGAGAAACAATGCTACAAGCACTGATGGAAACTCCTTTCCAGCTGCTACCCCAGACTCAGCCTCACACCAACACCTCTCCCTCTACCTTGAGACCACTCTTGCCCTCTTTGACCACTTGATGTTCAGTCCCTCCAAGTCCCTTGGTTGACACAACAGCCAGTGCAGAAGACTGAGTTGGTGTGTCATGGTTTCTTGTTGCTGCTCCCGGTTTCCCACTCTTGTTTTCCCCGCTCCTTCCTTCTTACCCTTTTCCTGCTCCTGTCTGGGTCCTTCATGGGCTGCAGTCCCTTCAGAAATGTCACTGCTCCTGCCTGGGTCTCCCATAAGCACAGTATCTCCAAATTACCCCTCAGCACACCATGCCTACATCTAAGAGCTGTTCCCAGCCCTTCCCACAACAATATCCCGTTTTACATGCATCCTTCTGTATCTGCTTCTCTGTCCCCTCCTCTGTCTCCTTGTGTGCGTTCTAACACCTTCTGCCATGCTTCCTCTTGTTTCTCTTGTCACGCTTCCCTGTATGTCCCCTCTGGAGTCCCATGGCCCAGTGGTGCCACCCTCCTCAATCCCTGCTGGAGAAATGGGGCTGGGACTACGCTGACTGGCCATAGAACTGGGGTGCAGTGGATCAGTGCTGGCTGTTGTAGAGCTGATGGGACAAACTGGGACTGCTGAGGGGTGACCTGTTTCATCCAGGGAACCTGGTGCCCTCCCCCAAAACCAAAACTTGACTGTTAGGGCCAAAAAAGGGTGTACGGCAAAAAGAAGAACAAGATGCTAGCCCAGCACTGCTTACTCCAATGGTGCAGACAGATATCTGTGTATGCTGTGCAGCTGCTGAGCAAACAAAGCAAATCTGAGTGGGTCACTGGCTAATTGCTCAGTTCTATGGTTCCTTTTGCAGCTCTTCCCATGTGCTTTCTGTCTCATCAGAGAATCAAAATCAGGGTGCTTTTGCAGCAGTTTCCTGGACTGAGAGCTGTTTGCTTTCTATTTTGCAGGCAGTCACTGTTTTCAGGTGGGAATATCAGCTTTTATTTTCCCCTTTTGCCACCCTGATCAGTGCTTTGTCTAGTGGGATGGAGTTTCTCAGCCGGCAGATGCTTGCATGAGAAGGGCGGTTTTGCAGAGGGCTGTGCAGATGTTAATGTGTCAGTCCTTCTCCAAAGTGGAAGTGACATGCCTGTCAAAGTCAGGCAGAGCACGATGCCTGGGAAGGTGTGGGAGCAACTCTGCTAATGTCAGCTGAGCTATGCCAAAGCAAAAACAGTGCAAGAGAACAGAAGATGACACACACTGAGAGCAAGCAGAGGTACTATACACTAGCTGGGAGATGAGAGCTTCATTTTTCATCCTATGACTGACAGGCTTACCTTCATCTGTATCATGCCTATAATAGATGTTGACCTCTTCACTCCATCAATGGAGTTTCAGTTGACAAATCCTGCCTCTCCCTCCTTCTCAGGCAGCTTGTTCAAGAAAAACAAGGCCGTTTCATCAACTTTTGGCTTCTTGTTTCAAAGAAAATTAATATTGCATGGTCGTGGTGGCAGTCAGTCCTCTGAACCCAAAAGCCTGTTGGCTAATTTCCACCACAGTTGGTGGAGGAGTTAAAGCCTCAAGGCTACTAGGGCTCCCATGCGTTTTGTGCAAAGTATGACCCAAAAGGAAAGAAAGCTTCTTTTATTACCTTCACGGAGCAAAAACATGAAAGAATGAGCTCAGTTCTTTTTCAGACATCAGCAAATCAATACAAAAACTCCATCTTTCACAGGAAAGCTGTGGGAAACAGAAATATGCCCAGAGAAACTTCATTATGCTCTTCATCTTTACCTTTGCTTCCATGTACGTGAGCAAATATAACTCCAAATAACTCCCTTCCCAGTTATGCAGATCCCTGGTGTTGCAGGGCGTGCTGCCAGCAGAGTCGCAGCACATGGTACACTGCAGAACCCAGGATGACTGCAGCAGCAGCCACTCCTGAGGGGAACATGCACTGTGGGACTTCAGCAGGGGAATTGTTTATGCAGGCTGGACTTGGATTTGAGCACACGCCTCCATATTGCTGCAGTGACAGTAGGCAGATGGTTTTCATTGGTCCTGAAAAAAAAAAAAAAAATGGGTAGGAGGATGTTTTCTCACTGGTGGACAAGTTAAGCTATATCAAGTGGTGTGTTTGGTGTGCACCCAGTTGTAACAGGGCTGGAATTATTATCTGCCTGACCTGTTAGTGTTAGAGGTGCTTTAAATGAAGTACAGCCACTGAACTGCTGCAAAACAGCCCTGAGGAAGGTGGTGAAGGTTATTGGGTTTTCCGATGTCCTACTATATCCCTTCTGTCCCATGCTTGTAGCCAGTACCTTTCATATACAGTTCTGCTTCTCCAGTGGAAGGACTCATCATATCTGTAAAGCTTTAAATATAGAATATGTGCAGAGCAACCTGACACCATGCAGGAGTGAGGTGAGAAAGATAATTTTCTCTTGTCTCTTTCTTTTGTCTCTGAGACCTCCAATCATAACCAAGGAACCCACAAACAGCAAAAATGTGGAGGAATACATGTTAGGGCTCCTTGTGGGACCTCTGGCTTTATTGCCTGTGTGCTGGTGAGGACCAGGGCCTTTGAGGCATGCTTGTAAATGAAACAGGTGTGCTTGTAGCTCGGGTAAGCAAGTGGAACATATGCGACTGTTTGGTGGGGATGTCCTGAGCAAGCCAAGTCCTTCCCCTTCACTCCTAGCTCCTTCCAACTATTCCAGCCATGCACAAACATCTTCTCTCTCTCATCATTTCTCTTGCTTGTTCTAGCATCCCAAACCAGGGCCTTTGAGCTCTGCCCGTCCATCTGATGTGTGCTTCCCTGTCTAATGACATGCGCTAATGTGTGCTAACAGATGTCTGAGCAAAAATTAGCTGTGGTGTCCAAAACAATTAGACTGGAGAGGCTATGCAGGAACAATTGCTCAATAGGCTTAGCAGGTTGCTTTTTTTCCCCTTTTCTTTTCCTTTCTTTACAAGAGCTGAAATTCTGCAGCCAAGCCCTTGCCTTCCTGCCTTGCAACCTCCACTTCCAAGCAGTCTCCTACCTCTGTGCTTAATGGGTTCTGATCTGGTCTCCAGATGGAGCTGGCTCCACCAGCTGCAGGCGAAGAGCAGCTGCTCTCCGAAAGTAGAGGTACATGCTTCTCCAGAACCTCGCAGCATGGCTACAGCCGGCAAGTCAGAGGTGGCTAAACGATCCTGGCATTTTTCATGTGTTTGAATGCTTTGCAGGAAAAGCAAATTAGTTTTACAGGATCAACCACTTGTGGAGCAGCATTTTGCAGCTCAAAACAGGGTATGGCACACATAGGTGTGTTGGCTCAGAAGTGCTTGAAACAGCTGGGATTCACCCTCTGTGGGAAAGATTCTTGGGGAGGCTGGGAAGCAGAGGATATGAATCCTTAAATGTAGTTCCCACACTTCTTGGGCAACAGAAGATCTGCTGATGATGAGTATTTCTTTGTGGCACTATTGTCTGCTGTGACAGAAGTCTGCCTTTTAAAGCACCTCTCAGTAAAGCTCATGACAGGTAGTTACAGATGCCCCATGGAAGTTTTGCCTTTGGTTTTAATTAAAAGTGTTTCCTGTGGTGCTTTTCAAAAAAATTCAGTCACAGGCCCAAAACAAGCAATGTTGTTTGCCAGTGAAATAGTGAGATGTATAGAGATTAATTTAGGGGTATGTAGGGATATATATTGATCTTCCCTAGCATTCACTGTCCTATCTAGACTACCTTCCTAGTAGCTATTGATGAATCAGTCCACCCTGGGTGCTGGCCATAGGTTTGAGGACCAGATCTGGCTGTAGTGGATATTCCTGGCCAGAGATGTCTGATTTCCATAAAACTTAAATCTTCTGGGTATGAACTTGTAATTTCACAGAGATAAAAACAAACAAACAAACAAAACCCCCCAACTAATCAAAATAAACCCCCACCTTTTTCTATTAATTTGAAGGCATCTCAATAGCAGTGTGTATATCTTGCACTTCTCCAAAGACTATGGGATATTCCAGGCATTGCTGTGTGCTTCTGAAGGCTAAGCTGCATTTTTGAGGATGCCCAGCAGTCTCTTTCCAGGCTGAACTTACCTTGTGCATGAAGTGGAAATAGACGACTTGCACTCGCCTATAGAAATAAACAGTGGACTCTATTCCTTTTCAGAGATGTCCAAAAGCACATACCATCAAGAATAGTCATGTACTTAACATATTCACAGAGTCTTTCTGAACTCCTATCTAGTTTCAACCACTTTCCTTTAGCTGCACCTTCCTTTTTGAGACCAAATAGTTCTTAAGAGTTTACAAGAAAAGTTTTGACAGGTAATTCTTCATCTCAGCTGCTGACACCTCATGAACGCATTTCTGCTTGCTCCTACCTCTTGCTTTTCAGTGCATTTCTTGTAAGATGTTGCTGCATGAGGTTGCCAATCAGTGAACCACAGAAGTATTTACTTTAAGTGAGTAAGTACATCGACCAAAGGAAATGCCTTCAAATAATTTGTGTGCTCTGCTGAACTGTGGCCTAGGTACATTTGGTCTTGCTCAAGCCTTTTTCATTTCTCTGGAAGCTTGTGTCTGGTTTCCTGCCTTGTGTCGCCTTTAACTCCATTTTTCTATTGCAGTTTCCTGGCTTTTCTTCTCCCCTCTCCACAGTTAAGTGTCTGTGTTTCAAACGATGTTTCTCTATTTTTTTCCAGTCTGTTTTTTTGGGTTTTTTTTTCAAAGTGCATCTCGTTTTCCTTTTTCTCTCCATTCACATCTCACTAAGCCTGTTTTTCTCTTGATCTTTTGGGGAGCCTATGCTACAGCAGTGCAGCTGTCCTGTTGAACAGACTCCCTGCCTCTGCTCTCCCTCCTGCCTGGCTCACCCCCAGCCCCATGCTGCGCCCACCTCTTGCCCCCTTCTGTGTGTGCAGTGATGGGCTGTGAACACACACTAGAATTGCACTTGGTTCTGTCAGCCAGGCTTCCCAGTCATATTTATCAAAATTATCTCACAGTTCCTTGCAGAGTTGAGTATTAATAGGGTTCATTTAAAACCAAGACTGTTGCTAATGCTTTTTTCTTATGTGCTAAATGGGAGGAAACAAGAATTACCCAAACAAGCACGCACAGAGAAAGTGGAGCTGTTGGGAATAGGTAATAAGGCAGGTGAAATTGTTGGCAGAGAGGACACAGAATAGTAGCAGCAGGACACATCTATGTCAAGCACCCCAGTCGTTTCCTCCAGACCTGGTATCAGGGCTGGTAGAGTGCTCCTGTTGCCAATGGTTCTTCCTCTCCTCTGGCCTCTGCTTCAAAGCTGGGAGAAACCTGGTGCTCCTCTTGCTGTAAAGGCTGAGGGGTAAAAATTGGAGGTGAACTCAAGATGGAGATGAGAAGGGAAGCTGGAAGGTTAGCTAGACAAGGTGCAAGAGCAAAGAGATGCCCCCATGTCATTCACTCCATTGTCACTCCAGACAGTCTCTTTATTTAGAGCTCCTACAACCCTTTGCTATTCCTCACTGACAAGCTTGAGTGGAAGGAGAAAGGGAAGGGGGAGAGAGAACTGTACTTCAGTGCAATACTGAGAATTGCCCATGCCAGTGAGAGTTCACCCAGCACTACTTTCTGCTCCAATATCTAATGTCACAGACCTCTCTTATGGTTGGCCAAACTCATCTACAACAGCCTCAGTGACATGAAGAAGCAGCATCATTTCCTGTGGCTTCTAGGAGACAACTGCTTCCCATGTACCCTCCCTAGTCAGGAGGACACATATTCTTGTGTCTTAGGGATACCCCACATTTTGAGAAACTTCTCAGCCCTTCTTCTCCCAGGCAACTGGTGTCAGGCACCCTGGATTTTTTCTTTTACCTACCCTTGTTAAGAGATCAATGTGGCCAACTGGTTCATAAAGCATTTCCCTTCTGTTCCTTTGGTTTGTCTCCAAAGGCAGCACCTGAGCACTTATTTAGTATTGTGTTATGCAGCAGTCAGGGATCTTAATACTGTTCATGCTGCTATGTTTAAGAGTAGAGTTTGACCTCCTGCCTTTTGGGAATGGCCAGATCACTGTGCTGGAGAGAAATCCTGTGATGCTCCACAAATCCTTCATGCTGAGCTCTCTCCCCCTTTTTTTCCTTGCTGTCTTGACCTTTGCTGCTTGGCCAGCTGTCATGCTTAAAACAGCCCAAAGTGCTCTGCACTTCTCATATGGAGATCTCCAGAGAGAGGCAACTTACACCAGTTGCTTTACCCAAGTTTTTCCTCATTCTGTTCTGCCTAGCCTGGGGAGCTATCCCTGGCTCAGGGAAGTGGAGGATCAGAAAGAACATCTCAAGTACATAAAGGCATGATGATCGGTACCTCTGTGCAATTAAAAAGGCTGGTCCAGCCTTTCAATGCTGTGCTTTATAGTGGCTCTAGCAGTAATGAAGCCATAAAAAAGCTGGCGTAATTGGCATCAGTGCAGACCAGCTCAGTCCTGGAACAAAAAGAATTCATTCCTAGGAAAGGGTAATATTGCTTCTACCATCTTCATCCTTTGACATATTCAGTGATGAGAAAGGGAATGGGAACTTAGGGAATGGCAAGGAAGCCTGGAGAAATGTTTTTGCATTTAATTAAAGTTTATGTGACAGCAAGGCCTTATGAAAGGTTGTCCAGTTCCACAAAACCAGAAATGTCACACATATATGAGATATATGCGCTAACAGTCCTAGGAATGGATGAATGAAAGGGTTGCCAAGAGTAGTCCAGAGAAAGATGGTCTTTGTTTCTGGGGAGAAGAAGGCAAAAAGAAGGGAGGCATGAAGATTTGGCTTCAAAAGGGGAAACAGCAAAGGAGTCATTTATGACATGGAGGTTTCTGGGGAATTGTATGTAGGGGAGGAGTGGGATGAGAGGAAACAAACAAAAAGCCATGTGGAGCTTTATGGAGCAAAAACAGATCCCGAGAAGAGTTCATTTAAATTTGCGGTTTTATAGCTGTTAATGTGATTCCTGGGGAAAAAAAAAAAAAAAACAAACAAAAACAAACAAACCACCGAGTGTTAGCAGCAGTGAAAATAAATTAAATCACTTAAATGGGAGCAAAAATGCTCTCCAATCTTCCTGCCCAGTGGGTTTGACTGCTAGTGTTTGTAAAGGGAATGATGTGATGATTTTGATGCTCCTCATCTCAAGATTTTCTAACACAAAAGTTCTTGGGTCTCCTTTCAAGCCATCTTCATGTAAATCTCCAGCAGCTCCATGGTTCCATAAGATTTACACCTCTACAGCTAAGACTTACTGGCCTCCAGTGCCCCCATTCCCTCTTCTTTTCTGAGATGAGTGGTTTAGGTATATAAAACTACAGCTTCCAGACTCCTTTTCATATTATACTGTTCCCAGTTTGTTTTACTCTGTTTGGGATTCTGCTAGGATTTCCAGAGGCTGTTTTGACCAAGAAGAACTTGGTCAAAAGGGAAAAAAAGAAAACAAAACACAAGACCTTTCCTGCACAGTTGTTTCACAAGAGGACAAAATTTAATTGCAAAGTGAATTGGGGAGATCAGAGCAGCAGTGGCTGCAGGCAGTGAGGGGGAAGTTCAGTGCTAATAAATGAAATGTCCCTGATCCAAGGAGAGAAAATAATCAGCACAGCTATAGGACAAACTTGGGACATGACACGAGGCAGCAGCACCTGTCAAATTAATAACGCCCCTTTAATTTTGTCCAGCCATCCTATTAAGCCCTTTTCCTGTAGCTGAGTGCTATGAGACATGCTGACTCAGGAAAATAAGGAAGGAGCTGGGACAAAAGAAGGAGCTCAGGGAGGAGGTTCACAGCATGCAGAGAATTTTGAGAATCTTGTTATTAACTTGTTGTGTGCTGGGAGACACCACAGGCATTCAGTTGGCCTTGGAGTTATGCTGGATGCTGGGACAGAGCCCTTTGTCAACAAATTCTTCAGCCCTGCTGCCTTGACAGGACAGTGCTCCCCAGATACTGCTGCTGGATTTATGCTGTCAGAAATCTTGGGTGGTTGAACTGCTTCTTGGCATGTCAGGAATGCCCATTTTTTGTCGATAAGTCAGTTGTGGATGGGGAATCTGAGCTTTCTTTCTCCCAGTTCTTTATGGCTGACTTGCTGTACTCATCCTGCCTCTCTACCCAAACCCTCTTCTCCATTTTGGTATGCAGTGCAATAAGGCTCAGAGCTCTGGCTTCAGATGGAGCAGAAGAAAGAAAGGACTGGAATTTTTTTTCAAGCTGTACATAACAGAGCAGTAGCCTTGAATACAACTGCTCTTTAAGTGGGGGGCATGGGGGCAGCGATGAGAGGGCAGTGATGGGAACAGACAGACATACACTGGGCACTGCAAGCCTAATTGCTGGCTTGCCTTTAGGTGAAGAGATTGCTGCTGCCATTCCCACTGGGGCCAATTTGCTGTTGCTGCTCTTATCTCCGATGTTCATCAGGCTGCAGCTACAAACCTCTTTTGTCCAGGAAGTCATCTGAACCTTTCTCACCTCCTCCTATCCTCTGCTGTCAACAGAAAAGGGGACAATGCACGTTTGCCTGTCAGGACAAGGAGAGCTGTTCTGCTCAATTGGAAATCTAGCTTGAGAAGAAGAAAACCTTAGGTATCAAAACTAGTTGTCCACTTACTGCAGCTGGGTGCCCCGTGGAGTGCTTCTGTGCCTGAAATTTGGCCCCTTGGGTTACGCTCTGAATTTGTTACTGGATATTCTCTGTGAGTGTTAAAGCACTCAGTCCATAGCATCACACTTTTAATGTGCAAAAAGTACTTCTTCTCAGACTCTGTGACCCTGGGATCTAAGCCCAAAATTGAAAGCATGAGGCCTCCTGACAAAAGCACTTATGTCCTTTGTGGTTTTCAGCAAGTCTTTTTAATTCTCTGGGCTCCATTGCTTCTTCTTTCTTCATCTCACCAACTTTAAAAAAGGGAACTATCCTAACCTATCCTAAATAATGTTATTTTATTCATTCTGTATATAATTTTCTGAGGGGAAAATATATTTCCGGCTGAATTGCCACATTTTATTGAAGCCCATTCACTTTTTTTTTTTTTGTGAGGGTTTAATATATAATTTTGCCATTTTGCAATGTACACTATGAGGAGTTAAAGCCATACTTTTGCAAGTGACCTTATACTTCAGGTTCATTATTTAGTTCTTACTTAAAAAAAATATTCTTTTTTAACCTTGCATTTGACATTTTTGTGGTGCAGACTAAGGAAAGTAATTTCTGTAACTTTGCTTATTCCAATTACAATTAGTGTAGTGACCACAGGTTCTAGTAAGTCTGTATAAGGTTGCAAACGAAGCCTAAGAGAAAGTCTCTGCTCTATAGAGTCTACAGGTAAAATGGCCCTGATAAAAAGGGAGTGGTACAAAAAAAGATTGCAACTCCCAGTGAGCTGAGGCACATAGAAGCCTGCCCAGAATAAGAGCAAATGAGTGGCAGGGCCTGGTTCTGAACTGCTGTAATCAGTAGAATATTCTATTTTTGATAACTTCCTTGTCTTCTCTGTCCCTTGACACCCCCGTTCATTCAGAATTTTTTAGCATACATAAGCATACATTTTTTAACATACATACATTTTCTGCTTCTTTTTTTCCCAGTTAAGTTTTAAAGACCTTAAATTAAGGAGCTGGAGTAGGCACAGATGGACCACAGGTGATGGGAAAAAAAGGACAGATGAAATTACTTACTTCTTTTTATTCCTGAAAAGTAATTCTTTTTGGATTGCTCATTCTGGTTTGCCTTCCCTTACTTTTTTTTTTTTTTTTTTTTTTTTTGAAAATACAGGTACTAAATGTCAAGGAGCACAGCTGCCGTAAGGGATAAGGTAGTCTTTTAAGTATCATGGTCTTCTAATGGGAATGCAAAATTTCAAGAATTCACAGCCATGGAACAGTTAATGTCTTCAAAAGCAGTCCTGTGACCTTCTGTGTTTACAGCAAGGACAGCAAATTCTGGCCAGGCTTTCAGTAGTGCAGGGGGAACTCTCCAGTTTCGGGTTGCTTGGGGAGGTAAATAGCAAACTCTTCTCTGACTAACAGCAAGTGGTATAGATCAGCCTCAGATGAAAGCTTAGCCAAATTGTGGAATAATGTGGAATGAACCTTGATCAAGTCAGTTTCTCATGTTGCAGTGAGATGTTGTGCAGGAGGTGCTGTATTGCCTGTTAGGATTTAGCAAGCTAAGGAATGCCTCTCCTGCCTGTTTCCACATCTTTTGGGTGCTGCAGCAGAATAACTTGTGCGGTTGAATATGTATTCTTAGCAATGCTAAGGAGCACCATTCTTCTATCACATGGTATCTTTTTGTCTGAAACTTTTTTTTTTCTAGGATGTCATTTGTCTTGGTCCTAGGGAGTTTTCTGTCACCTTTTATATCTTCAGCATTACTGTTAAGCATACTGAAATAAAGGAATTTCAGTGTTTTCCTTCCCTCTTCTTCAGTGTGGCTTATTTTCTCTTAAATGAAGGAAACATTATACTTAATTAATACATTTTAACCTATCTGTGAAGATAGATATGGGCTGATGTGCCGTCCCCAATACAGATGTATTCTAGACTGGGCCTTAGATGGCATTTATATGTAGTTAATAGAATGCCTGGATGCTTTGCCATTTATTCTTGTCTTGAGTTTAGACCACCTACAGTTTTACATTCTTCAGTGCTTTGAGTTATTTCGTCCAAAGCTATACACTCATCCCATCTAAAAGATGCGCAGGTCTCTTCAACCCCATGATCTTTCCTTACTATGAGCTGTTTGGTTTTTTCTTTTCTTCTGTAGAGATAATGAATTTGTTCCATTGTTTTTTTCCTGCTTCTATGACTAATCCCTGTGTACCCCTTTATGTTTATCTGACCTTACGGATGTTTGCAGCACCTCCCAGTTGAGCATCATCCACCACTCATTAGCAAGCTACACTTCAGGCTCATTAATGAAGATGTTAAATGAAAACCGACCTCTCATGGTTCCTACAGCCCCTTGCTTACACCTGCTTACACCTTTGCTCTTACCTGCTCCTTGTCATTATCCCTTGTTTATGGTTCTTCAGGCAATTGCCAATCCGTGACAGTGCTCCTAACCCAAGACAGATTGAATTAAATTTGCCAGCAGGAGTTCATGAAGCATTGTATTAAACATTGCATCCACCGAATTCCCTTCAACCATGAATTTAAAAAACAGTCTAAAAATAGTATTATAGCCCATGCACAGAACATGCTGGACCCACACAGGTTATGGAGTTGGGGTTTGCCAATAGATAATAAATACTGTTAGGGTGATGAATCTGGAAGACGTCCTTGGCTTCATCTCCAGAAATGACATTGCTTGTGTCATAATGTCAGGCCTGAGATACCTAATTTAGAATTTTCACCAGGTTTATAAGCCACACTGGTTTTCCCCTTTGAATTAATAATTTAATTGCTGGTATTCGTGCTTAGCATTTATCCTTACTCCAAAATCCAATTCAAAACTCGATGCTACAGTGCAGGGTGAGAATTGCATGAATGAGGTTCCCATTCTGATCTCATTCAAGGAAAAATCAGACGTTGGTACTAATCTTTCCCTGGTGATCAATTAATTCATCATTAGTATTTATTTATTTTCTATATATCCTACAATCTGCTGACTCTCCAAAGACATGATTTTAAAGGAGTCCCAAGGGATCAATATATGCAAAGTTCAAGCCTAAGGGGAGAGGAAAAGTAGTCAATATCTCTGTGATCATTTCCTAAATGGTGTAAGCCAAATGAAAGTGGTCAGGAAAATATTACTGTTAATGAAAATTCAAAAAAAAAAAAAAGAAAGTAGTGATCAGAAAATGTGAGATTATTTCCTATCAGAAGATCAGTTCTTTTGACATGAAAGCATTTTGCAGGAGCATGGGACATGCAAAAAAAAATTTTGGACCGATGAGTGTCACAACAAATCCTTTTAGCTTTCTAGTTTCAATCCACTAATGTCAAAATGTTTAACTGCAATGAGGCAAAAAGGTTTCATTTTGATTGTAGCATTACATTTAATTTTGTTTAGATTGGCATGTTTATTTTGATACCATATATTTATACCTAATGTTGCAAATTGTTATAAAGCAATGAGAGAGAACCCCCCTTTCTGTGCTTTTGAAATACAGACTTCAAACATTTGCAGAGTTAAATGTTATTCAGTGACAGTGACATTCTCTCACCAGGGCAAATGTCACACCCCATAGTGGCAAGAGGCAGCCTTCAAATTTTTCTACCAGCACTGTTTTCCTTTGAGCTCCATAGACTTCTGGAGTCTGCCTGCCTTGTCACATATAATTAGCAGCTGTTGAATGAATTGATCAGTTAATTTCCATCTTGCACTCAGATGCATTTAATCCATTAGCTGATGATTCGTAGAGATTTTTTTCCCCTTCACATTTCCTCACCTGTGTTTTGTCAATAGTTAAATGGATTGGGTCACCATTACTCACTGCTTTTCCAAGCCCTTTTTCTTTGATTGCCTTCTTCCAGACTACATGGTACTTTACAAACACTTGGCATCTAGTCATTTAAATGTCATAATGAATGTCACCTATTTTCATTTATTTATTAATTGATATCTCTTCTATTGAACAGTCTTTCCAAATAGAAGTCATTCTTCCTTTCTGTAGCCTCTAACATGATCTAAACACTTCCTTACCATACTTTTATTGCTTGGTTAGACACAGATAAAGGCAGGCCACCTTTGAGGTGTCCTGGGATCCTCAGCAGTTCCAGGAGTTAGTTCATGGTTGGTTTTAAATGGCTTTTTGAGGAAGAGAATGTTCTTGGATAATACTGTTTCTTCTTCAATGTCTCATGTATACAAATTAAATTTTCTAAAAGGCAATACAGCCCTCCTACAGCTGTGATCACTGCCACCAGGGCTGGTGTCCACATGCCAGGGCACTATTGATAGTGTAGGTGTTGTACTCTGACGTCCTGGCATTCAGGCTGTGTCCCTTTGTGTGTCCCATTGTCCTGTTGTGGGAGGGATGTCTAGGCAATGCAGAATCAGTGGGGTGTCTTCAGGAGCAATGATGTCCATGAGGGCATGTGTATGTTAGAAGTGATTTCTCATGGGGCAGGATGTCCCTGTAACCTTTCAAGAAGACAGGGATGCTTAAGTGTACCACAGGCCCCAACACGTGGCAAAGGGTCCCCATGTCTGCAGCTCTGTCTTTCCATTCCTGTTGCTTAATCAACTAAATACCCCTGACAGAAGAAGACTATGAACTGTGAGACTTTTTTCCTTCTTCCCTATAGTAAGTGAAAATCCATCAGACCATCATAGTCTGTAACTCTCAGCACGTCTGTGAACTTCATGAAAACCAAACCTATTGTTAGGAGAGTTATATTCCCAGTATGGCACATGTACCTTCCCCAGGAAATTGCTAGGTGCCCTCACAATGAGAATGGTTGGAAGCCACCAACTTAGATCATTTAAACTAAGTTACACGAACACAAAGATCACAACTCCTGGAAAAGAACTGTCCACTTTACTCGAATGAGGGACGTGCTCATAATTTCCCAGTAGGCCAAGCACAGCTTCCACTGTGCAAATGGTGAAGCAGATTAAAGCTGCCCTCAACTTTAATACAGTGCCACAGCCCGAGGGCACTACAGCTGAGCTGATCTGGGCACCAGTCAGATCAGAGCGGAGCTTGGCTCAGTGAGATCCCTGCTCTCATTTGATGTCAAATTGAATGCAGCCAGCAGAGCTCCGCCACACAGCTCAGGGGACCCCAGTCCGGACAGCTGTGTCGTGGCTGCCTGGCTGCCTGCAAAACAGCATCCAAACAAAAGCAAAAGAGGCTGGGGGTTTCAGAAGCAAATGGCAGTATTTGTATATGTGCATCTATCAATATGTATCTAACTATAAACATATACATATTCTAAGTGTGTTTATGTTTTTATATGTATGCACACAGATATCCACATAAGTTAGTTTTATGCCATATGCATTATTTCCTCTGCATGGACTGGTGAAATGTTATGCATGCGCACACACACTTCTATCTAAACTTTCCAAATACCCTGAACATTTGTAAATCTTCAGTGTTTCAGGCTGAAAAGACTAGCTTTTCTACTTGTGTGGCTGAGTCAGAATTTCTCCCTGATTGAAGGAAATACCACCAATACTTCCTCCTGAGGGACAAATCTAGGTGTTTTCCTTTCTGTTTCCTTCCCTCCCATCCATTCGAGCTTGGGGCATCAGTGGAGCACGCAGCATCAGAGGCCATGGGAGGAATGAATATCAGAGCTGGTGGTTTCCTTCTCTTTCCTGATGCTGTGCCTGGAGCTTGGTTGAGATCAGCTCATTGCAAGGGTCAGTGAACACATCTTGTCACATGAATGTAAACATCTTTGGATGGCTACAAATGAGGTCACAGGGGGTCTCAGGTTGCTTTGGAAATCAGCCTCTGCCACTCAGTCCCTGTCGCTGATCAGAGAAATTTTGTTAGGAGCTGACCATCATCTGTGACCACAAGGATTGCAAAAGCTCCTGTGTGGGAAATGGTGAGTTGGATGAAAGAAAGGAAAGCAGTAAAGAGGCAGATGCATTTCTCAAATAATTGGGTCAGATACTGTTCAGTTTGGGAAGCTGTAGTTGCAGGAGAGAAATGTATTGTGTGAGGGCATTGTACCATAGGTTTTCCTATTCCTCTGTCACATGCAGAAGACTTTGCTGGAGTTGTGAGGGATTGGAAGAAGCCTGTGAGCTCCTCTTTTAAGACATATGTGGAATCCTTGAAAAGATTAGAGACAATCTCCTTAGCTGCGTAGGAAAGCACGTGGTACAGTATTTTCCTGGTACAGCCTGTCAAAGCTGTTCACTTCTCAGTGCCATGCTTCCAACTTTAGAGTCAGCAGAAGACTTTGTGTCCCTCCTGGCTTTCCAGCACAGCCACCCCTCTGTGGCAGAGCTGTGCTCTGCTTTCCTTCTCTTTCCTTCACATTCCCTCAGTGCTGTGGTGCTGTGTTCTGCGCTCTTTTTCTCTTTTCACAATGGGGCACCTGGCTTATTGTTCTCAAGGTCTTCCCTCAGCACCTCAAGGGAATTCCTGAGGCACATATGCCAAGGCATGTGCCTGCCCTGTTCCCCTTGGACCCCCAGCAAGCCTCTTCACTGCCTTTCTCTTTCTTGAACCAAGTCTCTGTCTCTATATCTTTACTGTCTGCAGCACCACTGAGTGGACAGCTTGAATCCAAAACAAGCTTCCCTGCCCAGCATGATGGGGAAGCACCTCTCCTTCCCCATTGTCACTACTTTGCTCCTGAGGTAACTCATAAATTGCTCAGAGTCTTTAAATGGGCTGTTATTTCTCCCTTCCATCAGCACTCTCTCACTCTTGACTCACAGTGCAGGTTCAGCTTCAATGAATTTATTGGCATGACAAGGTACACAGGTGATGCCAAAGTTGACAACTTAATTCATCAAGCGCTACTGTCTTTCTCTCATCTGACCACACTGTCAGTCCTTTTCTCTTTCCCCCTCCTCAGCTCTCCTTTCTGTCTTTCTTTGCCTTTCTGTCTGTCTGGCTGCATCCCCCTGTCTCCCTCCCTCCCCCTCTAACCACCTCCCCAGGTGATAGTTAGCTATCTCACACTCAAGACAGCCTGTCTCTCTCAACGAACGGAGACGTCAATCAGAGGGCTCACCACAGACGAAGAGGAATTGGTCTTTACAGCATGTTGGCTGTTTTCTTGCCTTTGCAGCTTGCATGGAGGCAAGGGCTGAGGAAGGCTGCAGTATTAAAACCAACTTACAGAAGCCACAATTGCTTTAGGGTTGTTTGGGACTCCAGAAGAATGAGGTGTTGTGCTAGAGGGATAGAAGAAAGGAGAGAAGCCCATCAACCT
This sequence comes from Euphonia xanthogaster, assembly GCA_034509185.1. NCBI lineage: Eukaryota > Metazoa > Chordata > Aves > Passeriformes > Fringillidae > Euphonia > Euphonia xanthogaster. The sequence goes on along the minus strand of JAYDZK010000001.1, from coordinate 22,690,153 downwards.
CAAATGTGTATAGGCAGGTAGAAATATAATTTAAGAAGAAATCCAACATCTTGACAAAATCCCCCAGAGGATAAAGTCTCTTTTAAACAGAGTAGCAAATGATCTCTCCTTCTCACCCCCTCAGTCCCATAATCCTTTGTTGGCATGGCAATTGCCAAAGTGTATAAAGAAGAGACAGATCCCTCAGGTATCTGTCAGCACTAGATACAATCTACCCAGGACAGTGTGTGTGTGGCATTTAATCCTCCATACATCAAGCATATGCCCAGGATATAGTGTCACACCGTATTTGTGCTGCATCCCTTGTGCCTATTTGTCATGAGTGTCTGCACCCAATCCAGTGGCAGGTTGATCCATCGTGTGATGCCATCTCAGCTATATCTCTGCTTTTCTTCAGGCTTTGGCAGAGTTTTCAGAATTGTGTTTTGATGCAAAGTTTCTTTATATTTTTTATCACTCTTTGTGCTTTGGGGAAATAATTTTTGCAGACTCCAGTATATCATGACCATCAGAAGGGAAAGTGTATGAGTCTATCCTTATCATTCATCAGTACCTCTAACTATTGATTACGTTTCTATTCCTGTTCCGATTGCACAGTATTTTGAGGGGCCAGCTTTTTACCTTGGGTTTATGAACCACAGGGCTGATTCTCTCCTTCTTTGCATTTCTTTTTATGTAAGAGTATTTTTTGTTCTCTTTGATTTATACCTGCAGTGAAGCATCAAGCCTGTTTTGTCTGTCTTATATTTGCCCTTTGTGTTCTGGCAAGGAACTTTGCAGCATGTTAATTCCTCATAAAGAGCATGTGGGGCTTTGCATATATTCTTCTCTTACTCTCCTACTCACTTGTTGGAGCTATTGATGGATAAGGCACCGTACCTCTTGTGACATCAGTAGGGTACCATCTGGGGATGCCATATATCTTGCACACACTAGTTCCCTAAGAGTGAGAATGAGAGCTGACCCTTAGAAAGGTGGAGCATAAGTGTGTGGAACAATCACTGAATGTGGAGTACCAGACTACCTGAGTGATTCCTTCAGTTTTTTAGTAGTGTTGCTTACCTTGATAGCTGTGCTTTTACAGAGGCTCAGCTGTGGATGTGCTGCCACAGTAGAGAGATATGGCCTGTGTTTTACATGGGACTTAGTTTTTGATTCCCTACTGCAGTTGGAAGTGATTGCAGATTTTTGTTTGTGTTCTTTGTTGAAAATCAAAGGAGACATCTCTTTCTTGCAGCCAGTAGCACTGGATTTCTGAGGTGGCAAGTATTTGGTTGCAGAACCTTAGATAAAAGTTGTCTGTAAAGATATTGTCCCATGAACACAAAGGTGATGGCAACCCTTCTGGATGTAACCTCATCCTCCTGAATGGACAGTGTAGTCTAGGATGATACTTTAGCAGGAAGGTTGGACCAGATGACCCATTGTGACCCCTTCCAACCTTATCCATTCTGTGATTCCCGCAGTTTGTAACACTAAGAGACCAGCAAACCATTAACTTTGAAGAGGGCAGCCTTGAACCACTCTGGGGGAAGAAGGCAGTGGTTTTATGTTTCCTAGTAAAGCGGCAGACTACAAGGAATAAGCCTCATTCCTGGGAGAAATTCTCAGTCTGGGAGAAATTCTCCTTTAATTGAAATGGCACCAATTCAATGTCATATGTTTACAGAGCAAAGCTCTTGGGATTCATCCCTTCCCTCTCTTTGAGGTTGCCTGCATGTATGCAGCACATCTTTACCACAGAGCAAAGCTTGGAAAGGGAAACAGTAGGAAAATTCCAAGATGTCAAGGTGTTCTTGCACGTGGCTGAACCAAAACAGAGCACTCTCTTTTGGCAGGGAAGCTCCAACTGCAGAAATTGTCCTTCTCAGAAACCTTGGCTCTTGGTTGCTTTGTGGGAAGATCACCACGATCACATCTTAGCTCTAGCCAGCTGCCGACTTTGTTCAAAGACACCTTTACTTCAGGAGTACTGCATTTGTTTTTTCTTCTTTTCTGCTGGATCAGACTTGTGTAGATGAGTGTTTCTGGCAGGAGGGATTCTTTGCCTTGAACTCTTTGGCTTTCCCTTCTCAGATGATAACACCCTGGCCTTTAGAAATGAGGCTGCTAATGCTATCACCAAACTCAACAATGGCTAGCAAATGAAGATCTCACAGCTGGCATTTCATAACTGTGTGTCGTGGGAAAGGCCAACATCTCTGGATCCAGAAATAGTGACAGCACAATCCAGCAATGTGTTCTTATAGCCCAGAAAGCCAATTGTATTGGGCTGCACCCAAAGCAGTGTGGCCAGCAGGGCGAAAGAGAGGATTCTGCCCCTCTGCTCTACTCTGTGAATCCCTCGCCAGGAGTGCTGCATCCAACTCTAGAGTCCTCAGCACAGAAAGGACTCCTTTGTTGGAGTGAGCCCAGAGGAGGGATACCAAGGTGATTAGAGGGATGGAGCATCTCTTCTACAAGGAAAGGCTGAGAGAATTGTGATTGTTCATCCTGGAGAACAGCAGGCTTCGAGGTGACCTAATTTCCAGTGCCCTTCTGTACCTAAAGGAACCTTATGAGAAAGATGGAAGAGAATATCGACAAGAGCATGTAGTGACATGTTGGGGAAATGGCTTCAAACTGAAAGAGGTCAGGTTTAGATTAGGTGTTAGAAAGAAATTGTTCACTGTGAGAGTGGTGAGGCACTGGAACAGGTTTCCAAGAGATGTGGATGCCACATCCCTGGAAATGTTCAAGGCCAGGTTAGATGAAGCTCTGAGAAACCTGATCTAGTAAAAGATGTACCTGGCCACAGCAGGGGAGTTGGAACTGGATGATTTTAGGTTTAATATCCATTCCAACCCAAGACATTCTGTGATTCTGTGTAAAAGTCCCAGTATGGGATTATTATCTTTGTTCTTCATACTTTTGACTGAAAGCAAATCCAGCATTTCCAAAGTGCTGCTGTAGCTTTCTGCTCCACCAGAATCCTGAAAGCAATCTTAAAAGGTGGTTACAGCAAGCTATCCTGCTCCATTTTGCTCACTTCAATGTGTAAGAAAGAAAAGCCTGCTAATAAAAAATATTCTACATGTACCACATGCATTTGATTTGAGTGGGAGGCTTGTCACTGAGAAGCTGCCTCAGTTGAAATTGAGCCAGATCCTTGGTTATGTGGTATCCACAAGGCACTTTGAGACCCATATTTATCACCCTGTGGCTTGTCAAAGAGGATGTGGGATAAACCATGGGCAGTCAAGGGAACCTGAGAACAGCCTTTTGAGAGAGATGGCCTCTGTGTGATGTTCATCAGCGGTTCATGATGGTTGTTCTGTTGGTTGTACTCTGTTCCCAATAAGCTGAATATAAGCAACAGCACAAGATCTGAAAACAAACAAACAAAAAATTTTGCTCTGTTTCTCTAGCCAGAGTGGGGTATTAGCTGAAATTAAATTACTTCCCCACTTGACTTATCAGGACCTTCTCTGGACTTATACCTCTTGCCCTAGAATGACATAGGCTTTTCTCTGTTATTTTTTTCTCCTCAAACCTGGCCAGTGCTCCCTAGTCTATGTCCCAAAGAAGGAGTTAACAGGCAGGAGCCAAGGGCTGCTGGGACTCAGTTGAAAACCCATAATCTTGGAGTATTTTTTTTCTCAACCGAATAATAAAGCATTCCTGTTCTGGCTGCAGCATTTCCTTGAAGCCATCACTTATTCTTGCTGTAAAAAGACTTGTCCAGAGGTGAACAACATCACAGGAGAAGCTCCCTTGGCTCTGAATCAAGCCCTAGAACGGCTGCATATTAGGATTCAGCTATGTGCCATATACATCCAACATGCTTAATGTTCCTGTGAAAAAGTTCTTCTTAAGAAAAATTCTCAGAAATGTCTTTGGAGGACCTAAACACTAAGGACAACTTTTCTCATAGGATTTCTCTTCCAGGATGGCTGATTATGTCTGCAGAAAGAAAGATTTTGTATTGTTTCAGTCCCATGAGTAAATCCTTACCAGATTTAAAGAGAACAGTTTAAGGGAATATGTAAACACACTTGAAACAAAGACCAAAAGCTGTGTACATCTGCAGTCCTTAAAATGTTTGGGATTAGGTGGCATTCCAAGAGTTAATCCCTGGCGATTAGCATGGCAAGCACTTCTGTTGTTGTTTACACATGTCCTGTGAGGAAGGCTGTGTTGTCACAGCAGGCTCCTCTAGGAGGGTTAGCCATAAAGCTCTTGAAGTCAGTTTTACAAGCGGAAAGAACGTAGCAGCACAAACAAGTGCAAGTGCACAGAGCAGAGCTTTAAAGACAGGAGATGCAGATGAGTGGCATAAATTCAGTATGCTAATAGAAAAAAAAGGGAAGGGCTATAGCAAAGAACCTCATATGCAGAGGTGCAAATCTGGTGATAAGCAGACATTGGGCATATGCCTGGCTTGTGTTTTGTGCTTTCATTTACATGCTGAGCACATAATTGATAACCTGCTTTCCTGGACTGCATCAGGATCCAGAAATGTGGGTTCTGTAAACCTGTGCTTGGAAAGGGCACATCAAAAAGCCAGGTGTGGGTGAAATACAATCAGCACTGGGTAAAAGCTGGAGCTTAGGCTCAGAGCTGGAGGTGCTTTAGAGTGCAAGGCTGGCATCCAGTTCTCAAGTAGAGGTGCTGGGCTACAAACATGAGCGAGACTGCTTTTAACTCTGACCTATACTGTCACCTTAGTGCACTGATAAATAAAGCCGGATTGAGATTTAATATGTTCTTTTCTGTGTTTCTCTCCATGTGGAAGATAAATAATTTCTCTCTTGAAAATTTAGTGGAGGCAAGTTTATAAAAAGTAAAATCAGTGATAATGAGTGTAAGGAATTGAGCCCAGTTCTGTGTTGTCGTTTCCAACAGCCCAGGAATGAGACAGTGCAACACGTTCACACACTGTCCTCCTCTCTGCTAAGAAAGAAAGACTCTACTGGAAGGGCTTCCCATGCAATGTTATGTGGAAAAAATAGTCCAGACACTATTGGATGATGCAGAGCATTCCTTTAGACAAAATGTTTTGGCTTGTAAGCTCTTATTCTCCAGTGTGGTGTGCTCTGACATGCTACCCAGCTCATGCGTAGCATTGCACATGGCTTTGATTTACAGGATCCTGTCTGCTTCTCTGCTCCCAGGCAGTGTGATATGCACAGTTCCCATCTGGATTTTAAACAATTTCCTGCCTGGCGTCTCAGCGGATGAGGCTCCAGACAGGTCATGGGGGGAGCTCACTAAGATGCAAGGCCCAAGCTAGCGGCCCCTGTGCCTCCTTCTGCTTGGTCTCTCTGGGCATCAGCATGATGGAGATCAGCCCCAGCAGTGCAGAGCAGTGGGGGTGCACACTATGGGCTGGGAACTGCAGATCTTTTAAAGTGGTTTCCATGCTCCGGTGTCATAGACTCTTCCCTAAAGGCCACGTGATGAGGCACTCCCTTCAGACAGCGTAAAGAGGGAATTTTTACACCTTGTGGAAACTCTGTAGTGAGAGGTTTTTGTTTCCCAGGGGATTAAAAAACAAAACCGAGCCTTCAGCATTTGCCTCTACTTCTCAGAAGCATTAATGCTGAGCGAGGCATTGACAGAAGTGAAACAAGCCTAGCAGAGTAGAAGGTCAGAACGCTCTTTCAGAGTCCACTCTCTTTAATGAAGTTCAACAACTTTCCTCTCTGCCCTCTCGCTCTGCTGACAGCTTCGTCTCCTTCTGGCTGAGGCTGCAGCGTGAATCAGACTGTAAAAAACACATCTTGGGTCTGATGTCGCATTTCTTCTGTAGAATGCTTCAGAAACATTACCATGCCGCATCCCAAAGGGTGTCTGGATTTTACTCTCCAGCCCTCAGCTTGCTCCCTTTGCGGACTTTAGCATCAACAAGCTGTTTCTTGTTAGGGTTGTAAAGAGCTGTGATTAGCCTGCTGCACGCATAAGAGGGAAATTAAACCATTTAGTTGTGTTTAGCAGCTCAGCCCCTTCTTCAGGTTCTCCTTTCACCACTAAACACTTTAACTAAACAATGACTAATGAGGCCAATTTGCTGTCAATTAATTGCCCCAGGAAAGGACCCCTAATTGTGGTGAGCAAGGTGGCTGTTCTAAAGCACTGAAGTACCATATGATGGTCAGCATCCCCCCTACCTCTGCCTTGGGGCTTATTAGCATTTTTTATAAAGTGCTGCTAATTGGGATCTGGGGACAAGGAAATAAGAGCTCTCAAGGCTAATTGATAGGCACCTGGGGAGGGTTTTAGTGTCTGCAAAGTTCCTTTGACTTTGGAGAGAAGTCCTGATGTTTTCTTCTTTTTTGCCCTGAGAGCTGGTGACTCCTGTGTATTAGTGGGTGGGACTCTTCATTTTATCCAACAGATGGGGGTCCTACTAGCCTACAGAGAGGAAGGAAATAGGCTGGAGGAAGCAACTAATGAGGATATATGGAAGGAATTGAGAATTTTTCCATTTGTATCCAAGGTACCCTTTTTTGGACAAGCAGTTAGACCACTTATGAAGCTTATGGGCTTTCTTAGGCAGTTGCAATACTGTTTGCATCTGTGTATTGGAGGTATTAAATATAAATTTTGCTGTATTTTAGGGCTGTAGACTGGGAATAAGAGCTGCATTTTTTTAACGTATTTTGTGACTTATTGACAAAATACTGTACTGTTGAGCAGTCTTCGAATTGTAGATTGGGGAGTAGCTGCCCCACTTACTGTTTACCCAGAGGAAAGAGTCCAGGCATTTGACTGAATTTCCTGTGAGTGCATTTACACAGCTCAGAGTTTTCTGGCTAGGTGTCCACTCTCCCTCTATTTGCATTTTTTGTTGTCATACCCGAGTTGAGTTCCTTTTCCCACAAACCCATCCTCCTGTTGCATCGAGGTATCATGTGAAGCACCATGAAAGCAGAGTGCCATCACTGCAGGAGCCAGGGACTAGTGTCCCCAGCCTGTACGTACCCCTTGTACAACTTCTGCTAAGCAGTGGTTCCCACTCCTGCCACTTTGTGCCTGTGCTGTGTCTAGATGCTCTGATCAAAAGGCAGGGATCTGAACTGTTTGGGAGCTGTGGCATGTGTCAGGTTCAGCATAAACATTAGGAAAAGATCTCTAGAAGCAGTGCTTTAGCAAGGGTGGCCTTGATGCTTTTTTGTGCCATCCTCCATTGCACTCCTGGAAAGGCACTAATGAGCTTGTCTCCTGCATGTGAACTCATGTCTCTCAGCCTTTGGGCTCACTCATTTACTGACATTAGGGATGTAGCACTGCTCCTTGCCTCCTTCCATAGCCTTGAATCAGAACACTGATCCAGCCCGCCCACACCATCCCGGGTAATATCTCAGGAGGAGTTTTGAGCTCTGAAGGGCTTTGGTCATAAAAGGCAAGGATAACAGCAGCGGATGTTTGTGTGTTTGCTTGTTTGTGATTTCCTTGCTGCCTCGCGTATGCAGCCCCTGGTCTGTAATAACTGCTATAGCGGGTGTTTTTCTGGAAACAAATCACCTGCTTTCATCTGGAGAGCAACAGTGATTGTGCTGGGGGAGCATGATCTATTTTTCATGTCTCAGTCTTTCTTATTATTTAAATTAATGTGAGTTGCAGTTGTCATGAAGTGAAGGATTGACGGCAATTAACTAGAACAGCCTCGCTGCAAGCTGTTTCTGCACAAGCCTGTTCTACCTAGCTCTGTCACTGTATCTTTCTTGGGACTTAAAATCTCCCACACCAGCTCTGACCTTGTACCCCTCCTGCCCTGCTGCCCTCGCAGTCCAGGGCACCCTACAGTATATCTCCCCTTGTCTTGCTCCTGCCTTGCAGCTCTCCTTCTCTTCCAATGTAAGCTTCTCTCATGGAGAATGGCCACTGGTTACTTTGGGATTTGTTATTTGCTGTCAGTGACATGGAAGATGAAATGCTGGGCTGGCATCAGACTTGTGCTGTAGATGTGAAATGTAGAAGAAACAAATATGTGAGTTTTAAGCCATTCCTCTCAGTGTTCATTCCCATCTCTCCAGAATCAGTCCCTGCTCTGGGTGGGGCATCCTCCCTGTCTAGGGATGGAGGAGTGGTGTACTACAGTGTGTTCCTTTCATGGCTCTGCTCCCCATCCTAACCAGGGGCATCCTAAGCACATTGTAATGGATACTCGATATGATTGACACTAAAAGAGCAGAAAAATATGTCAATCTTATCTTTTCCAGCAGTACCTAAGACCCTGGCAGTCCCATTGTCTGTGGAGCCAGAGGGGTCCAGCAGCAGCCTGTTTTGCCCTGAAGTAAAAAGCTGTTAGTCAAATTATGAAAATGCCTGTAAGTGCTGTTGAGCTGTAGTATTTGCCCTGCTGTGGGGCTGCAGCCTGTGGGTTTGGCCCTGCTAATGCTTCGGAGAGACCAGTCACAAAAGAATTTTCCACTTGAGGGTCAACAGGAGGTAGCTGGGCAAAGGGAGGCTGTGACACCCAGGAGATTCTGGTCCCATGAGACTTTATTCTCAGCAGTCATTCTTTCAGTAGTCTGGGACCTGTGAAAACATAATACAACCCACACATGGGGAAAAATAATAAGGTCAAAGCTTCTCATTTTAAGGTTGTCCTAAAAAGGTGTTCGCAAAGTAATGACAAGTGCCAAGGAGGCAATGCTAACTGTTGCTGGTGCTGACAGTTTTGGCATTTAAACATGCTGGCTTGATGCCCTGAAAATTAAAAGTCTCTGACTTTTTATCTGAGTGAAATTATTGTCCACTGGCTTTGGATTCTAAACAGATGCAGCCAAGCCAGGTTTTAACTTTAGAGGAAAATAATTTCCTGCCCTATTCACCCTTGTCTTAGCCTTTCCTTGCCTTCTGACCGAGGTGCCGTCTGAAAGGAGCCAGCCATTATATTCCTAACAGGACTTTAGTCTTGGATGTCCTTTTCACCCTCATTAGAAAAAGTGGCAAGACAGATATGACCATCTGGACACATGCTCTTCCTCATGGGCATTTGGTAGGCATGGTTAAAACTGCTTGTACTGGCTGAGTTTACTTGATCCTTTGTGAAGTAAAATGTCTTGATGGCTTTGGAGAGTGGCAGTTTATACGTGTCCCAGCTGGAGTTCTGCCGCTGCCCTGTAGTGGCTTTTGCTGCTCTCTCCTCAGCCATTTTGACTGGCATTGCACCATTCTACTAGGACTTCACACTGGCCCACAGTTTCACCTGCTAGTCCTGCATTAGTTTAGTCCTTCTTGGTTTTTTGCATGGCTTTTTTTCCTTATGCAAATATTAACCCCTTGAGGTTACAATAATATTCCCAAAATGCGGTATAGCCACTGGTTTTACTCCTGGGCTCTCCTTACCGAGGTTTGCCAATGTACCATGGAGAAATTGTGCCAAGGATGCTCCAAAGTCACTGTCCTTGTGTCCCCTCACAGAACACCTGGGCCACAACTTTTGCATAAATAGCTGTCTCTAAAGTTCTTTCCCAGACTAAGACCTTCTGTCCTCTCCTGTGCATGTTGGTCTTCTGTCAGGTCTGAGATGGCCCTCTAAGTTGCTTTGTTCCCAGTAAGTAAGAGTAGCAGTTCAGATTTTGGCACCAGAACTTTCAGGGCTCTGCCAGCCCGCAGATATGCTACCTGGAAAAATGGGCAGGTCTTTCCTGAGCTATAGGACAGGATGTTCCCCTCATCCACTGGAAAAGAAAGGAAATGAGTTTTCTGTATCTCCAGGGACAAGTTTCCATCCCCTCTCTGAGGAGCCCTTTTTGAAAGTAAAATCTTTTCCCTTATTTTGAGTCAGAATTTTCCCTACATTGCAGCTCATGTTAGCTGCTTTTCAGTGTTCACTGTGCACCTCTGAGAAAAGCCTGCCTCTGTCTTTTCCTCACATTCCCACTCACTTTTTTTTAGAAAGCAATAAGATCTCCCTCAGCCTTCTCTTCTTCAGACTGAACAGACCCATTTCTCTTAGGTTCTCCCATCTTGGGAACCTTCCAGTGGACTTGCTCCACTGTGTCTATGGCCTTCTTGTTCTGGGGAGCTGAAAACCGATCTAGTGCCTGAGATGCTGTCTAAGAAGCACCATGTAAAGGGTTTTAGACACTTGCTTCCACATGGGGGGTTATAGTCTTGCTAATAAAACCCAGGACACTTGGTCTTTGCTGCAAGGGCATACTGCTAACTCATGCTGAACCTGAAGGACCCCCATGTGTGACTGCTTGAGCCTAGAGCTTTTTCCCTTCCAGAAAATATCGAGGTGGCTGGTCCCTAAAGAGGGACTGTTATTGTAAGGCTTATTCTACCTGTCTAAAGCAGTATTGCCTCTTCTTAATCAACTAATTGGTAACGACCACCAAGGAACAAGAGTGATACTGTGATATCCTCTGACCCTTACATCTGAGCTAGTTCACCATCCAGAGCTGGGTTCATGCCAGCCACTGCTTTGCAGTTCTTTTCCTCCCCTTACCCACCTGTCTTTCTTAGAAAGCCTGTATCTGAGCTACAGGCCAGTCCTAAGAGCTGTTTCACCCAGCTCTGTCATCCCAATGGTTTTTCACTGTGAATGAAATCCCAATGGTTCCCTCAGTAAATCTTTGTGAACATCTGATTCCTGATGGTTTTCCACCATGATGCTTGCACTGGTGCACAGGCATTTGAGTTGGGCCCCCAGCTGTCCTGCTTTCACAAGGCGTGCAAAAGCCTTCCCCATTGTGTTGCCCCCAGCCGCTCCCTCGCTGCCCTCTGCACTGTCACCTCTCCGCAGATCAAGGCAATCCTTCCCCAATGCGCCTGGCTTCAATCCCTCCTTTCCTGGGTGAGTGAGCCTGTTGGAAAATAGATGTCTGCCTCACTTTACTCTACAGTCCCCTTCCTTCATGGGGGTCCCATGACCATAGATACTCAAACATTGTCCGTGAATTTGGGGTCTACAGAGAGGGGCTAATGAACTGTGGGGTGTAAACAACATTCCTGTGAATCCAGCAACACAGCTGGAAGTAGTGAGTTGCTCTCTTCAGGCTTCATTTCCTTTTCCCCACCTAGCTTATAGGTAGTCTTGCATCAAAAGGACCATCAGCCACTCCTGCCAGGCAGGGGGAGGGGGAAGCTGCTGTCTGTTTACTTTGTGGTAAGCAAAGCATAAAATTATGTTGTTTCATTCCTCGCTACACACAAATTTGGAAGCTGAAAATATATTAAAAAAAAAAAACAAACTAGAGGATTCCTTTTTACTGAAAATCCCTCACCACCTGACATGTGGTGTGGAGCATGGAAGCAAGACATGGGTGTGAGACAGGAAAGAGTGCAACAGCTAGCACACTCCACACCTGGAAGTGCCTGTTCGGGTCCCAATTCATGGTCGCTCTGGTGCCATAACACAAACTCAGCTTGGAAAGTTTTTAAGGATCTTGAATGTCCAAGTCATGGCTGATCTTGTGAGTCGTAAAGATTCTCTTGTGCCTTTGGTGCTTTGCCATGTGTGGTGCAGTCATCCAGAAGCTGCCTACTGCAGGTAGCCCATGGGGGATCCCTCTTGGCTGAAAGGTGTCACAAAAACCAATAACTAATACACCCTTTGAGTCAGTGCCTTGGAGTCTGGCATTCTGCAGGACTCCATCTGGGACTCCCTGCAGTGTAAAAATTAGCTGGGACGATACTTAGAGCCTGCTGATCCCTTCCATGCAGCTTTGAGGGAGGCAGGCAAGTTCTGAGAGGTCATTTTACGAAGACCCCCAAACTTGTCCAAACACAGAGCATTGCAGTTGCAGCACAAGCCATTTCTAGCTGTAGACCCTTGAAATACAAACTACACACCAGTACATACCACTCTGATGTAATTTCAGAAACCCAGCTAGTAGTAACAGGGCTGCAGTGTGTGAGGTGAGTTTGTGGCTGTCTCTGGTTAATAGGTAGGTAGATGATTAAGCTACCCTCCATAATTCTGCTTATAACAAGGTCAAACTTTCTTTTGTCTTCACAGTTCCACCAAAGATCTCCAACATCTCCTCGGACATCACCGTGAATGAGGGCAGCAATGTGACCCTGGTTTGCATGGCAAATGGGCGTCCTGAGCCTGTCATCACCTGGAGGCACCTCACTCCAACAGGTAAGAAACCCAACTGGATTCAATCTGTGAACTGTACAGTAGTTCCTGTCTCTTCCAGCATCAAAGAAAATTTCAGTAGCAATATAGGCAGCTATAGAAAAGTGGCAAGAATCTTAAATGTACTTCAAGCTTGTTTTGCAGTATGAATTCCCAGACACAATAACCAGGTTTTCCAAGTGAACAGATGAAATTACTTCAATAGGTGCTCTGCAGAATTGGACCTGTAATTCTGTTTAGCTTAGGCCTTCATCTAGTTGTCCCAGTCTCTACTGCTGGTAATGCACAGCACAGTGGTGGAGATGAAATGCTGCTGGTGCTAGACAAAGGAAAAAGGATTTCTGTTGAGACACCGCATAAAAGTGGTTCTTTCTGAAAACCATGGGATTTGCTTCCTACTGATTTGCCTTAAAAGGGAGAGGCAAACAGTGGCCCAGTTTATTTCATACTGCTCTCCACTTTGGCAGACAGCCAGAAGTCTTGTGTCTTCTGAGGTGAGTAAAGAAGGCAATTGATCTTCAAGATGAGTTAAGAGCAGGATGGTAACAGAATAAAGGGGAACTCGCCATCTTTGTCCTGCTATCTGACTGTGCCCTCCATGCTAAAGGATGTGGCAAGGTTGGGAGGAGAATGTCTTTTTAGTAGGAGACTCTGTGGGATTAGCAGGTTAGCAGCTTGGGTTGCAAAGAAACCTTCAAACCCTAAAGATTTAACAGTAGCATGAGAACAAGAGGTAGGTTTCTATCCTTCCATATCATGTCCTTGGAGGAGAGAAAAACTCTTTAGCTGATTTCTTTTCCTGTCAGATACTCTTTAATCTAAAACGCATGGGGGAAACATTGAATAGCCCCATATGAATGATATTCTGTGACACTCCCATATATGTAAAGGGTTAAAGAGGATTTGAGGAAGGCAGAGAACAAACATTCTGCATATGCTACAGATAGTCCAGCTTTCTACTGCAGTTCAACAGACAGAAAAGGGGAGAAAAGTGAGCCAGAATGTGTTGCCAGAAAGAAAGTTGGAGAGAGAAAGGTAGAATGACACATTGGAACAGAGCTTAATCTAAGGGCTACATCCAGAACCCCCTGGATGTGGAGCCTGTGGTTGACATTGGGGTTACTTAAATTTCCTGTCTTGTCTCTTCAGCCAAACCAAAGTTCTCCTGAGCTTTCATGTATATGAAAGCTAGATATGCAGTCTGTATTTCTGGCCCATTTCTTGCAATGCCAAGAAAAAAAGATGGGGAAAGCCTGCCAAGAAGAGGTGAGAGCAGAGCTGATTAGGGGAGCACTAGTCATCTGTGGTATTATCATCACTACCTGACTTTTCTCGTCTGATTTTTTTTTTTCAGAATTAAGTATGACAGTGCCATTTACATTCATAGGAGAAGAGAATTTATTTTTTTAATCTTTACTTTTGTATATAGAATCTTCTAGCTCTGGTATTTCTGTTCTTAAGGTTTACTTCATATCAAATCTTCCATATTACTGCTGCATCAGTCTTTCAGTTCTCTTTCTTGTATCCAACTAAAAGATACTAGTCTATGAGCACAGCCTAAAACTGAGTTAAGGGTGTTAAATCTTCATGAAATCTAAGACCTGGTACACATGAGATGCTTTCTTCAGAGCAGTGAGAAAATTCTTGTCCTGAGTCACCATTTTGGCTGTTGCGGCTTTGTGGGAGTTTTTTTCATTTGTACCACCTATTTCACTGTATCAGACACAGATTTTTTTTTCCCTTTTTACAAAAGTCTCCACATAACAAATCCTCACTCTGGCTATCCCCTCTGTTTAGCAAGAGAACTGAAGAATCCCATCCCTACTCTGACTGCAGGGACAGTTTTCTTGGCTCTGTTCCGTTTTCCAGCATGTCCCTTCACATTTTTTCTCCCATGCTGTGTGTCTCAGTGTTGCCTAGTTAGCATCCCTCAACACCATCTCACTGACTCCTTTGCAATCCCTCCTCAGTCCTCCTCCCTACAGTGAAGCCTGCCAAGCACCTCCTATGTAACAAACTAGAGGTTATGATGAAGGGCAGGCAGTCCTCAGTCTGTCACCTCCATGTGTTACTGATTGTGGTTCTTTCTTTTTCCCCATCTGAACCCATCTGCTGTCTTTTACAGATACAGAGGAACTGCTTTCAGGCAGACATCAGGTCTTTGAGCAGCATAAAGCCCAGTAAGACACTTGTCTCAAAACGGGAGACAGAAGGGCTTCTTTTAAATGTTTTCCTTGAGGTTGACAATTAATATAAATTCCAAATCCCTTCCAGAGCTGCTGCAGTTGGAAACGTGTTTTATCTTGGAATCTCCCTTTTCCAGAACTGCAAGGCATTTTGGCTCCATTTATGCGAGTTTTGAAGACATCTGCTATGCATCAAAGAGCTATTTTAGATCATTGTAAAGGTTTCTAAAATATATCTCTCTCCTTCCATTTTTTTCATGGTTAAACCTGTGACTGTAGAACTGGAAGAAAGTGTGTTATTGAGCTTGTGTGGGAGGTTTTAAATGGCCAGGTAGTGAAATTAAACCCATATCAGGGGGCGAGAGGGCCACATTACATTTTCTTTTTCTCCTCAAGGAGTTCATTAGCAACTTTGCTGTTTCTTTCATTCATTGACTTCATCAATAGAGTTTGTTGGCTAATTACCTGAGTTAGGACCACAGAAATGATTGAATTCTTGTTATCTGGGAAGTGGAAGATACAAATGCAAAGGGAAGGCAGTGTTGGTACTTAGGCAGAGAAGGTAGGGATGCATGTGATAGTTCATTTAAATGCTGCAATCATAGCTTACTTATCTGGCTATCTGGGAAGCTAAAAAAATTGATTTATAAATTGCTGTGTTGCTTCCTGTTCTGATTCTTCAGTGAGCAGTTGAACCAAATATTTTTCTCACTTCAACTATAAGTCCTGATCCCCTCAAGCAGCCCACAGGAAAAAAACCTCTCCTAACCCTGTGAGAAAGCTAAAGGGAGACTGAGGTTGATGACTGTAGCACTGGCACCTGGGAGGAAGGCAGGTAAGGGTAAAAATACGTTAATAATTCAATGGCAAAAGACAATACAGATCAGCTTTAATTTGATGAAAGCAGGAAATGTTTTCATCATTGAAAGCAGGAATGACATTCCTTGGAACAATGCTAGTCCTTGCTCTCCTCTTACATTCCTCTTCAGATGATTGGCAGATTGTATTTTAACAGAGCAGGTGGAGAGAGTCACTGAGACCCTATTCTTTTTCACCTGAGAGGCCATTGCTCTGTAGGACATTGGCAACCTGGTCTGAGTAGTTGTGGATAATTTAACGGGCATTATCTGGGAGCACAAACAGCTTCATTAGTTCTCCTCCTCCAGCCAGAAGAGCTCATTTCTGGGATCACTGACCTGCACCTTCCAGCAGTAGGCCAGCAGATCCCTCCCTGCATGTAGTCTGATCCCTTTCCTATGATTCAGGACACAGCTGCAGGCTTGTTAAGCCTGCCATACCTGATGACTTTTGTCACCCTGGTTTGTGATGGTAAGCCATGGCAAAGTCCATAAAACTAAAGATCTGAACTGGATTTGGCAGGAAATTGTGATGTGTTCAGTTAGAGTGGGGGTGAGTATTGATGGTGTCTCATGCCAGTCTGCATGAATTAGCAGTTGTCAGCATTAGGAATACTTCACTAGGGAACAGTCCATAGTCTCATCTCTTGAAAAGGACAAAACCCAGATTCTTTGTACCAACAGTGGATGGTACTTTATTGTTTTATTCTCCTTTATATTAGCTCATAACCTGCCTAATTCATGCCCCACAAAGGTATAGATTATTTTTTGTCACTGAATGCAATAACCTCAAATGTCCCATAGTTGCACCACATCCTGGACAAAGTCCGGAAACAGGACCATTTATCGCTTATCACACTTACATGGTCTGTGAGGGATACCACAGGCAGCCTACCCATCTGTGGGTAATTATGTTAGAAGGAGTTCTGTTCCCCCTGTACCTTGCACCAGGATAGCAACTAACACAGCCAAGAAAAGACTCCAGTGAAATAGTTCAGAGATAGTAGCCAATGCCTGCTTTCAAGCCCATCTTAGTTTTACTTCACGTCTCTACTGATTTATGTTTATTCAGGCTAATGTGTCTTCTCCCTGCCTGCAAGCTGCTGAGGTCACAGTCCAGAGTATAATTTATCATTTCTCATCTCTATGTCTTATTCAGAGCCAAGCTAGGTGCCTGGTTGACTGAAAAAGAGCTTTCTGGGAAGAAGAAAAATTAATGTACATTCATATCCTTACCAATAAACTCTCAAGGGAAGTCCTAAAGAGCGGCCTCTTGTGAATTGGGTTTGCAGCAATACAAACATGGACAGTTGTTGCAAGGTCTCTGGATTACCAGAGATCTTACTGCCAATCCTTTTGCTGTGCATGGGCAGGCAGATGCAGAAGAAAAAGTCATCTCCTGTCCTGAGAAGCTTGTACTTGAGAGCTCACAAGAGCGGTACCATTCATGTTTCTGCTTCTTTGCCACAAAGCATCACTGATTGAAACCTTCCCAAGGGCCTTGCTTGTGGGTGCTCTGGCAAGTGCCTTTAGTGCTCTTGCTGATGGCAGCCTGAGAGCTGGTGACAGGAAGACAAAGCTATATTGACTAAAGTTGAGGAATTGAGTTACCTGCTGAGGAATAAGCAATTCCCTTTTCCTAGAGAAGCTACAGAGTATGAAACCTGTATAAAGCCACTAGGTATCCCATTCTGGATCCAACTTCCTTGGCCTCAGCCCAGCAAGGTCACTTGATGGAGAAGAAAACACTCTGGGGTTCTTCCAAATTCCACCTAACAGTCTAAAGAAACCCACTTTGGCTCAGAAAAAGAGCTTAGTTATTACAGTGGTAATCACAGCATAAGAAGATCCAGTCTAGTGCAAAGCAGATAAGTATTGATTGCAACACCCAAGTTTCATGTCACAGCATAAAATGAGAGGAGATGAGAAGGCTTGTCAAATATGCCAGTCTGATTCTCCCTAGAGGGTGCTAGAAATTCACATTGAGTCTTAGGGAATTTACCATAGCCTGGGAAGTTTAGGAGGGATAGAGAATACAGAAATGTGCCTGCATGCCCCGTGTAATTGAGATGGTATACATATAATATGTTTATAAAGAGCTGTAGAACTCATTGCCATGGAAAGTTATTTAAAGACGAGAACTTGGCAAGACTCAACTAGCTTGTGTATTCCTGAGGATAATGTGAACAAATCTGGATATTCTTGTTATTCACAATAAAAATATTGAAAAGGATGTTAAACTTCATGCTTTGGGGCTCAGAGATCAGGATAAGACCTAAAGTGAAAGAGACAGATTATCTCACATCCCCGCTCACTTGTGTATTTTCCTTCAGTGCATGCCAGTCTCCTTGTAGAGCTGAGCATTGAAGCAAGCAGAGACAGAGAGCTTTCTGAAAGCATGAGTTAAGGCCATATTGGTCACAATGGGCAACTTTGATCATTATGTCCTGTGTTTGCTTGCTTCTCATTGCTGCCTAAGTCCAAAGCCTTGTTGCTTCACTTTGTGTTGCACAGGGGAACCCAGTTTATGCCCAAATAAAGTAACAGGCAGAAAACCCTCAGCCAGAGTCACCACAAGTCAGCCCTGTGGTCAGTAGGTAGTGGTGGGAAGAAGATTTTCTGGTTATCTGAAGCATTTGGAAGTAGGCCACCTTTCTGCTGCTCTCCTAAAACCTTAGTAAAACAGTTGTAGAGAAAAGCAGCCTTGTTTTGGGAGGCATGGGGTGGGGGTTTTGTTTGGATTTGGTGGGGTTTTGTGGCATTACTGTGTCAGTTCTTCTTATTTCACAACCTTCTCCCCATGAAACTGTCTCAGGAAACTTGAGGTTTACAACGTATTTGTTTAACAAAACAACTGAGGCAACTGATGATTTTTTAAACAGATCTCCTTTTTCTTCTCTTTTATTTTTTTTTTCCTTCTTTCATGTTCAAAATACTTTCTGGTAAACATCTTCCACAGAGACCTTTCACTTTACCTCTTATACACTCCTAGTTGGTTTTAGCACACTTTCTGAAATGTCTTTTTCTCTTGATTTAGTCTTCATCCTATCCAATATGTGTTGGGGGGTGGGGGGGGGGGGGGGAAGAGAAGAGGATGCTGGCTCCTAAAGAGCCTGGGAAACAAGCCAAACTTTCACCTTTTTCAGGTCTTCTCCAGAAGGCATC
>JAYDZK010000001.1:22584768-22671766 GCA_034509185.1 Euphonia xanthogaster | reverse complement strand
TTTTAGCACACTTTCTGAAATGTCTTTTTCTCTTGATTTAGTCTTCATCTTATCCAATATGTGTTGGGGGGTAGGGGGGGAAGAGAAGAGGATGCTGGCTCATAAAGAGCCTGGGAAACAAGCCAAACTTTCAACTTTTTCAGGTCTTCTCCAGAAGGCATCTAAAGTTGTTTCAACCTCTACTTGCTTCCCACTAACACTTTCTCCAAATTTCTTCTATTTTTAGAGATCTGTTTTTTCTAGGGCCCACAAGCTAGATCCACATTGCCTCCCTCCTCACCTTTTAGAGATATAAGTTGTGATGGTTCTCTCTCCCCAGCACACTTCATCTTCTTCCTTCTATGCCCAGCAACATATGCACTGCACAGAGATACTTCCTCTTGTAATCACCTTGCAATAATGCCCCATTCGATTACTGTGGGCTGTGATGATATTTCAGTACAAACACTCTTTATGCATGAAATGTTCATTTTTTTTAACAGCTTTGATTTCTCTCTACTGTCCCAGGGCCGAGAGGAAGAGCAAGGCCTCATGAGTATTTTGGCATTTCTAGAGAAACAGACAAATAAAGCTGTTGTGAGGAGGAAATTCACCCTGCTGCCTACAGCAGTGGTTGGAGAGGAACACATGGAGTCTTCTGGTCAGTGCTTGTCTGCTCCACCTCCGGCAAGGTTTTCTGTGCTGCTGGCAGGATGTGGCAGTTCTGTACCAAGTTAGTTGCCTTCCTGCCACATAAAAGTGTTGCTCCTTGCAGCAAGTTGGAGTCTGGTAGAGTTGTCTCCTTTTTATCTTCTCCCAGATGGGTACCAATTCTAGTCGGTCATGCTGTTAAAGTCTTTTCCGTGGCATTTTAAAGGCTGAGCTGGATTGTGTCCATATGAAAACTTTCTCCGCCTACAGAAAAGCAGCATTTCTGTAGTTCACTGCATGCTCTAATATTACTGTCTTTGCAGTTCTGTGCCTCTACCCTCAAGCTTAGTGATACTCAGTGGGGACAATCCTGTTTAGCTGAGGCATCCAGGACCTGCTAGCTGCTTTTCCTCCCCTACCTCCATGAGCCAATCTTGAAGGATCCCAGAGGCCTTAGATGTGGGAGTGAAAACTGAGCACCCCAGAAGATGAGTATTCAAAATCTCCCATAATTAATGATGACAGGAAAAAGAATCACCATGTGCTTTCACAAGCAGGATCACAACAGCAGCTTAATGAACTTTCCATTTCTCCATCATTCCTACCCATTCCACAGACCCATTAAAATCAAGGGACTTTTTTGTCCTGACTAGGACAAAAAGAGGAGAGGTCTCCTAGGCCTGCCCTGCTGAGACTGGTAGATGCAGACCATCTGGCTGCCTTCCCTACCAGCCTTCCTCGTTCTCCAAACACCGTTTAGCACTCAGGTAGTCAACTGCAGTAAAACAGAGTGTCTGAAGAGAAGGTTACTGAGTGCAGGACACTGATGAGGTGTGGATGTGTGTGTTGCTGTGTCTCCCTCTAGTGATCTGAACTCACAAGTCTGCTTTGGGTCCTTTGTGCTTGGAGCTGCTGGTCTGGGGACAGAGCTTCCCTGGATTCACCAGAGTAAAAGGTGGATATTTTAGGACTGGGTCCCATTCCCCCTGACATCTGGAGGTCATATTCCCCATTGGCAGCTCTGTGTTTGCAGCTGTAGTTCACAACTGGAAATTTAAATGTGCATGTAAAGATACAGAGAGGTTGATTATGAATTGAAGAGAGAGAAAATTAATAGCATGTTAAATGGAGTTTCAATTCAAACATCCTTAAGAAAGCTAGCCTTAAGAAGAAAATGAGGAGGCTGCAATTTTTTTCCCTTGTAGCTGTAATCTATAAGTGGTTTCACTTAAGGCAAGCATATTTTTCACTCTCTCTTCACAGTAGGAGGGAGACACACTAATAAAAAGGGAAAGTTAAGGTAGTAGCTTGTGCTTGGTCCATGGTTTTTGTTTTTTTGGGTTTTTTCTATTTAAAGGAAGAGACCACCATTTTTTTATTATGCCGTTAGGTGACTACAACTGATCCGAGTGGCTGCACTGACTTCAGTGTGTGACATATTCTGCACTGGAGCCAGACCTAGTGTCTCATCTCAGGACCACAGTGAGCATGGATGACAGCATCTACTGCAGCACACGGGTCTTGCCAGGGCAGGATGTCTGGAGGGAGTTTCCCTCCAGACATCCCCAAAGCCTTCATCCCTTCAAGCATCTCTTGCACAATTATCCTTCTGTGTCTTGCCTCTGTCTCCACCTCCACACCAATCCCAATCATGAAGCTGCTTATATATTCCAGCTCTAGAGATAGCTGGAAAATAGTGTGTGAGAGAAGAGCAGGGTGTAGGAAGAAGCAAATTATTTGCAAGAGTCTCCTGCATATGTAGATAACCTAGGGCAAAGAGAAAGAGCTTTAGGGGCAGGATATCCTGAGACTGCTTCAGCAAGGTCAGGTGTCACTCAGCCTCCTGCAGTGTGGAGCTTTTCTTCCAGGCCTGAATACAGTTGTAGTAGAAGTGGGAGTCTCCCAGCTGAAGGCACTGAGCTATTTTGGTAACACCAGGCTGTGACAGACCCTGGTGCTGTGAACACTTGTGCTCTGTTTGCTTCGTCAGCCTCCCTTCTGAGCCTTTCAGAAATATGTCTTCACAACATCCCTCCCTTTCCTGTCTGAAGAAAAGTGTGAGAGACTGGAAACACAATTCAGGGGGTTATTTTTTTTTCTTAGGAGGTGTGTGTACAAAAGCATTGTTCTTATTTCTTCTTCATATCCTCTTTTCTTTCGGAACAGCACCTGAAAAATACGACTCTTCTGATGTACTCTGTATTTTTTCATGCACTGGCTGAACAAATCATCCTTTCTCATAAACTCCCAGTGAGTGCCCACTGCAGTGTTACTGCGGCAGAGGAGCAAAGCAGAGGGGCTGGGAGGGGATGGGGAGTGCAGGCCCATCCAGGGGAGCAAGAGCTGTGATCTGATGCAGCCTTTGAATTTCACACCCTGTTTGGAGTGACTCGAGCCATTGGAAAGATGAGCATATCCTGCCAAAGGATCAGTACAATCTGCAAGGTAGAAAAGTGTAATGCAGGTATTGATGGTCTGGAAAAGGCAGTGATCATGGGAGATTTCATTTGTATTGGCTGAGAGCAATGGCAGATTGGAAGGGTGATGGAATGAGGACAGGACCATATTTATGGCACTATATAGCACATTCAAAGAGCCCACCCCTTGTCTGGGCTTGTATCCCAGAAAAGGGACCAGAGGGAAATGAGATTGCTGCAGTCTAGGGAAGGCAAAAGGAGAGCAATGCAGTCTCCCAGGGGCTCCTTAGGCTGCTCATAAGGGTACCTGTGGGTCACTGCCCTGTTGCATGTGCCTGGCTGAGAACTGCTGGCAGGATCATCCTAATTACGAGCACTGTAATGGTGGCCATATGTCACTGACACCCTCCTTACCTGCTGTGCAGCCTGTAGATTTGTAAAAGCTGCATGAGTATGCAGGTGCACACTGCTGCATGCATTATTTGTGAGCACTTGACTGTGTGTTTATTCGTGTGCTCACCATGCTGGTGTCTGTCCATGCAGTTTGCTGCACAGATAAGCTTTTTGATGTTTACCTGCCTTATCCAACCTCAAAGGCTTGCATTTCCTTTAAGGTAGAATTGTGAAACATAGCAGTAAGCATGAAAAGTAAAGCAGAGTACCTGCAATGGTTCTGTACACACCTGTCCAAACCCTGGCTGTACATGCTAAATTACAGCTGCATGACAGGGTCAAAGATTTAGTATTTTTAGAGTCAATCATGATAGGAGACAAAATTTCAGAAGTTTCCCAAACTGCAGAAGCTCAGGTCAGACTCCAAACTCTTCAACTCCAGCCTCTCTCTGACATGCTCGCTTTTATCTACTGCATTTATCTCTGCTGTACTTGGGCATCTTCCAAGCAAATAAATAATTGGATCCTGCTTCTGTCTCCCCTTCTGCCCAAGGGACTTAAAGTTAATTTGTGCTGACCGTTGGGCTTTGGGTATGTGGTGGGTTGACCTTGGCTGGATGCCAGACATCCACCATGCCGCTCTATTGCTCTACCTCCTCAGCATGATGGGGCATGGGAAAAAAATAAGATGGAAAAAATTCATGGGTCAAGATAACGGCAGTTTGAGAAAGCAAAAGCAAAGGCCACTTACAGAAGCAAAGGAAAACAAAATATTTATTTTTACCCTCTAATTGTCACCAGCTGGCAATCTTCAGCCCCTTCTCAGGAAGCTGGGCTTTAGTACATGTAGTGGTTTCTTCAAAAGACAAACATCATAGTAATGACTGCGCCCACCCTTTTCTCTTGGCATTTATGGCTGGGAAAGTGCCTAATGGTATGGAATATTCCTTTGGTCAGTTTGGGTCAGATGTCCTGGCTGTGTCCCCTTCCGAGATCTCACTCATCCTCAGCCAGCTGGTGAGGGGGAAATGTTGAGACAGCCTTAATGCTGTGCCAGCACCCCTCAGCAGTACAAAATACCAGTGTGTTATCAACACCTTTCTAGCTCCCAGTGCAAAGCACAGCGCTCCGAGGTCTGCTGTTGGGGAAATAAACTGCATCTCAGCCAAACCCACTACAGGGGAGAGGCTGCTGTGACAGAAGGAACTCAGGGCACATATAGGTACATGGTCCTTGTGCTGTGAAATTCAGCGACCCCATTTCTTGTGGGGAGATCTGCAACCATTTGACTGCTATGAGGAGGATTCCATGTGGCTCCTGGGAGCTCTCCAGGGGATGACACAGGGATACCCATATTCCCTAGACATTTCTTCAGCAAGCTTCACCTTGGATGCCTGGAGCTGCATGTACCACAACTTGAGTGAAATACAGACCCATGGAGAGACAAGTCCTTGCAAGAGGCTGGGATGGGTCTTGGAGTCCACGCACAGAGCAGAGCCTGTAAGGGACTCGGGAACAAAGAAAAGTCACATTTGCTGTGCAGCTTCTCCTGCATGAGACCCAGGGAAGATGAGGGAAGGAGACTGTTAACTTGAACAGACAAAAGTAATTAGAGGACTAAAATAATAGATTAATGAGCAGGCAGTGTCAGGGGAACTTATTAATTATCAGTAGAGGATTTCCTTCTGTGTGCAGCCTGGCCGAGGGCATGCAAGATAGCAACTAAAACTCAAGTCCCATTTAAGGGAGTTGCTAAGGAATTAGCAGCACTGGGTGTCTGGAGAGCGATAGCAGAGGTTGACTTAAATGCTTCCTTTGAATCTTGTGTTCTGTGTGGCTCAGGTAATGGCTGGGGATGATGGGGATCTGGGAAACACTAGATTGTATCTAACCAATGTTAATAATGGCTCAATAAAAATGCTCTGATAAGAACACATTTAAGTTGCACTGTTAAGCACTCACAAGCCTGGTAAGGTTAGATTTAAGGTTACAGATGCAACCTTAACTCTTCTCCTGCTGAGTGTACCTTAGCAGGCAGCCTCTAATTAAGGGGCATTGGGCTATTGCTCAAGTAATATATCATAACATCAGTTAATGCTCTCTTTGGCTTTGGGCAGGTGCACACAGTGTCTCATAATATTGTGGGTTTGTCAGTGTGTGCCTGATGAAAAAGAGTCCATTTTAATTGTGGCACTGACCATACTGCATTAGTTGTACTGGAACAAAGCTTG
Source organism: Euphonia xanthogaster (assembly GCA_034509185.1). NCBI lineage: Eukaryota > Metazoa > Chordata > Aves > Passeriformes > Fringillidae > Euphonia > Euphonia xanthogaster. The sequence continues at coordinate 22,666,095 of JAYDZK010000001.1, read as the reverse complement.
GTGGTTTAGAACATGAGGTCCATTTAGACTGTTCAGATGCATGGCATTCCACCACCCATTCTCTCAGGTCAACATTTCACATGTCAGAAAGCTGTAGTCATGGAAGATGTTGACATTAGTTGTGTTGAAAATGCAGCTTTCCTTTCTAAGGACTGATTTCTGCTCAACGTATTGTGGGGTTTTTTGCCTTTCTGAAGCATTCAGACTGTTCACATGGTGAGGTAGTAGTCTGTCCCATCAGACTGTGCCACAAAATAATGCCTTTCATCTATCACCAAGGAGGTAGCTGTTCCTATATCAGCGTGTTTTCCATTTAACAATCCTACATTTACAACTGCAAGTCTCATTGCATGTACTAAGGTTGTGATGTAATGGGAAAAAGATAATATGTAAAGGGCAAATTTGTTCTTGGGGAGCATTGCAGAAGTGAATGGATTCAGTGGTTTTAAACCAGACATCGTAGGTCTAACATCCTTTCTTAACAGCAATACTGAGTTGTTAGCCTGCCTGTTGAACACAAAGTTCTTTGAGGAGAAGACATCCCTTCTGCTGTGTAAGTGCTCGAGCAAAAACCTCTGTCCTTCCCTGCATACACCTACTGCAGTAGCCTGAGATTTCTCAGTAGTCACCATCCAAGGGTTCAGCAAACATGATCTGCAGCACTCCTGTTATCCCACTGCTATCCCATTCCTCCTCCTTGCAGCTGTGTGCTTTGGTTGCATTTGGAGCAAATAGTCAGCATTGTTGGACTCTGAGTTTTTTAAAATCTGTTGGGCATCATGTGATCTGGGGTGAAAATTTGCATGTGAGTTTGAGAGCATCTAAAGCAGTTCAGATGCCCTGAGCTTTATTTATTGCATTTTGGATCGCTATCTAAAGAACAGATGGGGATGGCAAAGGCAAGGGCAGCAATTTTAGCAGCAGCTAGAGATCTGTAGATATTTTTAAAGGTTTCCAAATGTGTTTTGTCTGTCCTCAGCAAGACACAATTGCGTTGTGAGAGCTGTCACTTAGAGAGAGGTGCAGGCTGGTCAGAGTGGAGCAGAAGCTCATCAAGAGTGTTACGTGTGAAAAAGAAAGGTCACATAAGTCCAGGTGGCCCTCCAGGAGACAGGCTCGGTGGCCATGGGAGGAACAGATCTTATGTGCAAAGTATAAGAGAACAACTGTGAGGAGGAAAGGTAGGGAATTTCATAGAAAGTCCATAGTATGATGAACTATGCTGATTAATTTCCACAGACCTGCACAGATCTGGAGTGAGCTAAAAATTTTCTTGCTCAGAGACTTTGGGGATCACTGAGCAGAGTTTGTTTAAAAGAAATGAGCTTCATCTGAGAGGTTTTGCAACTTGTGCTAATGAGAGTCTGTCTGTCAAACTTAAGTGGCATCAAGTGGCCCAGAACAAGGGCTCTTGGGCGTTAAATGGTTCCTACCAAATACCAAGCCCATTACCACGATTGGCTGTTGTAGCCCTCTAAACGGCAAAAGTGATTAAATTGGTCATTATGAAACACTAAAGATGCATAATTATGAAAAATAAGGTTTGAGTAAGAGGAGACTTCAGCTCACTCACTGCTTTGTATCTCAAGAAGGAATCAATGTAGAAATGTTTTAAAAGCATCCAAGGGTTGCCCCTTGTCTGGTTTTCTCCTGACAGTCTGGAAATTATGAATGTGTTTGGAAGTGAAGGTATTTTTCCAGTCTCTAGGCAGATATAAAAGCTAGAGACTGAATGTCCCAAGTTCCCCTCTCTGCATGAATGTGTTTCATTGTTCAGTCTTTCCCCTCTCTTTGCTAAGGTGAGGTCCAGTGTACAACTTCCCTTCCTCACCCTGGCACATCAAGCACTCTTGCCTTTTCTGGGAGGGAGGGATTTAAATTCTCAAAGTGTCAAGCTCAGGCAGTGTTGCTGGCATGGGCACAGGTGTGTTTTCTTCTCCTAGGGAATCCTCAGCTGTTCCAGAGTGCTCTTCTCCATGCCATGGAGAGAGGCTTTCTAGGAGGCAGTTTAAAAAAGGTGTGTTGCAAAAATTGAGTGTTAGGCTTTGGTCACTGTGCACAAAAGGGCAGGGGGCACTGAGTATTCGTGGAACTCTCTACAGATGGGCAAGGGAATTTAACAAAGAGTTGCAGAGCTGTCACACATTGTTGAGCATAGGGTGTTGTAGTGGTGTTGCTTCAGAGCACCCCTCAGATGTTCTCCAATTAAAAGGCTGGAATAGCACCAGGCACAAAGCAGAATGTAAGCATGGGGGTTCACTGGCACAGCTCAGTCTACCCAGACTTCCTAACGCTCTGATGTTCCTGGTTTGCACAGACCTTCAGCAGGAATAGATTATTTATTCATTCATTTGACTGTCTTTTTAGTTCTCTCCCTCTTTAGTGCCACCCAACCCTATAAGAGTTTTATAGCCTCCTTAGAAAGAGTAATAGTGGTTCTGAGTTATGTACAGCCCCTGGGGCCCTCTGTTCTCCTTGGGCTGCTGCTTCTCACCAGGTGTGCAGTTGCTGAGCCACCGAGCCAAGTGCTTGTTTCTCTTGTCGAAACTAAGCGGTCACTGGGGATGTGCTGGTATTTACATTCCATTATTCCTGTATGAGCTATGTAATGTACTAGGAAATCATACCCAAAACTCTTCTGACCATTCATCTCCCTCATCTGTCTGTCTCTGCTCACCTTACTTCCTCGTGTGACAGCTGATGTTGAGTATCTTTCAGGAACTTGATTTGTTTGTAGATCAAATGCCTTTAAAAAATGATCAGACATTACCTGGCATCAGAGTGTGTCATTTAAAGCTGTAGCTGCTTTTAAGAAAATACTCTCTGTGTGTCATTTATGGCATTATTCATATCCCAGAAGACAAGTAATGTCATCTGCATATCAATGTGAGATTGTGTGGGCCAGTAGTCTGCTGATTTGCCATATAAAGTTGTGTTTTCCTCAGTACTCCTGTGGCTGCCATAGTGAAAATAAAATTTACTGTGTCTTAAATGGAAAGCCAGCTATCTCTGCCTTTTGAAGGGGCTGCATTCTTCACAGAGATAGAGTTGTAACACTCCTCTTGGCACCTACCTGTGCCTCCAAGCCTAATGCTACTCAGCCAAATCTGACCTGTCTAAAAAACTACTTGAGTTAATTTAAACAGAGTGAGATGCATCCTGAAAAGTTTCAGACCATTCTTGAGGTGCTGATAAGAGGACAAGTTGTGAAAATGATTTGATTTCAATCCTTAGAGATTTTAAAATTTTTTTCTAATTTTTTTTCACAGCTTCTTGCAATTTACACAAACTTGCTGGCTTGAATCCACAGTTGTACAGGAAAAGATTATTCTCTGTAAGGGTGAATGTTTCCATGAATACTGTTTATGGGAATTAAAAAGTATTTAATTATTGCAGCTCTCTTTCAGAATACACAGTGACCACTATGAAGTTTTTTGCTCATACAGTAGCTTGTGGGTCTTTTTTAAAATGTCTACATTTAAATTTCTCTGAAATCATGAATAAATTTGTCTAAATTTCCCATGTTATTGGCCTAGCTTATGCTAAGTAATAAGAGGGTTTTGGTTGTCATTGTCTATGAATTTGACACTATGGATGTTTGTATCTGGACCTAGTTCATTTGAGGATTAAGTTGTCTCAGTGAAAACACTTCTTTGCAGAAAAAAAAAAATAGCCCAGATGCCTTGAAGGCCTTAATTTGTGTTCAGGGACCATTTTTTCACAAAGTTATGTACTAGAGACCCTGCAGGAGAGAATGAGTCAAAAACCGATCTGGATTTCACATGTGGGACCTTTTCCCAGCATATTTCATCTTATAATTTGGCCTGTAAACCCCAACCTCATGTTAAGCAGTTGCTCTTGACAAGAATGGCTTGGATGACAAAAAGTATGTGTGTGGGAAACTCAGGTTTATAACCAAAGAGATTTTCATATCATTTGGAAAGGCCTCAAGACTTCCTCAAAGTTTATAGCCTTCATGACCAGGATTTCAGTGTCTGGGAATTGTACCTATTGAGGGAAGCTGCATGTTTTCAGTCCCAAATTAAATATACTATTGGCAAACATTGCCCTGTGACTGTGGTCTTACTGATATTTGCTGTCATTTTGCTGAACTTTATCACATCATTCCATTTTGCAATTCCAGTTTTAATCTAGTGGTTATACAATGCCAATAAATCTCGGTGGGAATGTTGCAAATTCCTGTTTCCACCTGTCAAACCCTAGCTTGGAAATTCAATTTTAAGGTTGTAAATAGAATCCACGTGGACTTGTCTCCATATTGCTGTGGCAAATGGTGTGCATTGTCTTTATGATGCTGGAAATAGTTTCACAAGGAGAGAGCTTTGTTCTGGAGAGCTGTCCAGAAGAGACTTTTTGAAAGTGACTTTAAATATAAAAGTACCATCAAAATACTAATGACACCAAAGGCTGTTAGTTTAGCTAGATAGACTGCAAACTTAAAGACTCCCCCTCCTAGCTCTTGTTTAGTAGACATCAACCTAGCAGACGAATACCAAACTTAGCCCTCTGTTACTTGGCTGTTTCCTTTCTGACCATTTGTATTGTAGGCTCTCTCCTCTCCAGAATTCCCCATGTCAGGAAAAGAAAATGGAGAGGTACCCTTGTCGATAGCTCTTCCATCAAAGCCTGCCTCATTTATATGCAGGCAATAACTAAATGATGCCTGTGGGGAAAGGCAACAGAGACAGGCCCGGTTGAGCAGTTTTAAGTGATCCTTTCCCATCTGCATTTTTCAAGCGTTCTGAAGGCCGTTTTAAAAGCTAACTTTACTTTAAATTCCTGGAGTTGCAGGAGTGTGAAGAAGCAGGATTATAAAACCATGCAGCCCCCTTAAGTATTTGAAAGAGAGTGCAGCTTGTACTGAGGTGTTGCACAGGAAGATAAGAACATTTGCTGCCTCAAGATGCTGTTTCCTAAATGGGTCTGGCAGTCTCCAAAGCATTTGTCCTATAAATGTGGTGCTCGGGACAGGAATGTAGCTGGAACCTCTTCTCTTGCCAGGAGCCAGAAGCTTTGGGGCTATGAGAGTGAAGGAGCAGTAATTGTCAAAGAGCTTGGAGCAGATGCCCGTGGGGGAAAGAAGGCTTTGCTGCACGATGCCTGTCTCAAGGAGGAACCCCACACATGGCGATTCACAATCAGCATCCGCAAGGGCACCAAGAATGAGGCTCCCTCTGCTTCTGCTTTCTTAGGTCATTAAATAAGCACTGCTCTGGCTCTTGTCTTTTCTCCTCATATCAACATCAGAAACCAATATTCATAGCCTCTTACATCCTTTCCCTGTTCAGTGCTGGCAGCTGTTCTCTCACCCCCTTCCTGCACTTGAGATATCTGCTGCAGTAATGGGATCCTCCTGCAAGCTCTTTAATTGAAAGGAATTTCTTTCTGGCCTGAAGATGTCAGGATGCTGACGGAGACATGTTTCTATAAAATGAGGCTTGATCTACAGTGCAACAGGCAGCGTCTGGATCACTGAGAATCCTTCACACTCGCTGGCTTCATCCAGCTTTTTGAGGGTGGGGGGGTGTTAATTAAGGTGCATCTGTCAGGGTGTGGGTGCTGGAGACCCCCCTGGCTCAGCTGCCAGTCTGCCTCTGCAGCTCAGCCTGCGAGGTGCCATTGCTTCCTTTCCACACGGCGTGTCCCCTTGCCTGCTGTGCCACTTCCATTTCTGATTCCCATCAATTTGAAACAGAGCCCTGCTGACCCTGCTGACCGTTGCTCATACATCTCCCTGCATGGTTAATAATAATGGCCTCTGTGGGAAATGATGGGCTGAGACAGAGAAAGGACATAATGATGCTCCGGCTGGGGGTAGGCAGAAAGAGGAAAGTGAAGTGACAAGCAGCTAAACAGCAAGAGAGGGGTATGATGATAAAAACAAACAAACCTGCAAATGTCTAAAAATCCACAGTGATGGCATCCCTGAAACAAATGTGGAGAGACAAGCTTGAGTCCCTAAGGGAGAGAAGAGGGGGAAAAAAAAGAGAGAGAGGAAAGCAAGCAGAGAATCAGCCAATAATTGAAATGGCATCAGGGAAAAAAAGAACTGGAAAGCACAGACAGGCTTGGAATTGGCAGGTGGCAAAGAAAGAGGATGAGAGATGGAGAAAGAACATGGAGAAAGGAAGATGTGGATGTAGAGAGTGAAGGAGGAGAGTGAAGGGGATGGCTATAAGGACTTAACAAAAGAAAATAGGCACAAAACAGGAGGTAGGGGAGCATAGAGGGGAAGAGAGGGGAGGGACCCGTGCATTGGCAGAGGAAGAAAAGCAGAACAGCTCCGAACCAGGGTAGAGAAAGGAGAGAAAACAAGGTATTTAGCCTTAGAAAGAGGGAGGAAAGGAGAAAGAAGTGGAAGAGAGATTTAAAGAGCAAGTCAAAGAGCCCCAGGTCTCTGCCAGTGAAGTTCACCAGAGATACACAACAACAGGGTTTGGAAACCTGATGGCGCCTGATTTTGCAAGGCTTCATCAGTCCCCATCAGCTGCTTGGGATCCCAGTGTAAATTCCAGGGAAGTGTATTTCATTTTTGAGTAAGCAGGGTTTGATTTTGAGGGAAAATCTTTTGGCCCTGCACTGCAGGCCCTCCGCCCATGGCAGAGAGAAGACATTTTTTGTGGGTACTATGACAGCAATAGAATGACCCCAGCAAGGAAAGCAGCAGGCATCTCTTGGTTGGGCAGACCAGCCACTTCCCTGCTCAGTGTTTGCTGGGTAATTGTCCCTAGTGCCTGATGCTGTGGCGGAAGAATGTTTCCTTCTGTCGGTAAAGCAGATCAGTGCTGACATCATGAACTGTCAGAGATGTTGCTCTGATGTGCAAACAGTTGCTGCTGCCCTTGGCGCTTATCAATAACCAATTATGTGTTCATCTGTGCTTCCTGGCTCACAATTTTTTACCCCTACACAGAGGAAATCAGAGAAGATGGTTAAATTTCCTCTGCATAATTTCTGTCCCTCAGCTGTGGCTGGGAGGAAGCTGAGTGGCAGCTGTTGGAACAGCACTGCCTTTGCTGTGCTGCAGGGAGGTTAGCCAAAGCACAGGGGGGCACTGTGGCTGCTCAGCAGAAGTGTGTGTGCAGATCTTTGGCAGGGCTCACCACTCTTCTTAGTAACTGAAGGCCATTTTGCAAGCAATCCTCTATGGTCCTTCACTGAAACACTGGCACTCATGTCCTGGGTTCTGTGCTCACGGCTGGCCCTGCCCTTCTGTGTTACACTGCATAAGCCAAGGATTTTTATCTGCACCGTTTTCTCTTCCCCAAAAGAAATGTCTCCATCAATCATGAGAATTTTTGATTTAATGTATTTCTAAGGCACTTACGTTTTTTTGATGGGATGGAACAGATAAGGGTTTATAGTGAGCACAAAAATAGAATCTTAGAATCATCAAGGTTGGAAGAGATCTTTTAAGATCATTTAGCCATCTACCCAGCACTACCATTGTAACCCCTACACCAGTAAACCAATATCACCCATTGCCAAATCCAGGCACCTCCAGGGATGATGACTACACCACCTTCCTAGGCAACCTTTTCCAATGTCTGACCACCCTAACAGTGGTTTGTTTTGGTATTTTTTCCTAATGTCTCATTTGAACCTCCCTGTCTCAGTTTAAGGCCATTTCCACTGATCCTCTTGCTGCAGGCATGGTAGAAGAGATCAGCTTCAGAGAGAGACCTGGCTACAGCCTCCTTTCAGGCAGTTGCAGAGAGTGATAGGGTGGTCCCTGAGCCTCTTCTTGTCAAGACTAAACAAACCCAGCTCCCTCAATGGGGTTCCCTCAACTACTCCTCATAAAATGTCTTCTAAGCCTTTCACAAGTGTTCTTGCCCTTCACTGGACATGCTCCAGCACCTCAATGTCCTTTTTAAGGGGAGGGGCCCAAAACTGAAAACAATGGTTCAGTCACAGGTGCAAATGGATGTAAAAATGCAAAATCTGCTTACTTCAGATCTTCCATTTGTCAAATTGAGGCACAAGAACAAGTCTGAAAAGCAACAAGAAAAACAGCAGAAAAAGAAAAAAAAGTATTTTTTAAAGATCTGCATCAATATTCATGGAACTATTTTTCGTTGCTACCCTTTTTCACAGCTTTTTTTTCCAACTCCTTAGAAACCACTCTTACCCCTCCCATCTTTGCCATTTCAGCTTCCACCTCTCTCATGCAGTGCTCAAACAAGCTCTCATTATTTTTTTCTTTTCTGGAAAAGATGAGACTCGTTAATATCAAATACAAGTGGTTGTGGCGCAGAGAAAAAGAGGAACCTGGGTGAGCCTCCTGGCTGGCATTCAGATGCAGAGATTTGGTTTTCAGTTAGATAATGCTCTCTGAAAACAGGACTGCTGGAGCACATGGGACAATATTGACTGAAGCACAAACCAATTCAGTGGGTGACCTTCATGCTCTTGCTGTGTGGCCAGTGAGGATGCCTGGCGTGTAAATGCCACCCTATTGGTATTCATTCCGTGTGACTTGTAACCAACCCACACAAGGGAATGGATGAAAGGCAGCGTACAGGTATGTAATGTGATTATCAGGTGATACATCAGACTGTGATTCCACAAAGCCAAAGGGTCAACAGGACTGGAAAATGTATTTTGCAGCTTCTGGGAAGATGAATTTTGTTAAAGATTACACTGTCCTCAGTATAAAATGAATAAATGGGTGCCTCAAATAAATAGATATTGTGTAACATGGTTCCCACCTCTCCTCAGCTGACCAGCTGGCTTCCAGTGAAACTACTAACTGTGTAGACACCATTGTTCATATTTGATCTGGTTTGTGTTTGCACATACGAAATGAGAGTAAAGTTCTGGCCTCTTCACCATTTGGGGAATAGAGGGATTGTGGGGTCCATTCTCCTTAGCCCTTTGAGATGGTGGTCTGCTTCACTGAGATCTCAAGAGACTCTCCTGTTGGCAGTCACTGTGCCTGGACTCCCAGAGGTAAAGGCAAGGCTGCCAGTCTATCTGTTAGTCATGGCTCCTCTCACTAGCATGCCTAGGGAAGGTTTTGTGCTGGGCATTTGCATCCTTACCAGCCTGCCAAAGGTTCGAGTCAAATCACCTTTGTCTCACAGAATAATGTACTTTTTCTCAGCAGTCAGCCTTTACTTGACCTTTGACTGGATGACCTGACTTCCTCACATATAGGTAGATGAGAATGGAGACTCTTATTACAACTGGCTGAAGTTGTGCTGATTAAAGTTTTAGCAAAACACACTCAACTGTTTGCTCCAGAGAGACTACAGCTGTGGTAATGTTATAAATCATTAACACCAACCCATTAAAATGGGTTCCCAGGCATTTGCACTGCTTCTGCTGAACTCCGGTGTGAGGAATAGCCTATGATGCCAATTCCTGTCTCAAAGATAATTTGTGTGATCTCACCAGTACCATTGTTCAGGCTGCTTGAGTAAAATCAACAGGTTCAAAAAGGGGGAGGCAACAACAGACACAGACAGAAGGTTTCTGGTTTGTAAATGGACACAGATGCCCAAAAAAAGCTGGGAGCCATTATCACAAGGCACCCAGAATAGTTTTTGCTGCAGTCAGTGAGAGCAGCTTTTAAGACAGACACTTTCTTTTCTCACAGCTCAAAGAGCAAATAACAAAGAGAAGTAAACCTCAGAGCAGAGAAATGACCTCTGAATTTTCTCAGGAAAAAAAGAAAGATCTCTTGAACTGAAAAAAAGATGTGGCAGAGCTTTGTGAAGAAATACTCCTTCCATTGAGTGGAAAAAAGGAAATGTGATAAGATTTTGCCGTAGCTAAATTTTAAGGCCAGAAAGGATCATCTAGTTTGGTTCCACAAGTAGCACGTTCCAGGAGGATCTGGCATGGCAATTTCTGTATCAAGCCCGTAACATACATTGAAAAAACAGCCCATCTTTCACAAGGGCATAGGTGGGACCACTGTGGCCCTTCTCTGTGGCCTGTGCATGCTCTAACAGAGTGCCCAAGTACTGTGTCCCCTCTCAAGAGACTCCACTAATCCCAAAGGCATGGCCTTCTGCCCTTCCAAACCAGGTTTTCTTTCCATGGAGAACTTCACGCAGCCTGTGGGATGTATGGAGGAGCAGGGGAATGAAAGCTAATGAGGTAAAATAAAATCATAGCACTCCTTCACACTCACAAGCTGCTCAGAGCAGGTTCTGGGGGTGGGCTGTCATTTGTCTTCCAAACTGGCTCCAGCTGGCTCACCTTTCCCCCACCGAAATGCTCATGATTTGAGAGCCTTAGGTGAGAGACACATAACAACTTCACTGCACTTAGGACATCATTGTCAAATTGAAGGACTGGGGAGGATCCACTTCACCCGAGGAAAGCATTTGCATTCAGAGACTGCTTAAGTGCAGACAGCTTCCTCTCCATGGTCGTGAAGGGGAGCCAAGCACTCTTTTGCAGTTTGCCTGTTCAGGGAAACACTTTCAGTTTTAGAGTGTGGACAATGAGGGAGAAATGAGCAGGTGGTTCCTGGGAATGCACAGCTTTCTGTCCCACTGTAAACACTCCAGCATGGAAGCTGTTCATTTTTACCTCTTCAGGCCTAACTCTGGAGAGAGAGGACTAAGTCCTGCAGATAGGTGAGGACAGGAAATCGTAGTCTCGAGGAGGGTCCCATGTAGCCAACAGAGGGTGTTTTAAGTGAACACTAAATGGAGCTGGAAACAGAACATTCTGAAGGGAGCATTTGGTTGTGTTTTGGGCTGTTTCACTGCATTTATATGTGTGCATTTTATGAGAGCTTGACTTCATATCTTCCTGTATTCTAACTTCAGAACAGCAGGATCTGCTGCAAACAATAAAATAGAAATTGGAAAAGAAAGTGCAACTGGGTGTGTGCTGTGCCCTGAAGAGCCAGGGATCAGACCGTGCACAGGAAAATGGATCAAACAGAAAAAATCAAGAGCTCCATCAAGAAGGGGGCAGGCAGGAAGGCTTTTCCTAAGTTGGAGAGAAATTTGATATGTTAGATCGTTGGAAGAAATGTTCATTTGTGTACAACCAGACACAGCTGATACCTGCTCCAGCTTGCTTAAAGAAATGGAAAAACTGGAAAATATGGAAAGTATTTGATGCTGCAAAGTCAAAAATGGCTCTAGCTTATCATTCTTAGCTTTATCTGTCAGAGCTGCCCAGCTTTTTGCCCTCTATGAGCCAGGGTTGTCTGGTTTTTTTTGTGGAACAGTGAAGACCAAGGTGCATCCTCTCATGTACACAAAGGTCTCATGGATCTCCCTCTCTCACAGTAACCTGAAAAAGGGAAAACTTCTTTGAAAGTGTGAAGTGTACTGACTTCTGAAAATCTCTGCAGCTTTTCTTCTGAATGCTTGGGTTGAACACCACTAGAAGGCAGAGCAAATCATTTGACTAGATTTCTGCAATGTTACTGGGTGGAAATTGCTATTGTCACAGTTTACTGCTACTATTTTGTGCCTACCTATTTATTTATCATATAGGGATCTCAGAGTGGTTTACAATAATGTGCTGTCTCGCTGTTAATCCATGAGACAGGGAGCCAATTATTTCCGATTCTAAATCCAACTCTATCCAAATTTGGAGTGTCTGTCCAACAAGTTTCTGTTGTGCCTCTGGAAGCAGGGACTGTTCCCTTGCATCCATCTAGAGCTGACCAAGCCCCTTGGACAGGGCATGCTCCTGCTACCTAGCATAGCTGGTTGGAAGCAATGAGAAGCTGGAAGTTGTGGTCTTTTAGAAATCCCACCTATTCTGTGTATTTTTCATAGCTACATCCCGCTGCCTTGGTAGCAGTATGAACAACTGCAAGGAAATTAAATGAAGCTCATGGCTATCCATTAGAACTTGAGATGCTCCAAAGGGGCAGCTCCACTTGAAGCATGTGAATGATCTCCCCATAGCCAGCATGGAGTCATACTAGTGCTTACAGTCATACCCTGGATTCTGGAAGTGCTGTGGACCTCATGGGAGGGAGCAGGGCTGGCATTTGTGTGGGCAGTTTAAGCCTGATGAGACAAACAGTGAAGACACTGAAGCAAATCTATCTGGATAGGCCCAGTTGTACGTGGGCACATTTAATACATAAGCCATGTTGCCTTAAGCTGGTTCAAATCTCAGGTTTTATACTGTAATTTTTCTCACTGTGTGATAATGCAATTTAGTGGATAGACTTCATATAAAACTGTTAGCTAATTTGGAATTTTTAGGGGCATTAGTAAATTTGAGAATTAATCTATTTTGAGGATTCCAAGCTTATTAAAATTTGGGATTAAGGATAGGCTTGTCACAAGTTAGACAAATTATCTTGAAAGTCAGAAGTAGAAAAGGATGTTCAAGGAGAGATGCATGTTACCATACCAACAACACAGAGAACCAGCGTTAAATGTGTACATTCCCTGTCTCCCAGATCCTCTTCTGACTTTGAGCAACATGTCTGAGTGGTAAGAAAAATTATATTTGTGGACCACAGATAATCTTACTATACCATTCACATAAAAAAGGGCAGAAATAGCTGAGTAGCTGATTTAGAGTAATATTTACAAAATGGAGATTTACAATCTCTGTCCTGCATATAGTTTTCTATAACTGAGTCATGATGGAGAGTGCTTAACAACTTGGATAGAGCAAGCCTGACACTATTCCCACATGAGGACTTTTCCCCTGCTGTGTGACCACAGATATTCCAACAAGAGCATTTTGAACAGACCTACAAGTCCTTTCCCACAATCATTCAGACTGCTCAGGAGCATAATGTAGGTGTCTGTCCTACAGTAAGGAAGAACCATGGAAGAAATTGATGATTTGAAGGGATTCTCGGTGTTAGCAGAGTTACTTTGTGAGAATTAGATAAGTGAGTAATCAATCAAAAGCTAACCATGGCACCAGAAGCTGTTGGAAAGATAGGACAGCATTAGAAAGACCCTTTGGGTCTTTGAAGCAGAACACTTCTTGCAAACAGTCACCTTCTCTTCATGTACCAACAATAACTTTCTAAAGCTGTGGGTAGATGATAAACTCTGAGAATTTTCAGTACTATCCCAAGAAAACTAGTTTTTATTCAGGCTCAGCCTCTGAACCTTAGAGAGTCTAGGCAAATATGGGTTTTAGTATTTGGCACGGAACTTTACGTTCAATGGATTACTTTTTTCCTAACCAGCTGGACTTTTACCACTGCCTCCCCAGGAAAGCAATCAGCATTTTTTGTTGAATGATTAGGTAATGAATGAAAGTGATTAATTGGAGAAGAGAGGATGGTGTTTTTTTTTTTTTTTTTTTTTTTGAGAGAAGGAAATGTCTTTGACAGGTATTGAGAGAAAAGCGTAAAGTCTTCTATCCAGAAATAATGGATTAAGTACCAAGAGAAGCAGGAGAGTAACACTTAGCCAGCTTCAACAGAGAAGCAAAATCCCAAAAGGGACAAAAAAGGGACTTGTAGCAGGTTGTCGGCAAGCTGGAAACAGCAGCAGTGCTTGATGACAAGTGGTACTTATATTTATTTTAGCCTAAGAGATACAGGAGAGGTATTTTGTTGTGGTTTGGGGGTTTTATGGTTTGTTTTTGTTTTCTTTTAAGAGGATTAATTTCTTTTCTTGAAAGCTATTTCTGGTTTGCAAAATTAAAAATTGAGTAGATTCTTTTATAATACTTTGAAAAGGAACCTTGAATAATATTTTTTCCTATACATCTTTTTATTTCCCTCATCATTTAATGTGGTAAAATAGTGATGTATGGGTCTTCTGTATTTGTATATATTTACACTTTCCACTCTCTAATTTTTGGGAACATCTCTATTTCTGAATGACCTAAAAACTGTTCATTATACAATAACTTCAGAAGTTAAGAAGGTTAGAAAGCTAAAACCAAAATGTTTTCGTTGGAGGAAAAAACAAAGGTAAAAAATAGATGTGTTATTGATTCGGCATCAAATAGAATGGGAAGATGGGCAAAGGGAAAGAGAGAAATGCAAGAATGATATGTTTCAATTTTTTTAATGAGTATTTTTAAAAATACTTTTGATCTTTACAAGTTTTCTAACAAAATAGCTTTCCTTGTGGAAAAAAGATCATGCAAGTGATAGTGCATCAGCTGTGGAAAATCAGGTTTTTCAGGAGTACCCTTCTGCTGAAGAATTTTGTCTGTCTCTAGAGGACAACAAGGGCAATGAAGCACTGTGTGTGGCCTGAGAGACTGCAGTAATTCTGGGAACAAAATGGCTTTAAAGCTGTTAAAGGACAGAAATAGACATTATGCTTTACTTCTACATGTTCCTTCTTTGGAATACATATCTAAGCCCTTCCAGTGTGCATTCAGCTGTGACAAGTGCTCTATGCAAAGGTACCTGGTATTGAACTAGGTGGCAAACCTTATTGTACCTGTGCAAGTGTTGAAAATAAAGAGAAGGTGGAGCGTGGGAAAAGAGTACATCAATACAGACATAGCCCTCCTGACTAGGGAAACCCATACCTCGGCAGCAAGGTGAGATTATTTTTAACCAAGAAAGTATATTGGGAGAAAGACTGCAGAAATGGAAGAACAAATCATTTTAGCATAGCATAGGGGGGCTTGAAATTGGAAGGTGAGAATCCTGTCATCTACTTTTGCATCTGGCATGGAATACATGACCCCATATAAACAGCACCCCTTCTGTGTGCCTCAGTTTCTTCAACCATAAAAAGATATTCATTTAGAGCACTTTGGGCTGCATGTCTGAAAAGCCCTGTGCAAGACCTACCTAAGAATTATTTATCAAAAATGACATCAACTCATGTTCACTTTGCACTTACCTCTATTACCAACCCTTTCTTTACTTGTAGTTTTCTTTATTTATGTCTTTGCTTCCCCATTACCTTTGTATTAAAGCTTGCATCTGCATTGATTTTACATCACTGCACTGAACAGCAGCCATTACAAGTTTACACTTCTGAGAGATCCTTCTGAATCTTTAACCAGTTGCTCCAAGAACCCTGACCACAGCATATCCATCATCAGATAACCCCAATGCTTACTGTGATGGGGTGTTAACTGGCCACTTACTATTAAGGGAAAGGGAGCACAACTGCATTCCTACAGCTTCTAAGTCACCCTTCCCCAGTACATATAAGGTTTTTCAAAGGAGAACACTGTTAGTATTAAAATGAAGCACTTTGGAAAGCATTGTACTAACTTGGAAAGGTTGAATGGTGTTTCAGGTCATCAGGAAATTTTTACCTGTTAGGAAATGCAGGTCTTCTAAAAAATGAGCTCCCTTGCTCCATTCCTCTGGCTGAGTGTTGATGTGCAGCACACTCTGGCTTTCCATATGCTATAGCAGCAGCATTTTCCATTGACTGTGGAGAGAGCCAGGCATGACAGCCCTGGAGGAGAGTATTTCTGGTTTGCTCACTGCTTTTCTGAGCATGGATGTGCCCAGCATACCCTCAAGTCCTCATCAACTGTCCTGGTAGGTGGACAGAATAGAGTTTTTAATTTTTTTTTTTTTGCCTCCATTTCTTTTATGCAAAACTTTATTAAAGAACCTCTTTATAAACGAAGTTTGATACTGAGTGTGTTCCCACACAATAAGAAAAGAACTACTCAAGCATATGGGATGGGTCAATAAGACACTGAAAATATTTACTCCTGTGCTCAAGGAAGAGTTTAGCCCTGAGTTGTTTCAAAGGGTGAGCTTGCAATTGCAGTTTGTTTAGGATGGGTAACTAGAACCACGTAAAATATTTCTCACAGATTTTCTCCGAAGTCCAGCCTGACTCATGTGACAGTCTTCCTTCAGCTGGCAGGAGCTTAGGGAGAAGGCCTTATCTCCATATCATCCAGCCTTGAAAAGATGGCAGTAAAATGTTAGTTATTGCCTTTTTGCTTGTGGAGGAACAGTTTATACCCATCAGTAGTCTGCTGGGATGAATTGAAAGCCTAAGTGACCTGTCAGTCAGATTTACATTGACTAGAAGGCTCTGCAAATGATCTCATCACTTGAACAAAGCAGACCTGAGTCCCTTCACTTGAAGTGTAGGTATTAATAAGTGTTTCTATGTTTAAGTTGCTGTATAACTTCAATTGCTTTTCACATGTTACTAAAGCACAGCTTTACAATGATGCTGGCACATAAGTAATTGCTTAGAGACAGCAGGGTGTAGGAAGCAGAGGAGCAGGTATCCTTTCATTTTTGAATTAGTTGCTGGATTTGCTTACCAGGAGTCCTGATGCTGGAATAACAATAACCTGACACTGGCATAACTATGTGCTGAGTCAAACTGGCTTTCTAATAGACCACGTTAGTTAGTTGCTGAATGGAAGGGGTTTGAGTTATCCATCAAAGAGTAAACGGTGAGACAGGAAAATAAAAGGTCCTCTGATTAATTTACTAAAGAATGGAAGAGATCTATTTTCCATCTGCTTAGTGTCAGTGTTCAAGGGAAATTACTCATGCTGTTGTTCCATTTGAGAATGTGATCGTTTAGTGAGGATGAAAGCTTGGACACCTGGAAGTTCAATCAGAGCTTGATTTGGGAAATAGCAATTTCAGTTTTATCCATGGACAGATAAGTTAGCAAGACTGAGGGTATGCATTTGGATTAAATACTATAAAGGACATTTCCTTTAAACTAAGGAGGTACTCCCATGTTAAATATTAGGCAGAGCTATCTTTTGGTTTCCCTAAGTCTGGTTGATATTAGAACACACTGTCAGATTATTTACAGGCAAAAGCACCTGGCCAGTCTTAGAAATGCCTAGAACTGTAGCATGTGACTATAAGTTGTACTTCACATTATCAGATTTTTGGGACTTGCTTCTGTCCTTGGGGTTGACAAGTTGTTTGAATGACTGTTTTCACTTCCATTTGATTTTGTGGATTGGTTACTTTCTGAAAAAACTTAATGTGACTTGATCCACTCTGAGTTAAAAATTAAGAAACTGCAGACAAGGTACAGTCTGAATCTGCACTGGTGCATGCCAGCAGCAGGATCTCTTATGGTGGAAATTTTACCCTGTGGACATCCCCATGGGCCCCCACCAGCAGTCTGGTATGGTGGAGGAGTGCCAAGGTTCAGCACAGTCTTGCAGCTCTGTATGGAGACCCTAAGAAAGTGGTGTTTTGAGAAAAGTGCAGTGTGGATTGTTAACACGAATGAGCCTTTGGCATGATTTTGTTCTCAGTGTGAGCAAAGACTAAAAACTGGATACCAGGGACCGAAGAACAAAGGTAAGTGGCATAGTCTCTCATTTTCTGTCTCCCTATAAGGCTGATTTTGCATAGGATGTCTGCCCGCAAAGATCTGGAGAGGCGTGCTTCCCTGGTAAGGAACAGCTCTGGTTTCAGTCGCCTCCCTACTGCCCTGGGAAAACTAAATGGAGCAGTGTGATAGGGATGAAACAGCAAGGTAATGCCTACGGCAGAACCTGCTGCTGCCAGTGAAGATTCTTCCGTGCCCTGAGGCAAAATTGTTTTTAGCTGGGACAGGGGACTGTTGATGTACCTAATTCAAAGGAAATGTTCATGGGAGCTGAAAGATGTGGATTGGTTTAAGAGATGTACAAAAAAAAAAAAAAGGGCATTACATAAGGAAGCAGAGAAAGATAAGAATCTAGATTTGAAGAAAATTACTCCAGTCCATTCTACCAAATGGTTCCGATTAGCTCTGTTCTGCTGGCCCTCTTCTTCCTTTTCAGTGAGCACATCTTCAGCCATACAGCTATTGTTTGTCCCAGGTAATATCCAGCTTTCAGGAGAGCTCTCTTGTTATTCCTGAACCAGTATTGCATTTTAATTGAGAATCATAGGGTTGTTTTTCCTCTTCTTGGGTTTCAGTAGGCCAATGTATTTAATCCTTACCTTTGACAGAGTGAGTAGATGTGGAAAAACTGATTGACTCAGAACTTGGACACACATGGTGATTCCAAGTACAAATCTTCTAGGAATTTGGAAGCTTGGGGGCTAGTTTCCTTTAAAATAATCTCTTCCTTTTACTTGCTTAGATGCTTCTTGATTTTGGATTCAACAGGGGAAGGAAGTGCCTGACTAGAAGGAAGCAGACAACCTTAAGCTATTTCTTCACCTTTTCAAGGAAGAAATCCCCTTAGAGCACTCATTCAGTTGAGATTTCTACCCCCATTTTGCAAGCTGAGGCCCTTCACCTTTTAGGGGGAGACATGATACAGAGGAGATCGGGAGTTAAATTGTTTGTCTGAACAGGTGACCTTGTGAGGTTACTCCTGTGCCCTATGTGCCATTTTCTCCATATGTAAAACACAGATAAAAATGCTTATTAAAGATTAGGGTTGGGCAGGTGTCCAAAGACAGCTGAGATTGTCTCAAACATCTAACTGCTTCTCTTCCAGACCTTTTTCATTCCCTCTTCTCAGCACTTATAGCATATAAGGTGTTTCTCACCTTAAGGCTGGTGTGTGATTGCTCTTTGTTCACCTGTCCAAATGAGATTGGAAGCCAGAGCACAGGTGTGACACAAATATGATCCATTCGTAGTCATCCTCACTAATGATGTTCCCATTTTTCCACCAGAGAGGCTAAATGCTGTCCTGTGACCCAGGGCACCAGTCACAGACCTCAAACTGCAGGGGTAAAGAGTTTCATTCTAATCTAGTACAGTGACATTTGTTAACGTTGGCTTTTCATTAAAAACTTTGGAGCAGCAGACATGTCCATAAAGCTCACAGCCTGCTCACAGATAATTCATGAGCATAATAAAAGGATTCATTATTCATGTAAGATCTTTGCTGTGAAAATTAAACCAGCTCTAATACCTCACGTGCTTCGGTGCATGTTGGGAAGGTTTATTTGTGGCATTTCACTTGTGCTTTGAGATCCTGGAATTAAAGTTGCTATGGAGAGACAAAGCAGTGTGGACCGAGTTTACAGCTGTCATTAATGCCCTCATTAGCTGAGGCCTTATGAATACATCAAGTGTAACTGCATAGCTGTAGTTCAAGCAGTGCATCACCACCTAATAACCATTGTACTAAAGCAGCACATCCAAACAGGACCAGGAAAGCTATCCCAGTATATACACGTATATGTTCCAGACATTAACTTTATGAACATCAGATGCAAGGGTATTGCCCCCTCTTTCACCTGTCTCCTTTCTTAACCTTCTCCTTGCTGAACATTGCAGTTCTGTAGAGGCAGAGGAAGGGATAGCATCCTACTTCTCTCATCATCTTTAGTGTAACGTCAGCTGAGATTGCTGAGGTTGCTGTTGGCTTTTTGCCTGAGGTGGAGCAAGAGGTGCTGGCATGATCAGTAGGAGCAATAGTCTCTAACCAAATGGTAACAGGAAACATGGGGAAGGGATGATGTCTTCAGATGTTAGGCCTGCAGTGAGCACTGATCACAGTCTCCCCATCCTAATCAGACTCTTACTAAATGGATACCCAAATTAGTTGTAGACCAGGATAATACCCCTAATAGATTCATTTCAATGCATGCTAAGCATCAGAAGTGGTACAGAAATCAATGACTATTTCTATCCAGCCTGACAGTAGCGTAAGCTGCCTCTTATTGCACATTTGAAAGGGATGTATTGTACATCCTGAAATGAAAGCTGTGCATGCTGAATGGCCTGTGCACAAATGGGCACTTGAGCTGCCATCAAAACAGACTGTTGCATGTAAATGAATGTGTGAGCATGGAGATAGTCCCCTCACAAGCATCCACATGCATGCCTAGGGAATTGTACCAGCCAGGCATTGTTGGTAGTAGCAGTGGTATAATCATTTTCATCAGTATAAGACCTTAAAGATCCCATAGACAGTGAAAGATGCTTAGAGAAAGAGGAAAGCTGTTATATTTTATTTTGCTTTGTGGACTTTGGCAGTGGTGAAATTCTTTTTTAACCATTTCTTCTTATTCATCTGATGCATTTTCAGTGATAAAATCCTTTGAGCAAACACCAAGGTGAAACTGCCACCAGGGATGAGAGGAAATGTCTTTTGTAGAATGTACCATTTACAAACAAACATGTTTGCACTTGTGCACTGAGCCTCCCTGCAAATTGCTCCTGGTTTAGTTTTTCTGTCACCTTTCAGTCTGTCCCTGCAGGGATACAGTGGGAGCAGGGCACGCACAGCAGTGTGAATATGGTTGATAGATCCCTTGCAGTTCCTGAATAGGCAATGTGAGAAGGGATGTGGAAAATGAAGTCAAGGGAAAGTCTGAAACAAGAGTTTGAGAGACTTTGCTAAGGCAGGAACAATCTGAAGAACAAAGCAGGTTCTTCACGAGTACCCTAAGCACTCTCATATTGCTGTAAACATAGTAAGTCATCTCTGGGACACCAAATTGTTTATGTGCTAGCCGTTCTGGCCTGCTTGGGATTACAACTACAAATAGTACCTTCTTGGAAGAGCCTGCCTGCATGTTATGGAATGTCCTTCCTTTCTGGGTGGGGAAAGGACCCATATTCATCTGCATCCCCCAGCCAATTCATGAAGCAGTCCTGCTGCATTTTCCCCATCTTGGTTAGGGAGGGCAGGGCTAAACTGTGGTCCTGCCCCACCTGAAGAAGGTGTAAGATGAAAGAGTAGAGTACCTTGTCAGTGCCTGGAGGAGAAAACCTTGGATTTCATCGCTTTCAACCTGCTCCTTTATTAAATATCTCCCTACTGCCACTGTGACCTTCCAGAGTGAGTGCCTAGAGGAAGGTGAGGAGTGAGTTCAATACACCAGTGTTTTCCTCTACCCCTGTGTCATCAGCCTTAGGACACTAGCATGGCCAAGGTGTGATCTTTATGGTGACCTGTTTCTTGGCATGGATGAAGGTCAAGGTTCCATGCTGGTGCTCCTTGATATGTTGGTATTCTTGATTGTATTGATCCAAGAATTCTTTGAGCACCATTGAGGCCCCAGCAAGAGAAGGTGCCCAGTGTACCAAGAGATGGGAGACACAATGTACTGCTTTGCCAATAACACATCAACATGGTTCAGTGCTGCCCAGCCTTCCCCACTGAGGCAGTCTCTGGTAGCCTCACCATGATGTTTTCCTGCCTGGAAGAAAGAGGGAGATTGAAAAAGGACCTCTGCTTCCAACCAAGCACAGAGATGATGAAGTGTTTGTGACAGGAGGGACATACCCACTATACAACATATCTCACCATCAGTTTGAGGCATCTGACTACCAGCCCTCAAAGCAGACACTCTCCTGCTGGTCATGCTAAACTTCTGGTTTCTCTTGAGTACTCAGAAAAAGCACTAAGGAAATATGCTGCTATGCATGTAGAGCTGGCCATACTCAGCTTCTTACCTCGAAGAACTTATCTTGAAAGTGAAAATCTTACATCCAAGCAATGAAGATATACTGCATTAAATTTTGTTTTGTGGCTTTAAAAATAATTTATGGGTTTTTTCTGGGTTTTTGAAACAAAAGATCTGCTTCACGAAGCACATGTTGGTAACTTGTTGGTCAATATTTAATCTGTAACTTCCATCTTCACATCAAAACACTCCTCACACTTGATAGTGCAGTCTCTGGTACATGGGAAGAACAATTTTCAAGTAGGATTCAAAATGGGAGGTATTTTTTCTCAGGAAAGCTCCCTTGAGCAATAGCAACTCCTCTTCAGTAAGAAATACAATTGTCTTAGCAAAAAAAATAACTAAAAACTATCTCAGCAGCAAACTTACACTTGAGCAGCCAGCTATTGGCAGGAGCATCTGATCAAGGTGCCTTAGGAGTCACCAGGATGGATGATGGCCAGGTCAAATCCATAAACTGGACCTAAAGCAAATGATAGATAGGTAATGAGTGTGTTTAAAAGTTGCTTTAGTTTTGTCCATCTCAATCTGATTGGAGAGAGGGCCTGAGAGAAGGCTTGAGTCTCAAGTAATGCATTGTACTGGTCTTTAAAAATGGCAGGGAAAGACACAGTTTCCCTGTTTGGTTTTGTACGGCTCAGCCACAATCCAGCTGTGACAAAAAAGGTAGGGTTTGTGCCAGCTGGAGGAGTAGCATGTGAAGAGACAGCCACCTGCCTCTGTGTTAGAGCAGCAGATAACGGGGATGGCATCTCCATGGCAGGCCTGCTTACCAAGCATGCCACTTGTCCATGGAGAAACGGCTGGGCTTGAGAGGAAGTCACACCATGTAGGTGAGAGAACATTGCCTCTCCCCACCCTGACTGCCCAGACATGGACAGGGATGCCAGGCCATGTCAACTGGGATGGCTTACCTGGTAAGGGGAGCTGTTGCCATCCCTCTGAGCCTCCCTTGGGTCTGCTGCAGCTCAGAAACAGCCCTCAATCCTTAGAGAAGGGCCAATGGCTTCCCCTGTGTGTACACACCTTCCCAAGTAGGGCGGCTTGTACTCACACTTTCATTTTAACTCCTCAGGTCCCTGTCACTGATGCCAACTGGCTCACCTCATTATGTTACAGAGGAGGAGGCCCCTGGATTGATGGCAGGCGGGTTTAATGTGGCTCTTTCTGAGCACTCAAGTGCAGCATGTAGGAGGCTTCTGGGGAGATATTCCCACAAGCTCCAGCAGAACTGACTGATTGAAGTTGCTCTGAATTGATGGCTAATGGGGGAGCTTTCTCTGATAGCTCTTTCATTCTGGGTGCAGCTGGATAGAAAAAGATATCTTCACATGAGGGAGTGGGGGTTTATTCCCCCTGCCCTTTATTAACAGATAGTGCTCTCTAGCAGCAGAAGGAGATCTGATGGAAACCTAATGGTGTAAATGATTCTTAACTCCTTGTTTTTCATCAGTGGCTCACTTATACACACCTAATGACAGTCAGGTCAGATGAAAAGTTGATAACTATGTAAAGTGAAAAATTCCTTGGGAAAGTTTCGGCCACTGGAGTTGGATGCAGCTTTTCTGTGGCTCCAAAAATGGGTTCTTCATTTGGTGTAGGTGTGATAGCTGCAAGTAGAGCATCTAACACCTTAAAGCCATGGGTGGTTAGGTACTGATGGAGTAACTGAGGGCTGGAGCTGGTGGAGGGAGCCAGAGGGATGCAAGGCAGGAGCGTCTGATATTAGTGGAGACTTCAGAGAAGCTTTCATGGAACCTGTTCATGTTATGCATGGCTCAAGCTGCTGTGGCAAGAATTAGACACTCTAAGGCAGAAATATATCAAAACTGATTGACTGGTTAATGGTGAAAATTCTGTTTCACCCATCCTGTAGAGGCCTCTGTTCAACAGGCTCATTGCAAGTACTTTTCCACCTACATTATCTAATCTTTTAATCAAATAATGGATTTCTTCCCAATGCCATAAGTTTTACATCTCCTAAAGTTTCCATCAGCCAGATGTCCCTGCAATCTGTGTGTATCCATGAACTGACATATTTGTGACCATGCCATTTCTCATTCCCATATATGGATCAGGGTGCATGTTAGAGAGGCCAGAAGCTCCAACAATTTGATCCAGTTTGAGATCAGCAGGGCACATTTTGGTTGGTATAAATCAGTGCTGACTTGGAGCACAGTCATTTTGCTCCATTTGGGGATCTGACTCATAATTTCCAATCTAGGTCCTGGCATCTGGCAGACTCTATGGCAGGGCACTAAAGAAGCTGCTTGCATAGGGCTTGCTTTACCCATTTCCTCTGCTTGACACAGAAGCCATTTGTCTTCAGTGACGTGTGCTGGGCCCCATCTTAAACTGCTGAGGTAAATTTAAGAGAGTCAGAAAGTAACTACACCCTTACCTGGGAACTTGGCCATCACTTTGCAGTTAAAACCCATTTGCTTTTACAAGAAAGGACTTGGATTGCAGTGACTTTTATTTGTAGGTGATCAGAAAATGCAGTTTTTCACCTCAGAGACAGCAGCTTCACTGTTTAATGCCATGTTGAAGAGCAAGAAGCCTTGAGCTGTCTCTTAAAAAGAGGTCATTAAGTTCATGTCATAGCATGGGTGGAAATGTGTATGCCCACTCACTTGGGACCCAAGAGAAGACTTTGACCTTTGGCACCTGACAAACTGACAGTAAGTTCCTGGGCAAAACAGGGAGCGTGCATCCTGGTCCTTTTCCCTGGTAAGATTCTGTTTCCCTTTTAGCTGGAGGTGTCATGCACAACCCCAGTTACTACAAATGGTGTCATTCTTCCACGTATTTGCAGGGTGCCTGGCCAGCTAGGGTGACATCCTGTGACTCAGTGCAGCTGCTGCTGCAGGCAATCCCTTAGCACGCCATCATGGCACCCGCCTGGCTAGGCTAGGGCTGGGGAGCCATGGGGAAGGAAAATGCTGGTTTAGGTTCACAGTGGCTTTCCATGAATGCGAGGAAGTCCTTCACATGGGAGTTAAACGGATCGAGTGCATTGATGTATTCTAACAATTTTAATGGTAAGAATTCCTGTATGCTGTTCCATTCCTTTCCTCCTCCCTGTTTTGCCCTCGCCATCAGAGAAACGCTGGCTACTGGCACCTACTGGCTGGACTCTGCTGCTACCAGTATGTCATGGCTGCACAGTGGTCATCTTACATCTTTAGCAGATAAATGGAAAATAGGCCTGCAAAGAACCTCACAATTTACCTAGTCCATGTCCCTGCCTAATGGCAGGGTCAGCTCTTCCCAAGTCAGTCCTGATACTGGTTCTCTAGTTTGTTTGGAATGACTTCACACCCTCAATACAATATACAGGACAATTTATGCTTGTCCTTCATTATACTTTATGTTCTTCCAAGGTTTAACTGAAACTTCCCCTTTGCAGTTTGAGACCATAGCTTTTTTCCTTGTCTGTTGTGAATCAGATGCAATCATCTGTTGCTTTCTTTATTTTGTAGGAATCTTGTCCATGATTTCATCCCTTCAGTCTTTTTCAAGCTGTGACGGTCCCACCGTTTTTTCCTTTCTTTGTAGCTCGTACATCCTAAATATCTGATCATCCTCCTGCTCTTTTCTGGACCCCTCAGTTTGTTCACAGCCTTCTTGTCCTCATTCCTCCACACTTGTCCTACTCTGGTCTTTCCAGTGGATTTCCAGTTTGTTAGATAAATACATTGCCAATCTGTTGATTTCAACTCAGCCTGATTGTAGGTAATGCAAATATGGGAAGGCATTAATGATTCCATCAAATCTACAGATGTCAGCTGATTGTCTGCTGATTTCCCATTGTGGGACTTGAACCTGGAACTGGCCTGGCACCCAGTTGTTCTCAGCTATAGGAGAGACACATGTATGAAACCAGCTGTCTGTCTTTTGGCTAGGGTACAGATGGATTTGTGCTACTGCCAGTGCAATTCCCATCTGCCTCCATCATCTTCAGCAACTATGGCAGTCATTCCTGGCTGCTACTCAATATCTGAGCAACAAGTCTGAAACAAGATCATTTGAAACTGGAACAATTATTTTGTGTGGTGCCCTAGTTTTAGTTCAATGGTGATCCAAATGCTGTTTCACCAAATAGTTTATGTTATTGCTGCTACTTAAAAGCTGAGCCAATCAGGGTGAAGGGATCGTTGGAAGAACATCATAAAGATTTATGGCAAGTCCAGTCCTACTCTTTTCATTCAAAAATCCTTAATCTATTTCGGGGATATTCTTGGTGAAAGGGGGGAAACAAAAATCTTACTTCCATATGCTTTTTCCCATGGGAAAAGAGATCTAGCTGTAATAACCTTCACATGTGCCCTGAGCTCCTAAGTTCCCCCTCACACAGGTGCACTGAAGTCAGGGCATCCCATCAATTCCTGTGGACATTGGCACAGTCACACCAGGGACAGATCAGGCCCTGCTCCCTGAGCCTCACACAGTGCTCATGTTGAATCATTGCATCCCAGTCAGTGTGTCTGCACAGCGAAGGTGAGTAGGCAAAAAAGACTTAAGGTCTGACAAACTACCTGGTGTTTCTTCACTTGGACACTCTCTTGTTCTCCCACTCCCTTTCCACCTAGCCCCAAACTTCCTTCACTAAACTTGACCTAATATTGTCCATTATTTCTCAAAAGAGAAATTTTTTATACCATTTTCCTTGCTGCTACTCACTTTAGCCTGATATTAATGGCCTTTGAGATACTAGACTGGGGATTTTGCTTTTAAAAAAAGCCATTTGTAGCACTGACTTCTTTTCTTTCCTCTTGTGTTTCATCCTCCTTTCTTATGTTTCTTTTGGGGAAGTATTTACTGTTTGAACCCATGTATGATGCTGTTGGAAAACTGGCCATTTTTGTGTGTTGGGGAGAGAGGGGAAAAGCTTTCATTGCCTGCCTAGCAAGGGGTCTGGCAGGCTTATTTCTTCCCATCAGTGGAGTTTCACAGGTCAGTACAGGAAAGCTGAAGGGTGAAAGCCGCTGAGAGAAGCTGGGGCAGGAGGCAAAGGGTGTGAGCCTGTCTGTCTATGCTGCTGCACTGTCTGAGCAGCCAGAGATGTTGGATGCAGGAGAGAGAGGTGGCTGGGAAACAGGAGCACAGGCAGGCAGACCAGACAGATGAGAGGCTAGAAGGTGTAAGCAGCCCATTTCAGCTGGTGGCTGAGAGGTACACAGAGTGCATGTGAATCCAAATCCATCTGCACAATTAGCCAGGATGATTGGGCAGAGCAGGAGTCTCAGCTGATTCGCCAGCACAGAGGGAATTTCTGTGCTGTTGGGATCCCATGTTGGGCAGAGCAGAGCAGCTGGGCTGGATGACAACATACTAAACAGCATTTCCAGGAAAAGTCATTAACATGGTAGGTGGCATTCCCAACCCGTGTGAATTGCTCTGGCTGCCTTCAAACCAGACAAGGTGATGCCAGCTGTGAAAGTGACCATGAGAGGAAGGTTATTTCCAAATCTGAAGGGACTTCATTGACCTCCTTAGACTTTCTCTGAAACAATGGTGCTCTGAACAGATGATCTTCCTCTCTCTTACAGCAGATTATCCCCCTTGTTAAAAAAAAAAAAAAAAAAAGAAAAAGAAAAAGAAAAAAAGTCTTTGTTTTAACTTCTATTTTAAGAGAAGGGGGGAAATGCAGCTTGAATTGCTTGTCATAGCTTCAGAAACTGAGCAGCTCATGAGTTTTCTGTCTCTTACATGATTACTTCCCTCCTGAATGAAGCAAACCTTGATGTTCTGCTTAGAGGCAGGGGACTAAGGGAACAGCTTTAGTGTGGTCTTATTCTTTGTTCTCTCTGGTCCTTGCAAGTGACCTTAGTTCCTGATTGCCTCACTTCCCATTTCTCCACCTTTCTGCATGTCAAGAGAAGGTATTTAGTAAGCACTTTCCCACTCCTGCTATCTGGTATTGCTGTGAAGTTAATACAGGCTCTCTTGCAGCCATTGGCTGCAGAGCTGCATTTGCAGTTTAGCTGAGTCCAAGTTCCTCATTCTTCTCTTTTCCTTTTATCTAAGATTTACAGGTTCCAAAGCTGGTATCTTTCCCTCTACTTGCCCCTAGTCATATGTTAACTTCCAGTTCTTTCTCTGGAATGAGCAGGGGGAAGAATCTCAGAAAAGTTCAGGTTCCCAAGTCATTTTGGCCTTAGACTGACAGCCCAGCAAATATACTGCAGTGGGAAGGTAGAGATACAGATACAGGCTGCTGGGATCATCTGTCCATCAGTCAGCAACAGTGTAGTGCTTTATTCACTTGCTACATCTTCTCATGCCATAAAGCACAATCTGAATGAAGGACTAGAGAAAAATGGATTTCATACTCCATAAAGAGCCCATTTCTTACACTCCTGGGTAAGACAATGAACTTCTTCAAGTAGGTTCTGCTGTGCTGGAAACTGGAGACCTGGATGTCTGGCATTAACAGTGAGTGAAACATTGTCCTGACCTAGGCCCTGCCCCTAACACTATGCACTGGAGCACCTAGGGACAACATCAGAGCCTTTGAATGCTCTTCTTCACTTAATAATAATGACAGGATACTTCAGATGTCATGAACCACAGGGAAACACATTCATGTTTTCCAGAGAAGTGTGGGATGATTTATCTAGGGAGTGTAAAACCTACCTTGGGTTTGGAAACATGTCAGGACTTCATTCTGGTCATGATCCCTTAGCACAAGAGGATGAAAAAAAAGAGTGGAAAAGAAAAACATGAGTAAGAAGAAAATATAAGCCAGAAGCTACATACGCAGTGTTGGTCTTGTGTGTGAGTGCTCAGGAAGTGATGGGGTGTTGTTACCATCGAGCAGGACTCAGGGGGAGTGTATGAGTGAACCTTAACTTGGAAGCTGGCAGGAACGGGTCACAGGAACCTGTAGTGGAAGCAGCAAACTAACATCAGCTACTGCAGCTCCCCAGAGCTTCTTGATTCCCTGCTCCTCTCTGCCATCGGGCTATGTCCCCTGCTTGTGGATTTTGGCCACCTGTCCTTGATGCTGCCACACACTAGAGCACCCCAAAAAGAATGGTGTTAGCCCCTGTGACCAGCTTCAGCCTGAGAGCCTTTGCCCTGTCCCTTCCCCCTCCACCTTCCAGTGAGCAGGTTGTCAAGGCCCCTGACAACACATTCATTCCCTGTAAGCACTTCATGCACTCAGGGTGTTTTATGGGGCTGATTAAATGTCTGCAGCGATAAAGGGGATGGCGAAGTGTGCCACATTTAAGTTAGATGCATCCAGTTCATTCAGAGAACACCAAACTTGTCCTAGACACTGAGGTTTTCAGCTCATATGGTCTTTTCTCAGCTATTTTGAGCCCGATGTGTTCATTATCTACAGTTTATTTGGTTGCCTGAATTAGGTTCTTGTCTCAGTAGGCATGAGCCTTTATGTCACTAGCTCCGGCAAATTTTTGTCTGCTAAAATTAATGCAGCATTATTTAAAATAGGCATCCTGGTAACAGCAGGACATTGCCTGCTCAGAAAAGAGCTCAGAGTTTAAAGAAGGCTGCTTCTCCTTGCAGCCTCGTTCTCACTCCTAGCACAGCCCTAGTGCATGCTGCTGTTGTTCAATGTACTTGCAAACCCTTGGATTCCACACAGCTTTCCTGTCCCCCGCTCGGGGTGCATGACAGGGAACAGGAGCTAGGCCCAGCTCACAAATACACCACCCAACGCCTGCAAGCCCACAGCTTGCTTCTGCTCCCTGTAAAGCCACCAGGCCAGATTTTTGAGATGGTGTAAGTGTGGAGTTAACACCATCCATGACAGCAGTGTACACCTGGCGTTAGGCAGACGTAGCAGAGGTCAGAGCCTGCCCGTGCTTTGTGTTTGGGGTTTCTGTGCGTTGACTTGGTTCATACACAGCAAAGGGCACTTCCATGTGCTTTTCCCATCTTCTTTCCAGGTTCTTCTGTGCCACATTGTGCATGTACCAGTTTCACAGATTCATTTCATATTGCCAAATCCTTGCACTCATTTGAGGATTATCTCAAAGTGAAAGCAGCTTGCACTCAGCAGATTTTACCATTTCAATCTTTCCCGTAAACTAGGTCCTCCCAGAACTGGCTGTGTGTGGTTGCAGGCTCCTCTGGCAGAAAAGCAGAGATGCTGGTAGCTGACTGTGTACAGAGTGGGAGTGAGGGACTCTCCCTAGAGTTGAGTTGCCAGAAAGATCACACTCCAGCCCACTTTCACAGTCCAGGACCTTAGCCCAAACCCACAATCAGCAGCGCTCCAGTGCTGTAAACAGGAACAGTTGATGCACAGTCACATAATGTGCATATTCCTGGCCCTGTCAGGAGGCTGGTAATCTGCACCAGGGCAAATGCTGGAGAGCACAATGTGATAAATTCTCTGAGATAGATCACTTCAGTTCTTCTTCCAGGGCCCAAGTATAGGAACCAGCCAACAAGCCAAGCATAGGAACCAGCCTTTGTAACTTGGGCTGCCATAAACCTGGCACCTATAGGACACAAGGAGTAGCTGGATCAGTTGTCTGACCACACCATTGTTTCACCTGCCAATTCATAACCTCTTCAAGTTGCATTAAGAACACTTGACGATTTTCTGTGTTTTGGAAAAAGCTATTGATTCTACCTTAGGTATTTAATAGAAATGTCTATCTTGAGCCTCTTCTTTGTTTCCTATCAAATTTCTATTCCTGAAGAAATGAAGAAAGAAAAATGGCCTATGTGAAGCTCAGCTTCATACACCTGGGAGCAGAGCAGGAGCCAAATTGCTGGGAATGGTGAAGACCACATATGTGAATGAATTTGCATGTAGAGCTGAACTGGGAGTAGTAGTGAGTGTGTGGTGGATTGTGCAAGGATTGTGTAAGATTGCACTAGAACAGGGCCAGGAGGAGGGAGGTGCACCTCTGATTTTCTGCACAAAAGAGTTTGAAAGAGGATTTGCATATATAGCATGTGTATAACTGAGAGTGGAGCAGTAATTAGGAGTAAGTGAAGGTGAAGCTGAAAGAGGAATTTCATGTTCAGTGAAAGATCTTTCCATGTAACCTATTGTTCAGAAAGGTTATTAGCAGACAGCAGTACAAACTGTCCTGAGCCACATGCTCTGCCTTTGTCTGACTACAGGATTTTTACAAGCTTTTTTTTTCTCTGAGAGCTGACAGCATAATAGTCCTGGACAATGCCAAATCATCATCTGCACACTCACTAGGGGAGCTGGGCTTTTATATGAGAGTGAAGAAGATAAAAACAGCACACTCAAAGCAAGATAGAAATGACTGAATAAGAGAATAAGAGAGAGATTTAAATGCTGTTTGCTGGGCTGGCTGATTTTTTCTTCCCTTTAAGTTTTTCCTCTCCCCTGCTCATTATATTCTGGATGTCCTATTCCAAAACTGTTTCAGTCATTTTGTGTGCCTGTGTTTGCAGAGCATGAAGGCTCTGGCTTGGAGGTAAATACCAAATAGATGCTTTAAAATATGGCAGATGGAAGAGGTCGGAGAGAAGCCCTATATAGGTGAAGTTTAGGACAGATGTTGTGTCTCCTTCCCCAGGCAGCATTCTGCTCCTGATAGGCAACTCTACAGACTGCACTAATGCTTCTCCAGATGTATTACATACGTGAGACCCCTTGGGTCAGGTCCTTAAACTGGACAGGCAGCTGGTTTCAGTCCAGAAAAAGGGACTTGTTTATGATTACTGCCTGCTGGCCAGGACTGGATTCATGCTGCAAGACTCAGACAGAAAGCCTAACTTTTCTAACACTCAGGCATATTAAGAAAGATCTGCATTCATCAGATTCCCATAGCCAGGCTTAGGTGGGGAGTGTATCTCTTAAGCCTGTATTCTTCCTCTCTGTTCCCTTATCTCCCTTCCCTGAGGCTTCCTGTGCATCCCTCACTCTGCAGTTCCTTTTGTAATATGGCAAGAGCTGAGTGACAATCAATCTCCTGCCCCTTCTTGGCCGCTTCCCTTACAAAGATTGCAGAAGCTGTTACAGTCATTAAGACTGAAAAAACAGCCATGAAGCATTTTTGCTGCCAGTCTGTGTTTGGTAGGAGGAGGATTTCCTTCAATCAGAGGGTCCTTAAGTTGCCCCAGATATACGATGTGTGCTGGCAGGGATGGCATCTGGCTTTGTCAGCTCTGTTGAGGGGAACAAGCTCCATATAGTAACCCTGTCATGCAGGAGTAAGGCAACATATTGCAATTTGTGTTGGTAAATCCTTTATGTTGTTGTGTGTTACTATTAAAGACATGATTGTGTCTGGCACTATGAAATGTTTTGGAAATGGTTTAGGACATTTTAGCTCACTGTACCAGTCACATTGTCTGCATGCCTTCTGCAACAAATCCAGGTGCCTTACTAATCTGAAGTCCAGCTTTATAGGGCAGAAGAACTCCTCAAATATAGCATCATTCTCCTGCATATAAAACCATCACAGGGTTTTTTACATATTTTATCTTTGATTTTTCCAAGGTTAGTACAAACTGAGGAGCAGGAATTCTTTTTTTCCTAGTGAGTAAGACTTCTGCTCCTACCAAGGAGTGAAATACTGCAGTGTAAAAATTTAACATGCAGAGAACTGGAAATTCTGCTATGAGCAAGGTGATTTTGGTGGGAAGGCAAAGAGATATTTCTCTAGATAGCTGCTTTGCCTTTCCCAGTGGTTTGTGAATGGTTTTGAGCATGGGGCTGGGGGATCACGGATGGCGAGATTCTGGGGTCTTTATATATAGCTCTGCTCTTTGCCAGTATCCATTGCCATGTTACCAAGTTAGCTGCTAGGGCTGTGTTGTCAGAAGACCTGGAGATCAGTGTTAGGAACCTCACCTGAGGTCTGGAGCTCTCTCTGGAGACTTTTCTGGCTTCTTGTGTGCTTCCTTGAGAGCAGTATGTTTTGCAAAGAGCCTCAGTTTTGCTTTATTATTTGATTGCATGTAAAGAGCTATTAAAAATGAGTAACAATAAGCATGTAATTAACATTACATTTATTATCATCTAAGTCCTGTATTGACTGTTAGCATTTGGTATAGACACTGGCATGCAATTTAAAAATAAATAAAGAGACTAAATGAAAATTTAGCTTTTGGAGACGTTTTTTGAAGATTTCATCACTACAGCAAATTAATGGTGCCATATAAACTCTTTCTTGGGACTTGAATTGAAACCCAGTAGAAGCTAGTCAGTCTGAACTAATTTTCTAAAAAGAGCTCAGGTACTAGGGCTCAGCACTTCCAGAGACTTTCCTTCTCCTTTCAAGCTCCAAAGGAAGGAATTCTTTTTCTTGCCCAGTGTGTGCTGCCTGTTTTGACCTTCTGGCCTGAGCACAGCACACCCTGAGTGTGGGCTACTCTTGGGAATGTGCCCTCCTGCATGAGCTGTGCTGTTCAAAACCTCCTCTGTGCTCCTGCACCCAAACCAGGTGGTGGGATTGAGAAACAGAGGCAATTGAAACAGCACCACAGCTCAGAGCAAAGTCTGCTGGTCATCACTGTGTGGCTGCAGTGCACTGAATAGCAAGGTACAAAGTCAGCCTGTGTTCCTCCTGGCCAGCACTGTGATAGTCCTGAGTGTTCTGAGGAGGGCAATCCTTGCCTGTGTTGTAACTCATGCCTTAGTGACCTAGGGTCATGACAGTGAGATGAAGAGGGTGTGTGAGAGCAGGACTGCCAGTGTACCCCTGGGTCTTCAGCCAAGTGCCTCCTGCTTGCAGAAAAGTTGTGTACTGCACACACAGCAGGCATCTCCCTGGGAGCCATGCCAGCTGAGAGGCTATAGCATCAGGAAAGAGCAGGCCAGTGCACTCTTTGCTCCTGCATAAAAAATGAATTGTATAATATTTTATTTATCAAAATTCTTTTATTTTGCTCTTTTTCTTTTTTTCTTTTTTTCTTTTTTTTTTTCTTCTGCTTTTCCAGCATTGCTCTCCAGTTCCTGTCATGGTCTTTGCTAGTCAACCCTGAGCAGGTCAACTTTAAAAAAAATTCTGACCATTATTTTAACTGCGTAGTAGAAAAATCAAAACTGAGGGGGTTCCCACAACCTCTCTTTTTGCTTTCTGGCCTGCAACCAGAGCAGTTCTTCTCCAGAGCAAGCAGGGAGACTATTAAGTAAGAGAATAGGGGGCCGAGCCAATTCTGTTCAGTCATTCATTTCCTTTAGTGCTGCTGGTGTTCACCTCTAGAGCAGTTTTCTCAACAGGATGCAGGAGATAAATAACCATGGGGGTGCATGGCACCAGCAAGTATGGCCTTGCAGTACCAAGAGTACCAGGAATCTTAGCAAAAAAAGAGGAAAAAGAATCAAAAAATCTGAGGTCAGTAAAATGGGATGAAAACCACTTATTTACTGTTCAGAGACTGGGATGGAATTCAGCTGTTGCTAGAGAGCCCAAAGAGAAAAAGGGAGACCTCCCTACCCAACAGCTCCCACTGAAAGTTTGGCTATAAATTCAGGGTTTGCATTGTGCTCTCTCCACTGGCAAGTTGGAATGCTGCTGGACTCATCAGGGGAAAAAGGAGCTGAGATGAAGGCAGCTCTGCTGATAACAGTGGCCTGTTCTAGCCTCCCAAGTCAGCACTATCCACAGAGAAGGAGGGAGGCAGGCCCTGGGCTGCCCAAGGTTTGTACTAGAAAGGAAGAGATAAGTAAGAGATGAAACGGAATGTACTGGTCAGTTGTAGTAGCTCAAAATAAATTGCTGCATTCTTCTCAGCAAATTACTTTATTCTGCAGCCACAGCCCCTTCCTTCCCACACACAGATGCCTTCCTCTCTTCTCCCTCCATCCCTCCTTAAATCTCTTCCATGCTTGCCTGATGCTCCATTCTGTAGCATCAGCTGACCCTATTGAGAAGCATACAACTATGATTTGTGACTCAGTCCTTGAAATGCCAGAGATCAGATCCACTCTCGAGAGTGCCCTGTGCCATGTCCAGAAAGGGGACATGCCAGTAGCTCTACCTCCAGCACCCCTCAGTCTCTCTCTCATGATGGCATTTCTGGCAAGGTTTCCAAGAGGATGACAATATGCTGCCATGGGCAAAGAGGGCCATGCCACCATCTTTTGTGCCTTCTTTGTAAACAAGAAACTTTTTATCTTATGTGTGTCTCTCTAGTCTCTGTCTCCTCATTCTGCCCCATGGAAATCTCTCCTTCCCTCCCTACACCTCTCACATATCCATCTCTCAGCTCTGATGGTGCAACTGCTCCTCTCCAACGCCATGATCTGCACAGTGGAACCAAGTGCAATTTGGGCCCAAATAACCCAGTGTGCTGGGGCATAGGTGTGACTGGGGACTGAGGAAATTATTGCCTTGAAGATGTAATTCATATAGTTCCAGGATGTGCACACACCTGTCTGGGTGCAGGGGCTCACTTTGGGGCTCCCCATCAGAAGCACAGGAGATCAGAAGCTGTCTCTCCACCTCTGCTAACCATGGCTGTGGAGCAGCAAGTTTGCTGACAGAGAGGGCCAAGGGCCATGGGAAAGGGCAGGTGGGCTAAGGAGAGTGACTGAAAAATCAGCATGGGATGGAGTCAGACTTCCTTTACCTCAGCTGGGGTTGCTCGTGATTGCTGGTTTGATTTTTGCCTTTGAGATCCCAGGACTGGGC
Organism: Euphonia xanthogaster; assembly: GCA_034509185.1. Taxonomy (NCBI): domain Eukaryota; kingdom Metazoa; phylum Chordata; class Aves; order Passeriformes; family Fringillidae; genus Euphonia; species Euphonia xanthogaster. The sequence continues at coordinate 22,631,217 of JAYDZK010000001.1, read as the reverse complement.
AGACATCAAACAGCATGTCCCGGGCTGTTGCAATAGTTGTCCTCTAAAACTTTCCATCACAGGAGATACTGGAGCTGTGTTTCAAGGCAGCCCAAGCCAGTGAGATACCTGGTCTAATGCAGATCCAGTTCAAGAGGAGGTAGCACACAGACAGCCGCACTGAGAAGGCCAGCAGAGCTATGCTGTCCAAGCACTGCTCATCAGAAAACACAGTAGGGAGCAGCTCGTTGTTGCTGCCTGGGAATAGGGCACACAACTCCTTATTTGCCTTATGCCAGTGCAAGGCACCATCAGGGAGCCATCCGTGGGTCTGCACCCAGTTAGTGCTGCCTCAGCCTCTCCCAGAAAGACAGGCTTGGAGTGATGACTACAGAGAAAATAATTTTAATGGGAAAACAAACACACTGAAAAATCTGCTCAGAGCTCCTGCAGCACTGCAGTCTGTTCTGGAAGACTATCGTGTCAGAGGAGAGCAGCTTTTGACCAATGGAAGCTGATTTGTGTTGCAGAAAGAACATGTAATGTCATGTTGGATAATATCATCTCTTTCTCTGCGTCTGGGTAAATCTCTGAGCTTTTGATTTCCCTTGGTTGATCCTGCTGTGACAGCTCCCATGCAGAGGCATGGGATAAGCTTCCTCACCTCTACACCGCTTAAGGGATGATTTTTTTCCATTATCAGAGCACACTCCAGAAAGACATTGGATACTGGGCTAAATATGCCCTCTTAAGATTTTACTTAGGAGACAAAACAACATAAAAGCTTGAAAAAAGCTTAGATAGATAGTGGGCAGTGCAGAGCTGTGCTCCTTGGCCTTATCTCCTGGGTGATGCTGGCTGCAGTACACTGGCAAGCTGCAGCAGCTGTGAAAGCAGCTGCCCTCAGCCTGCAACAGTAAGACCACCATTAAAAAAAACAGAAATAATCAAAAATTGCATTTGTGACTGTACTGCCTGTGCCAGCTGAGCTGACCATGCCCTGCGAGGAGCCACAGGAGCAATGGCAGCCAGTTCATGGTAAGGGAAGCAGTGAAAACATCAGAAAGGGCTGTCTAGGTGGAGAAGAAGCAGCACAGCCAGGCATGGTGGGGAGTCACTCTGGACCAGACCCTGGGCAGAACAAGCTGAGAGAATCACAGCTTCATACCTGGGGAGAGTAGGTTTTGTCAAGCCACCCTTGAAAATCTTGTTCTCTTTGCTTCTCATCAGGAAAGAGATGTAGGCAGCCAGGGGAGCAGAGTGTGTCTGCCAGCATGGGAAAGGGAGCCATGAGGAGCACACTGAAGGGAAGAGCTGTGAGCCAGCAGTATACACTCACTGACACACAGGAGGGCCTTCAGCAGTGGCACTCTCTGTTGCTTTCCCACATGGCCCAAGAGCTGTCCCAGCCCACAGCTCAGGGCTGTCAGACAGACAGATGTGCTTGGGCTGTGCCAGACTTGGCATGTGGTAGGGCGGCTGAGTTGTTGGGATAAGAAGTTGTGATGGCAGCAGCTCAGACCGCTGCCAGCAGCTAAGAGGGTGCAGAGGTGCCTTGTGCCATCACCCTGACCCCCACGGGGGCTGGTTCAACCATGCAGGCCTTGCCTCTGCTCTGTGTCTAAGCTGGACTCTGTGCCTGAGGCACTGGGAGATGGGAGCCATTGTACTGGCTTGACCCTGGGATAAGGGGCTCCCTGGGCACTTCTCCCTCTCCACTGGCTGCACAGGGAGACAAGGAGACACCTTGCTCAGGCCAAGCATGTTATTTTCAAAAGCCAGTGCCAAAGTGAGACAGTTATCAGGCTCTCCATGCTCTCCTAGATCAGGGTTCGTATCACATGTTTGGGAAGCTACTGGAAGCTCATCCTGAGCAAAGGACGTGGCCCTTTCCCTCTGTTTGCAGTCCTCTTCCAGCATACAGCACTTGTACCTGCATCCTTTTCAGTGCTAAAGCAATACCTCAGCAGAGATACTCAGTTTAGTCTTCCCTTCTCTACCTTCCTGATCTTTCAGCTCTTCCTTTCCTTGGGCCAGGAGAGCATCTCTAGGACAGAGCAAGTCCTTAATGTGTAGGTCAGGTAGGAATACCCACATGGAATTTTGGGGGCAGCCCTGAGGGTGAAGGCTTATAAACCTCACCCTTCTCCTCTGATGCCCCTAGCAGAAGGAGAGCTGTTGCATTACACAAGCATTTAAGAAATAATAATAATTAAAAGCTTTCTGATGAACATGTTTAATTTCCTATTCTAAAAAGCTGCTAAGGCAGCGCCTTTTGTTCATTAGCATATTTGCAAGGTTAATGTAGTGTACTTAATAAGATAAATAATGCTTGTCATGATATTTCAGGCCAATTGTAAGGGGAGGGAATAAAAATACTTTGCTTAACATCTTAAAGTTTTGTCTGGTCAACTTCAAGTTAACTGCTGAGCTACCACTGAGTGTTGAGGTGTGATACTCACTTTTCTCCTTGGCAGGTGCTCACCAGCACTAGCAGAGGGTTAAAGGCGTCTGTCATGGCACAGATGGCATGGGCGAGCTTGAAGTGGACTCTTGGTGTCCGCTGTGATAGACATCAGTTTGGGAATGTGCTTAGGAAAGCAGCAGAGCCATAAAAGTCTAAAGGAAAAGGATATGGGATCAGGGACAATGTCTGTGACTGTACAGAAGACAGCAGTGGTACCTACCTGCAGGAGGGGGTCTGAGGCCACAGGCAAGGATGGCAAGCAGATGGCAACAGCAATAAACAGTGACTGATGCAGTGGGACCACAAGGCTGGAAGAGGTAGTAGTGGTCCTCTTATTTTTATCTCCTATTTCAACTCATTGTTTAAGACATATTTCTGTATGAGCATCCAGAATCAGGGAAGCATTTGAAAAATCCACATGTAAGGCCATCTATGGGCCATGGGAGACCTGCTTGCAAGCTGCCAGCCCTGGGCAAGTGTCAGGTAATGATTAGGAGAGAGCCCCTGTGTTCCTAATGGCTTCTCTTGGCTCCTCTTCTGCAGAATGATTGCTTTCTCAGGCTTTTTCATAATGTACAGTAAAAGCTGCTACATCCTTAGATAAATGAGGCCACAGTGGGCAAGGAAGAAAGAGGAAAGAACTTTCCAAGCAAACAATCCAGGGTACCTGGCTTGTTACTCCCACATGCCCTTACTTTCTCTCCCCTCCTCCCCCCAGCCAGTAAAACAGACCAAACAGCTCATTATTTTCTCATAATGATGAGGAAAGGGAGAGGAAAAAAAACAAACAAACAAAAAAAAAACCAAACAAACCAAACCTGACAGTATTTTCTATATAGGAAATTAATAAATAGATATGCCACACAGATACATGTCACAGTGAAAGGCTGGGAGGATGGGTAGATATTTAGCTGGCTTAAAATGCTAGGCCAGTATGATGAAGGAGAGGATGGACAGCAGAGGCAGTGAAAGATAAGGGAGTGTGGGGGGGGTGCAAGAAATAAAATGAGGAAAATAGAAAGCATAATGGAGAAAAAAAGACACTGGAAAAAAAAAAGGAGGGAGAAGAGATATTTGAGTGAGGAATGAAAGGGATGTGAAAGCAGATACAGCAAAAAGATGAGTTTGGCAGAGGGTGGAAGGAATAATGTGTTGTTGTAGGTGTTCAAGGGAGGGGGGCTAACAAAGGGGTGGAGGACCAGCTACAGTGGGTAGATTGATTTTGATGTTAGCTGTATTGCAGGTCAAACACAGTCCTCACACCACATTGGCTCCACATCTGCTTCTTCTTCCGCCTGCCTGTCAGCCCCCCACTGTGCCCTTGATATTTCCAGCTGGAGCCCCTCTCGGGCTTGGCAGACTGTCAGCCCCAGGGTGGGGAGCCCAGAGCACCAGGTGAGGCAAGTACCAGCCCACGTGCCCCGCAGTGCCAACGAGCCCAGGGGCTCAGGGAAGCCTTATAGAGCTGTCAGGGGTCTGACCATGTTACAATGGAATCCCCCTCTTCTGCCTCATCTTCCAGGCAGACTGCTAGGTGGAAGCCCATCCCACAAAGGGAAAGGGGTTATGAGTGCAGCACTCAGTGTCAGAGAGACTCTGGGGCAAACTTGACAGAATGTCTGGCTGGAGGGATGTGGGACGAGCCATCCCACCCCACAGGACACCTGTAAAGTGGAGGTGATGTCAACCTGCCTCGCTGAGTAACATGGGGAAAATGCTTTTACAGCAGCTCTGCAGGCTTAGCCTCTCCAATCATCTTGTTCCTGTGTTTTTGGCCTGTGAGGATAGCCTGTGTCAGGCCAGAGGGAGCCATTTCTTCAACCTCATCTATACAAATGGTGACCCACATATGCTTAGCTGACCCCATTGTACTGTGGGAATTTCCCTTCACCCTGGGATGCTGGACCCAGATGCCAAGTGGAGGAACCCAGCATCATGCAGCTCATGCCCCCAGACAGCAGCCCTGCATCCCATCAGCTCACTTGGCTGAGATGCACTCATCATCCTCCAGCACAGGGCAGAGAGCCCTTAATGTCAGAGTGCACTCCCTCTGCAGTGCTGCAGCACATGATTGTCTGAGAGCAGCACCAAACCAGTGTCCTGCCCCCATCCCAGCTGCTGGTTTCTTTCTGTCTCTGGGCTTCTACAAACAGCACCACTTAAAAGTGCAGAAGCAGCTCTGCTTCCCTGCCCAAGCGCTGAGCAGCTCTGCAGGGCCTTGGCAAATTTGTGCCCCATCGGGTCAGGAGAGATCAGTGCATCTCAGTGCTTGAGCAAGTGGAGGGGTGGGCTGGCTGCCCTGGGAAATGGTGGTGGCAGTGTGGTGGCGGCACTTGGCTGAGTGCTGCTCACAGCTTTCTTGGGGGAGAGCACCCCCCTCATCGCTCTGCTGATCCCAGTTGCATGGTAACTGTGCACTAAGGGATAAACACCTCAGTCACAGCCTCCCTGTTCCTTCCCTCCCCTCCTGTCTGCTGACACCCATTGGTTTGCAATCATTTGCTCATTCTTTTTCGTTTTTCACCACTTGCCTTCCCTCCACATTTGCCCCATCCTGTTTCTGTCCTCTGTGAATAATGCTTGGCAGTGTACAGTGTTGCCATAGAAGAATTAAAGCTGCTCTAGGCAGTTAGCTACTCATCTAGGAGAGGATCCTGCAAAGCAAAGGAGGAGGAAAAATAAAGAAAAAAATCAAGGTTTTCTCCATTCTCTGTCTCCTCAGTGCTTGCTAGGGCTCTTGGCAGAGCTGAGGGCAGGGTGTCCAAGGAAGAGGTTGAAGCCCCAGGTGCTTTGATACAGCTTGAAGAACAAAGATGAAAATAGAAAGAGGAGGAGAGCTGCCAAACCAGTAAGAAGCTGAAGATTGAGATAAGGAGGGCTGATGCAGCTGAAGACTGAGCTGTATTGTTTGTGAAGTACTAGCCATCCAAGCCATTCTGCTCAGTGCCATGGGCTTTGCTGTTCTCAGGAGCTCTGGATTTTGCCCTGCGAGCTTCACAAACCAAGGAAATCTAGAAGAAATGCAAAAGAAAATAAAAAAGTTCTGAGTGGAGAAGGAAGGAAAGGAGATCATATTCCTCGCCTTCCCATGCAGACCCAAGTCCTCTATCATAGGCAAAAGCACACAGGCATTTATATGTAAATACACACACAGAGAGCTCTTTTGCAGCACTCAGAAGAGATTCAGGAACATCAGAAAGCTCCACATTGAACTTCTCTAGATTTTGTCCCTAATCCTAGCTCTTGTCTGCCCTTCTAGAGCATGTCAGCAAGGCTCCATCAGCTGCATTGCATCAATGGGGCTGTAGCAGAGGTTAATGGTGACGTCGGGGCAGGGTTTTGCCCATTCTGTGCATTGTGTATCAACAGAACATTCTTCAGTCTGTTTATGAAGGTGATCAGATAGCAAAACTTCAGCAGGGAAATCTCTCCCCAGAAAGCATTTGCACATTAGTGTGGGGATTTAAAATGGTGAATGGTGGTGAAAATTTGAGGTGTTATTTTATATATATATATATTTATAATGATTGCTCTTCAGTAGGAAATGAAACTCAGTAGGGGAGAAAATACTGTGTAGATTTCAAAAGTCTTCATATGTCCAAGCACTAAAGAGCATTTCTTCTCCTTCTCCTGTTCAACCCTGACACCAGAGATGCTTCAGACTTGAGCAGTCTGTTTGAACTACCTGCTGTTCAAAAATCTTGAGGAGACAGCTGAAGCTCTTTGCTGCTGAAGCCTTTCTTCCAAAGCTTCCAGGGGCTAGATAAGATGAGTATCCAGGCTGCTTCCTGCTCCTAGGAGAGCAGGCAAACTGCTGACTACCTCTGCACCCTGTTGTGCATGCTGGGGTGGATTAAGGCTGCTGAAACAGGGGTCTGGTGGCCTGTGGTTGTCCTGCAATGCAGTGAGTCAGTGATGAACTGACATTGTGTGGGAGGTGGGAGTTCTGTCTCTCCTCAGGGGATCCTAAAGGATTTCTGCTTTATTAGAAATTCGAATAGTAGCTGGACTGATTTTTATCCATTAATCCCTGTTTTACTATGTGAGCACACACTCATGAAGCAGCATTGTATCCCCTGTATTTGAGTCCCATCTTCTTACCGTGCAGATGTAAATGACTGCCTATTTCTCTCGGCCTCACAGACCCACTGGAACAAAAAGTGAATGAGATTTTCTTTCAACTTGTGCATCAGCAGCAAAAAAACCCAAAAACCTATATCCAGGTGGCAGGATTGTTTCTGCTGGGGATGGTGGTTGAGGCAGATGGAGCTTTCTCTGATAAAACTCCTGTGTTTCTGGCATTTGAGAAGAGCATCCTTTGCCTTGAAAAATTAGTGAATCAGTGGGAATTTCTTTTACTGTATCATTTTTACAACCAATGTTATACCTATGATCAGGATTTTTAAAGGCAAAGGAATGAAGTTCCTGAGGCAGAGGATGATGGGAATCTCTGCTCTAATACATATTTGTACATGGAGATCAAAGAATAATCATAATAATGTCAGGATCTTGGAAAGAAATCTGATTTTAGTGCACATAGGAAGAGGTGGTGAGGTTTCTTTTTGCACTTGGCACAGTGAAGTATTGGCAATTGCCATGAACTCTCCAGTCAGGGTGTAAGTAATTAAAAAGGTCCTAAAAGGACCTATGAGGATGGGCTAGAGTGTTTGGCTTGCTCAGTCAGAAGAGAAGACTCCAGGGAAGACTCTAGAGCCCTTTCCAGTACCTAAAGGGAGCTAAGAAGAGAGTTGGAGAGGGAATTTTTACAAGGATATTTAGGACAGGGGGGAATGGCTTTAAACTGAAAGAAGGTACATTTAGATCAGATATAAGGAAGAAATTCTTTACTGTATGAGTGTTTAAGGCACTGGAACAGGTTGCTAAGAGGAGTTGTGGATGCCCCATCTCTGGAACTATTCAAGGCAAACCCAGATGGTTCTTAAAGCAATCTGGTCTAGTGGAAGGTATCACTGTCCATGACAGAGGGTTGGAACCAGATGATCTTTAATGTCTCTTCCAATTCCAACCATTCTATGACTCTGCAGAGTTAAGTAGTCCAGAGCCAGTGACTTTATGTGCATACAGAACATCTAATGATACTCTTAAAACTCATGACAAATACCAGCATTATTTCCTATGCAGGTGGTTGCTACAAAGAAGCAGTTAGGAAGATGATCAGTACCCTTCCTTCTCTTCCACATTTTCAGCTGCAGGGGGAAATGGCAATATTTTGGTTGGAGATAAGTATAAACCAAACCCTAAGGTGTTGACAACCCAAAAATGCTTGCATTTTGAACTAGCATCTAGATTTGTGTCTTGGATATGGTTCCTGGCTTTCCTTCTTTGAACAGTAAATCTTTTTCACAGTTTAAACTGGGAACATAATTTAGCATTAATGTACCGTGGATGTCTTTCGTATGGCCAAAAGGGACAAGTTATGTATTGGGGTTGGAGCAGAGAGACGTATCACTGTGTTGGCAGGATCTTTACTGCAGGAACACTAAGTCCAGGAGTCTAAAACATATGAGACTTGGAGTATATTTAAGTCTGAAAAAATAAAGTATGTTCATACATCTAGCAGTAGCTACCCTATGCTGGTGTATAGATCATGTGAAGTGTTTCAGATGTAGAACTTCCTTAGGGTGGTAAAGAAGGCAGAAGAGCATCTGCAGTGAGGAGCCAGTTCCTGTGGCTACAAGGTCTCCCCCCATTAGGGGTTCAGCAGTGAAGAGATCCTGGTTCTGTTTCAAGGTTCCTTCTTGGGAAAGTTGTTTTTCTTTTCTCTTCAGCTGAAGAAAGAAGAAGAAAAAGGCTTTCACTGTGTAAAATTGTTTACGGATAGAAAACTGAGCAGGAGCTCTCAGCATGATATACCCCTATTAAGCAATGGTCTGTTTTTCCTCCTGTTGTCTTAATGGAGGAAGAAGGAAAGAATTAGGAATCCTCAGATCTGAATAGTAGAATTGTGGCTGTGATTCACTACAAGCAAAACCAGCTAACCATTTCTCTGCTATTTTTTATTCTGCGTTTGAATTGTGGTATATGTGAAACACAAGACAGGGTCTGAATTTCTAGGAATAACTTAATTTCCAAATGCACATGTAAGAGAATTGCCAGATATTGGAGAAAAAGTGCAGACAACAATCTGATTTTTAAAGGACTGAAGAGTCCCACAGTTGTTTTGCCATTGATCTTACATGTTGGTGGTGCGAGGGAGGGGTGCCCAAGGTCAGAACAAGCTAGATCACATAGTTTTGCTCAAGTTTGATCTGTCATTTGGTAATATAGTCTGTGTTTTGCTCTGTTTTCAATCAGGGCTAACTAAGCCTCTTCTTTCTGTTATTATTTATTTATTTATTTATCTATTTATTTATTTCTTTTTAAATTTGGGAGGGGTGTCACCATTATTATTGCTACTATTGCTATGATTATTACTAGTTTGCAGTGGTTTTCTTAGTCATCTGTGTTCAGCTCTCTTGAGAGCAATGAAAAGAAATCAAACTGCTTTTGTGAGTTGTGGCAGAAGAGTGCAAATAGATTGATTAAAAACGCTGTTTCTTTTTTTAATTTAAACAAAACAGAGGCTTGTGGGTAATGTGCATAATGTATGCTCAGTGGTAACAAGCCACTGTGGGGAGAGGGGAGGAAAATGAGGGAGAAAGAAAAAAAAAAGGAAGTGGAGCCAGTGTTGTTCTGCCTTTAAACACAAGATTGATTTTACATTTTCCCTGTGTGTCACTTTCATTACTAGCAAATTAATCCTTCTCTCTGAGGCTTGAAACTTATTTCTAGGGTTTCTCATAATAAAATAGCTTTTGGTGTGCTACCTATTCTTAAAAATGGAGCTCAGAGCTTGGCTACAAGACAAAGTTGCAGCCATTTAACCAAAGGCGTAATGTTAAATTTGAGCCTGTTATGGAGTTGCACATGACTGGCTTATTATGATTTTTTACTTTACTTTTAATCTGCCTGTTCTGGAAGAAACACAACACTCTGGAAATGATAGGAGAATGCTGACTAGAGGACAGGTAACATCACTTTAACTAAATCGATAAAAAGTTATCCCTTCACAGCTATTTCGCCTTGTTCAGATAAAGAAGGCAATTATGGAGACCTGTGGCCTGAAGGATCAAGTCCTCAGCAAACCCTCTTGGGAGGAGGTTGTGAGATGTTTCTGACACTGATACCGTGCTGCAGTGCAGCATCACTTCGAACCATGAGGGTCTGCAGTGTGATGTACCCCTGGGGACTCAGGGAGCTTCCTGGCCTAATAAAGGGACAGATAATTGAGCACTCATTTTAGGACAATAATTCCAGGCAATTACATGATTAAATAATTGGACTGCCAAAACGTGTAATTCTACTGCAAGTTGAGCACACCATTTGGACGCTGTTGGATTTCTAGAAAAATCATAATGCTGCATTGTGGAGCCGCTCTTTCTTCAGTCCTCAGGTCACGGTATCATGTATAGAAATTTGGACTTTCTTTGTTTCTGTTTAAACTGTCTGGTATACCTAGAGCTTAGATCATCTGTGCTTCATTACAGCAGGGTTTCTTTCAGGTTTTGGTGGTTTTTGTAAGTCATACATTTTTCAGATTCAGGAGATTACATGTATGTTCCTTTACAGTCTTGGTCAGTCAAATCACTGGCTGTTTATCAAAACCTGCTGCTGCTTTGTCTCTTTAGATGCCTCTGATGAAGTAAGAGACCTGTTCTCATTCAGTTCTGGTTTAGAAAACTGGAGAAAACTGAAACCCAAAGCCACTTCTTTATCTCAGTTAATACTGGCAATTTCATTTCTGTTTAAGGTGAGTAGGTATGCCACAGCCTGCCTCACCCTTTGAGGCCACCTGCCAGGTGTGGCCCAGGTCTGTCCAGATCCATGGTGACATAACAGGGCAGTAGTATGAGATCTCCATGGCTGCCTGGTGTCTAAGCTGGTGCAGCAGCAATTTTTCATCATCAGCTGCTGCCACAGAATGTAAGCGTAAGAGCACAGTCTTTGGGGCTGACCCTAGCAGGGCCCTGCTGTTGACAGTAGTGACTGGTAATTAACTAGGAAAGGGTGGGAAGAAGAGTTCCATCTTTCCTGCTAAATATCAAACAGCATACAAAAATAGCCAGTTGAAGCCACAGTGAAGACTTGCTTCAATCAGTGAAAATCTAGCATGTTTTATCTGACCAAATGTCAGGTGTCCATTTGGATTGACAAACAAAAGGGATGCCAGGTGCAAGAAGGAGAGTGAGTAACTACTTTTATATCAAAAAGGAGTCTTATTTTTTATTTTTCTTCTGAAAACTCTAGTGGCAGCATTTCAAATTGCTTAGACCATGTTTCAGTGAAAATTACTTACTACTTTTCTTGTGCTGTGGAGTGGCCAACTCTAATGCAGGATCTGGTATGTGATTAGGTTTCTTAAGTGGCAGGCAGGGGAGCGCATCTACTTACAGAATTATTGTTAAAGTGAGGAGCTTTTGGGAGTTCTCTGCAGGAGCTCTGGATTGTTGGAAGCATTCCATCAGATTTCTCAATAATGCTCACATTCTGAAAAAATGCAGTCTTTACTGCTGCCTTTGGAAACTACTAGAGCCTTGGGCAAGCCATTGGCCTCTCTTTGAGTATGCACTTGTTTAAATACACCTATGCAGAACAAAGGGAGAGACATGGCCAGGCCATATTTATTTCTATTTTGACTGACTTAAAGTGAAGGGTGCCTGTGAGCATCTGCAGGACTTGTTATTGCTCAGTGGACAAGAGCTTGTCAGAAATGTTGGGCTGGTTATCTGTTGTGTGAACTGTGTGATTTATAATTGCCCTTTTTAGTCCTGTGTTAGCAGAGGACAATCTTATTTTTCATGCTTCAAATAAGTGCAATTGAGAGTGAATAGATCTTCACATTGATACCTAGGATCCAGCTCTACTCCCTTCAGAATAATTGGTAAAAAATCCCAAAAATTATTTTCTGTGAAAAAAGAATCTCCGTTTGGATCAGTGGCATGGTTTTAGGTACACTGCACTAACCAAGCGGCTCCTGAAAGAATGGAAAATTTTATAGGTCTTGATTGATGCAGGAATGTCCCAGAAGCCAGCATAAGAAAGGGCAATGTCCATGTAATGATGCATATGCAGTGGACATGTGCATGGGTGTAGGAGTGACCTGTCTTTGACCTGGTTTGGGAGAGCAGGGACTGCTGCAGGGCAGGAGAGAGGACACTGACAGAGCTGGAGGGCTCTGGGATTAGCCCACAGTAGTCAAGTTTGTACCTCATATGATATAAAGTTTGATTTTCCAACTACCAAATGCATCCACTTTGTAGACTAGGCAAAAAAAAAAAAAAAATTAAATGCAAATATCACACAGGTTGGAGGGAGGAGGGAAAGGAGTGTTATGCTGGTTTGTTTATCAAGAAACAGAACTTTCCTGGGATATAATACAAAACTACAAGCCTATTATCCTACTGCTTTTCCAGTTCCAGCACCAGCTCTTTTCTTTTCCAGGTGAAGCATTATTGTGTTAATACTTGCAGGAGGAGGGAAGAAATGAGTCCAAATGCCCCTGTTTGAAATGTCCTATCAGTGCATAAAATATGTCTGCGGATTTGAGAATTACGCTGACTTCACAACAGTAAATTTCAGATAAATAATTTATCTCCTGCAAACACATTTCTGTGCTCTTACACATCCATTTGTTTCTGGAAAGCAGCAGGGGTGTTGGGGAGGCAGAAGCGATTGGTGCTCACTGGGGAACTTTCCATGGAGCTGCCTGTAGCTTGGGTGTTGTTGGCCGCTGGAGGTAGGGTTTTGTTCTCACAGCCACCAGCTCCCACATCATAAATAAAGCCATTTTGGAAACAGGAGGCACCTTGAGCTAAAACTGGCATTTCTCACAATATTGGCAGATCAAGCCAGCAACTGTTGATTTTAAATGTTTAATGAGCAATATGTTGCTGATTCTGATCATAATGTTGTGTTTGCCTAACCTTTCTCAATGTGCTCCCTTCTGCTGTATTGCTGGCACGTTTCCAGGAGAGGAGGAAAGGGAAAAAACACAAATCCCACCACGAAGGGTGAAGCGGGGCAGAGAGAAGAGGAAAATTGAATGACTTAAGGAGAAGGGGCATAAAAGGCAGGGATAGAACCTCACTAACAGGAAGAAACAGCAGCAAGATGTTGATGTCATGTCAGAGTATTAAATTGGGGGTTGCACAGAAAAACAGCTTTTCCCTGCAGAGGTATTCATACTGAGAGAACTGGAAAAGAAAGGCTGGTTGCTAAAAGGAGATGGACAGGAAGAGCTGTGTGGAGATGAACCCCTAACCAGGGAGTCTCCTGAGACAGTTCAGTGTGTTGTTTAAAAGCAGGTGAATTGAAAGAAAAGCAGTACTGCACAAATCAGCAAGATGCTCAGTCACTTTCCTGCCAGGCTCGTAGAATGCTCACTGTAAAGACTGTCTCCATGCTGCATTTTTTCCAATTTGTTTTTGTTTGACTTCAAAGCCCTTAGTGGTTCAGCATAAGCCTGTTTGACACTGGGTTTTGGGTTGGGCTACAGAGAGGCTTTGAAACATGAGTGGGTATCTCTGAATACAAAGGAGGCTTCACTGGCCAGCAGAGGCAGGAGTATGCAATGGAACAGGGAAAGGCTGCTTTTGTAGTGCTAGATAGCAGCTGTTTTTGCTGTTGCTCCCATCCTGGACCAGACCCACCTTTTGGCACTGACCACTGTTTGCTGTGGAAGACTGAGCTATTGCTTAATACATGCCATGACTCATGCTGTAGCAAAACTGCAAGATTCCAAATACTGGGAACTGAACTCTTTTTTTCTGAACAGAGAGGTTTTGGGCAGCAGGGTCAAATACTTCCTACCCGAGTGCCTTGGACACTCCTCAGCAGGTGTTATCCAGAGAGCTATTTTGTAAAAACATGGAAGATTTTTGTAGCATGTTGATTGGGCCCTTGAATGAGACCAGGCATTTTCTCATCTTTTAATCATTACCTGTTTGGCTGATGTTTAAATCAATGAGTGCATGCCAAACACTCACTGCCCTATTAGAAAGACGTTTCTTGTTTTACATGATGGCTTATTTATTGCTTCAATTGTATGTATGGCACAATATATATTGTCCAAAAGGGAGATATAGTTACCAGGCCAAACTTGGTAAGGCAGGATTTTTCTTTTTTTAATGAGGAGCATATCAATTTTGCAGTGCTTGTTATGCTTTCATTCTAGGCTGCTGCATACAAATTCTACTACATAAAGTTGACCACACACAAATAGATGTATGGAAAAGTGTGAGTTGAGACACTGTGAGATAGAAGTGGAAAGAAACGGGACACAGAGGACTTGTCTAAGAGCAGCCTTGCTGGAAGAAGGGGCAGTGGTCCACCCAGGTCACTCTCTGTCCTCCAGAAATGAGAGAATTTGAAGGACCCTTTATTTATATAACTGATTGATTCATTGTTTTTCCTTCATGGATAACCTATCACCTCCCTAAGTTACTTATTTAGTTGTTAACAAATGAGAGTGAAGCATGGATATATGCTCCACACTAAATTTTCAATTTTTGTGAGCCAGTATGCATGGGATTGCTGGATTGACATTTCTGTCTGTGTGTTTGAGTCCCTCTTTTATACCACCATGGTATCTTCAGTTGTTTTCTTGCTTTCTTGTTTATGTGCTAAGCATCAAAGCTACTACATGCAAAAAAAATTTAATTAGCCTTGAGCAGCCCATTAGGGTCCTCAAGTACAAACAGGCACGGGCCTTTACCAGTTCAAATCAAACACATCTTCAGTGGGTCATCTTTAAGGAAATCTCCAGCAGCCTAGCTTCTGTAAGTGAAGTTCTTTGCTGCCAACACCTCCAAGTGATTTCTCCTTAGCTGTAGCATATTTCTTCAGCTGTAGCGTAGTTTTTTACCTTCGCTTCTCCCCACCCCCTGGTTCAGTTCTTTACAGCTTTGAAGTAAAAGGATGGAGTCTTTTCCAGCCATGTGGTGCAATATGGCATCATCCCCCTTAGAGCAATTGCTGTGTAACAGACAGCTATAAAAGCAAAACAAAGCTGCAAGTATGAGAACTCTTCTCCTAGATGTTTCACCAATACACTATTCCTGCATGAATGTTCTTTGTCATTGTAGGAGCTCAACTGAGCTGCAGTCAGGTTTCAGTCTTGTGGACATATATACAGGTGGAAGGAAAAAAGGGTTCAAAGATAAAAAGGAGAATAATAGGGGAAGGGGAGGAGGGAGACATAGCAAGAGGAAAATCTGAAAAGACAAAAGAGGTATAGGAACTGAAGAGGGGAAAAAAAGGGTGAGAAATTTGAAGCAGGGCTGTGATGGGTAAAAAAGCAGGAGAGGTGATTCAGACCTCTGGGATGGCAGGGTCTGAGGCGGAGAGCTCTTCTTGGCAGAGCAGAGCCCTGCAGAATGCAATATAATCTCTATCAGAGCCCTTCAGTTTAGAGGCATATAAATGGCGTGGGGTTTATTGCAAATTCTGGTTAATAACTTTCTCGAGGGGGAAAACTTCTGTATTCTCTTTGAAATACAATTTCTTGTCTCATAAATTGAAACAGCTGTGGCTGTTCCCTCTGCACACAATTTTTTTTCATCTTCTGCTTTTTTTGCTGGGTGTATGCGTATGATTTTATTTAATGATTTTTCTCTGCAGAAGGGACCCAGAGTGTGGTGCTGTATACAGGTTTGTGATCAGTGTCTTTGCACAAGCACAAGAAAAATGCCTTGGGCATTTTCTGCTATTAGAGAGGAACAAGTGTTAAGCTATTAGTCTGAATCTAACTTAGACTGAATTTCTCCTGAGAAAACTCAGCAAGAATTTCTGCATCCTCATTCCCTAGAAAGACTAAGCTGAGATTTAATCTATCACAGGTCCAGGCTCTGGTCTTGGACCTGTAAAAGCTGCTTATACCTCCATAGCTACTGTGTACAAAACAGAGCAAAGAATATAGGTGAGGATCTTGACAGCCTGTATTCCTGCCTGATCTCTTGAGACATTGCTTCCTGCACAGGGTTGGGGATGGGCACCACAGTGCAGGTGGGAAGAGGTTTCCCTGCCTGGAAAGGGAAGCAAGACCATTTTCCTCCTTGTGATTCTAAGCAGTGCTAGATATTCTCTGCCAGCATCAAACCATCTCAGTCTCTCTGAGGATTCCTAAATGTCTCTTCTTTCTTTTTCTTCTTTTTTTTTTCTTTAATTGAAAGAGCCAAGATTGCCTTTAGGCTTGTGCAGATATCAACCACTTTTGAGGATGACTGAGTGTACAGAAACACAGGGACTCAAACCTTCCTGCCTTCAATTCACTATCTGCTCCCAAGCTAAAGTGGTCAAATCCCTAAATCATTAAACAAGTGATATATGAGTTAACATAGCATGCTGACAGGACCAGTGTGCACAAATGTCCCAAGGAAGTTCAAATTCAGAGGTCTATATGTCACCTTCAGCCAGCTTCTGTTTGGGAAGAGCTAGGAAGGCCTTGGGATTCAGTAAAGAAATACCTGAATAGGTATCTCAGTTTTTAATTTCTCCATCTCTCTCCCATGACTCCCTACAAGTGCCTCCAGCTGGAAGAGGTAAGGGGTGTAGAAAAAGCCAGAATTCATCAGATCTGAGTGCAGAATTCTTTCCCCTCATAGCAGACCTCAGCCTTCTCATTGTATATAGCAGATGAGTGCCTTTTTGGGCAAGCTGCTTGTTCAGGAGATCAAGAGCAGCAAAGCCATTTCTCCTGTTCGGTAAGGAGCAAGACCTGTGGTCTTCAGCAGGTTCAGTTTCATCTTCATCTCCTCTTGCAGCAGCTTCCTGCTTGTATTCCAACCCATGGGCTCCCTCCTGTGCCTGCATCCAGAGGCCCAGCTCTGCTGTGTGACATCAGCTCTGCTGGTGGAGCTGGGACATGTGTCCTTTGCCCATCAGAACAGATTCCTAAGTGAGGGCACCAAAACCTCAAATCATCCCAGTGACAAGTGCCTGGAGAGGTTCTCTGTTTCTTTCCTGCCTGAGCCTCTTGGCAACCACATTCACCTCCAGGCAAACCACAGTGTGTTCACAGCAAGAGCCATGGGGACGAAGAGCAAAAGAAACTCATAGGGGCTCTTCCGAGGCTACATGGAAAGTGCTGCAGATTATCTTCTAGGTCTCCTGCTGTGCTGGAATGAGGGGGGACAACTATGGTTTCTTCTTTGTATTTTTGCTCCATGAGCTGCAGACTTTTCAGAGGAGCTCTCTGTATTTGAGAAGGTAGCAATAAGAGCACTTGTTTGTCTAGAAAAGGGATGGCTGTTCATGTGGTGTATTTTATCTGCTTTTAATAAGATGAAGCAGGCAGAAAGTAAGGAGGGGGAGCTGGCACCAAACATTCCCACTCCATTCCAAGCCCTCCCTGCTAAAGGTCATGGGAACTTACCTTTTTTCTCCTTGTATGCCTTTGCATGTATACACAGCACTTAAGTGTCCAAGGCCCTCAGTGGTACTGCCAACAGCCATGAATTGCCTGTGAGCAGTGAAATTGTTTACCACAGACCAATATACCAGTAATGCATCTGGAAGACTCTGGCCTCAGTTACCCCTTGTATGTTGTATTCCCAGCCAACACTAACTGCATTCCCCATTGCTTTCCCATGGCAATTCACCTTGCTCAGGGCTCTGCTTGTTTGCCCTAACCCTCTGCATCCCCTCACTTCTTTTTAATCAAACTTTCATCTCTATCTCATGCTCTGTGTCTATTTCTTTATTTATTTCCTTTTTGGTCTTTCTCCTGAAGTCTTGGGTCTCACAAGATATCTTCTTTATGCTACTTTTTAAATTATTTGTTGTCTTGACTGTTCTTCCCCTGTTCTCAATTCTCCTTTCTTTTCTCTTCTTCCCTCTCCCCATGTATATGAAAGCTCATACTGCCTGAAAATTATGTCAAGACCTTCTACTCCTGAAGTAGTGAGAAAATACAGTCTGCAGATGAATTTGCCATTTTAATACAGTTAACATTCCTCCCATCCTTAACTGTTCTGCAACTGCAGACTGCTGAGATTAGTGGCATAAAATCCCACCAGGATATTGACATAACCTACAAACCAGGAAGTTGTTCTAATCAAACCCAGTATCCCTTTTGGAATGCTGGACTTAGAAATACAAGGACAGCAGTTTTGAGAGCAGTAGAGAAATAAGTGTTTAAAGAGAGGGCGTTTGAAACCTTGTTTTTTAATATTATTTCAATAGTTTATGATCAAAGTTGCAGGATTTTTTTTCCCTACTGAATCCTAGCCTATACAGAGCACTCAAAAAGAGTACTGGTGCTGGAAAGGTGACAGAAAGGAATTTGATTGAAATGCTGGTTATTAAAAAAATGCTATTATCCAGTAAAAGTGCCATAGGGCCTCAATCCAAAAGGCCCAATAGTTGATTACTGTGGATGAATTCTTAATCCTTGGAGGCCAGGTGGAAGGGCACAATTATTGTGTTCTTCCCCCACCCACAGTAAAACTTAGAGCAGCCTTGGAGGAGCCACCCATTAAAAAATGTCTGTTGTGTTCTTTGGAAAGCAGAGAACCAAGGAAAGAATAGAAGATGGTCCAAACTATTTGTCATCCTCATACTCCACTTCTCTTTGTTTCCCTCCCTCTGAAACCTACATAAAGCAGTTTGTATGTTATGGTGATGAGAGACAAGGGGAGATTTCTGTCCCCAGCTGGTGATCAGTTTATTCACTGAAGTATGAAGATTGATAGCACTTGTTACTAATAGCCCAGCTAATATACCTGCAGATGCTGCATTTAAACTGTGAGGCACTATTGCAGAGCAAGGGCCTCTGGCCTACACCACCGGAAAAGGAAGTGGAGCAAATTCCTAAAGGGCTGATGGTCCTGCACCCCTGTGACAGGAAAAAGGAGGATGTGTCCTGCTTCTGCATGACACTCTCTGCAGGATGTGTGTCCCTGCATATGTGTAATTCACTGAGTGCACATAAGGGAACCAAATGAAAGGACCTTGTGCATGATAGCTAGATATGTGCAGGAGAAAGCAGGGAGCTCCATTGCATGTAGAAGAAATGAAGGGAGTGGTTGAGGCAGGATGATGTGCCCTGTCACGTTTGTCTGTGCTTCATAACACCATATTCCTGACACCTTTGCCTTGATATCTGCAGCCAAAAGGAGTCAGAACATTTGAGAAGATGTGGTGCTGTCCATCAGCACAGCTGCATAAAGCAGGGAGCAGCCTCCATGCAACTAAGACCAGAGCCCTTGGCAAGGATTCTGTAGTGCTATGAGGTCAACTTAGGTAGAAAAAAAGGAAGTTTTGGGCTTTTTATGGCCCACATCATTAAATGGCAGCCTCACTCCCCTTCTTCTTTCCAGGAGAGTTTGAAACCAGGTGTTACAGATTTTCAGCCATTAATGAGGGGTCTTTTCTCACCTGCAAAATGTGTTATGTTGCAGATGTGCATGAGGCTGCATGGATGCAGGCAGCATGCAACAATTGGGAGGCAAGTGATACTCCATATACTTCAGTCCTCCACATGCAGGTCCACAGACACTCCCTGTGCTCATCCTCACCCTCTCCCCTGCCTGCCAGCCTTCCTCCCTTCACATCCTCACTTAAATGCTCTGTCCTACTTCCAATCCCACACCCATTATTCCACATGATTTTCCACCACCTGTAGACATGCACACATATGTGCAGTCCAATCCCCAGGCACCCTTTCACGCACCTGCATTTCCTCTTGCATCCCCACAGTCTTTGGCACTGCTTTCCTTACGATGCTCGGCAGCTCTTGCCCACACACCAGCTGGTACTCACTCATGCTCACCAGACTCTCCTGTCCTCTGTCTTCTAATGCCCCGTGCTGTAACCAAGCTGTTACTTGTTCAGTTCAGTCATGTGTGTGTCCTGTCAGACACACATCTGCAGTCAAGTGGCCCAGAACAAGACCAGCATGTATCAGGGTTAAAAATGAACATGCCGGGAACGTCCCTCTTCTCTAAACTCACCCTGATATCATAGCCCCCAGGGAGATCAGTCTGTGGTGTAAAGAAAGCTGTTTGTGATTTTCATTGAAGGAGAGCACAGGGGAGGAAAGTCCAGCCCATCATCTAGCCCTTCAAATGAAGTGACTTGTCAAGTATGCAACTGTGGCAGGGATTTGAGAAGCAGTAAATTTAGCAGCACTCACTTCCACTGACAGCCTGTCATGTGCTTGAAACTTAAATAGTGGTGGAGACAAATCACTGCTGTTTTCCTATTAAGCTTTGGCCCACTGGCCCTCTAGCTTGCCAGCAGCATTTCTACCTGGCCTGCCTGTGTGCCTTGTCTCAGGGACAGATGTGCCTCCCCGTTAGAGGCTTTGGGAGAGTCAGGTCAGGAATTATCATGCTGTTATTTCCTAGGTGTCCTTGGTGTCTGGGTACTTGCTCCTCAGCTGGTGGATTTCTTGCTCAGGCTGTGTGCTGCTGGCACCTCCTACTTCCACCTAAGGTTGAGGAAACATGGACCCTCTCCTTAGAGAGCTTACGGTTTTCACCCCTGCCCCTGGTCTCTGCCACACAGACTGGCAAGGTCACACTGATGGAGTAAATGAGGCACTGATTTGAATAAAAGGGTAGAGGTGAAGTTTTCCAATGCACCTGAGCGACTTACAGGCACAAATGCCATTGAAAGCCAAATGGTCTTGTCCTGTTAAAGCATTTAGTGGCTTTTGGAAACTCTGCTTTCAAATATCAATTATTATATAACCATTTAATAAAACATGCCATCAGAAGCTCACATCAATCTTTACAGAGATGAGAGACATCCCTTAGTGCTTTAAATTGAAGAACCAGGGATTCAGTACATTTCACCTTCTTCCCTCTCTCTTATCAGTTTTGATGCCTCTTCCTCTCTCTCCTGAAGGAAGATGAAATCATGGCAGTGATTAAGGTGGCCTGTTCTGTGCTGTTTAATTAGAGCAACTGCTGTTTCAGTTCCAGTGAAATTCTCACAGGTGTCAGTTGCAAAGGCACTCTAATGAGACCCCTGCCTCTCTGGGAGCTTGGCGGAAAGAAGCCAAAGAGCCCTCAACATAACATGGATGGTTTTTCATGCTTTCTTGTGTTTTTTGGCTGACTGGGCTCCTGTTGGAGCAAGATGTTTCTCTTCCCACAGGAATCAAATATGTTTGGAGAGTCGAGAGAAGATAAATAAATGGGTTTCTGTCCATGATAGTAGTAGAGGGATTCAGAGAGGCAAAGCCCAGTGAGACACACTTTAATTGACACCATTTGCCATGGTCTGCTCATGCCAGCACTGTTAGAGTTCTTGGAAATTTTATGTACTCATCAGAACAAATATTAAGGAGTTGGTATGAAGGCAATGAAATATCTTTTAGCTTTGTCTTCAGACTCCTTCCTAAACTTACGGAGTCAGCTGTAAGTCAGAAAGGAGTTGTTTTCATACTGTTTCTTCTACTTACAGTTTTCTGCTTTCTTCCATTCTGATGACTCCTTTCTTTTTTTCCCATATATCTGAGAGAGAAACCCTGCTTCACAGCCAGGATTTTCAAGTGTGCTGATGGCCAACAGCTGCAGTAGCAGTGGGAGTAGCTGCATCAGGGAGCTACAAGACCTAAAAAACAGGGTCTGTATTTCCTCTCTGCTTGCCTCCCCTGTAGGACTATGCAAGATAAATGCAGTATTAGGCATGGAGCTAATGCCTTCCTTCTCCTTCATAGCTACTGCCTTGCAAGTTTGAGAGAGAGAGAGAGACTCTTTATTCTTTGGAAGGCAAGGGAGTGGCTACATGCATATAAATTAAATATCCTGGACCGAAGTAATCATTTATCTGAACTGATATCACTATGAACCAACAGCAGACATATCACAGGAGCCAGCCCAATTGATCAAAAGTCTCTGCAGCGTGTGAGCCCAAACAATCTCTTCCTGGCATACCCCACCCTGCCTTAAACCTCTGCAATTCTCACCTTGATAACTGGCAATATTTGATGCCTGCTGAATCCTGAATTCATCTAGTTGTCTCATTTCCTGATCCCTAGTTGTGCTCCCCACAAAGTATTCCCTTTTCTTCTTCTGCCAGGACTAGATATGGGGGATGGTGTCAGGAAATTACTATGCTGGATCTAATTGAGAAACATTGCAGCAAGAAGAGGGGTCAACAGAAAAGCAAACAAAACGATTTTTCAAGAAGCTAATCCACCTATACAAATATTGGCGCCAGGCATCACAACACTCTGGCGTGTTTTTGAAAGGGTAAATCTTGCTAAGGGGTGGCTTAACTCTTTGACCTCATTTCCTCAGTTGAAAACTACAGCAGTTTAAAAGCAGAGTGGCTAGATCCAGGCTGATACAGAAATCCCAGTCTTTAGGTTTTGTTTGTGAAGTTGGTGTTCAGAGTAGCCTCAATGAAAACAGGGATGAACTTCAGGAATTGCCATCTTGCAAAAGGACAGGAGATTCAGGGGCTGTTATCTAGTCATGAAGCATTTGGCTTCAGCTTACAAAGAAAGAGCCACAGAAATTCCTAAGTCTCTGAGTAAATGCTCTTTCCCATTTCAAATAAATTTGTGCCAATTTGTAATTTCTCAAGACTTCTTCCAAGTTTCAAACATATAAGAACATAATTCTGTGGGCTGAGTTGAATCATTGAGGAGGAGGGGATTGTCAAATTTTTAAAAAAATTTTAAGTTAGAAGTTAGATTGAAGTTCTGGGTTCATCATTTCTCTCTCATCCCAAGAAGGAAAAGTGGGCATAGGACAGAAGGGAACAAACACCTCATATTTAAAAACAGGGAAACATTCTGGTGGATGCCTACAAAAGCGAGCCACTTGATTCTTGCACAATAGTATATTGAGCATATCTTGTGCTACATAAGACACAAGAGACTTTGTAAAGAACATAACAAGGTTTTTAAAGATGCCACCAAACACAGACCAACCCCTGTAGTTCCTAGATTGAGCAACTGGCACAGTTGGTACCAGTGAGTACCATCACACAAGGTTTCCCTAGAGTCTGGGTCTGACATAAAGATTTGTGGAATTAAACTAGGGACTGCATTGTAGTTCATCATTGCTCTTCACTGGCAGGACAGAAATTATACAGTTCAGTCAGGCTTCTTGCCCCAGAAAGGGCTTGTTGCTGTCCGTCTTTTCTTTGGTCCTGTGTTTGTGAAGCCGAACTTGTCTTCAAACTGCACAACAACGATAGCACAAGCACATTGTCCAAAATAAGAAATCTTGTAGGAAAAGGAGTACATGAGGCCAAATGAAAGGAAACTATCTGACAGAGTCACTAGAGACTGTAATAGTTGACTGCTTGCTGTTGTATTTTATGCCTTTCATATGTGTCCATGACATGATAGAAAACTCAGTCCCCTGCTCAGCTCTTGGCTTGCATTACCATCTTGTGCTTAGCACAGTGGGAAACAAAGACCTATTGATTACACACCCCCCACAAACACACCCTGCTGTTCCTCTTGCCAGGGGCAAGTGCTGGCCCATCCTCTTCTTGTAGGTGATGGAGGAAGAGGGCACAGGACCCTGCAGTGCTGACCACACTGCTGGGAGTGAGATTGGTGTGCTGCCATCCCCATGTGCACATTGTAGAACTCCCGTGTCTCAGCTGTGATTCTTTGTCTGACCTTCTGTTTTCAGCCTCCATTTCGTTAGCTGCTCCAGCACTGTCCTCGCAGCCCTGATGGGTTACTAGCCCCTGCCTTCCTAAGGCTTTCAAAGATGTGGTGACATCTCATGATGGTGACTCCTACTTCATGTTGTTTTAAAATACCCTTCAAAAGGCAGCAGGCAAAAATTTTGTGCTGCAGAAATGGTGCAACTATTGGTTTCTTCATGTTTATATGTCATTTTCTTGGCAGTAAAATTAAGGCTTGGTGTTTGGTAGCATAGTCATGACAATTTGCATTGCAGTATGCAACAC
The DNA here is from genome assembly GCA_034509185.1 of Euphonia xanthogaster. Lineage (NCBI taxonomy): Eukaryota > Metazoa > Chordata > Aves > Passeriformes > Fringillidae > Euphonia > Euphonia xanthogaster. Next base: position 22,607,828 of record JAYDZK010000001.1, on the reverse strand, counting down.
ATAAGGGAGTGTAATATTGTAGTTGTGACATTACATGACTTAATTTTCCTCATAGTTCATAATTTACTTTATACATTGGTTTCACAGCCAAGTTCTGTCCAAGACTAATTAATCTATCCAAAAAATGCTGTTTGTGTTCATTAAAATAAGTGTTAACAAATTTGGGCTAAATTCAGTAAGTAATTTTGAGGAAAAAAAAAGTGTTCTTCAACATGAAATAATCTGATTTAAATTATATCTCAAGTTGAGGCAGAATATTATTCTTTCTTCTGCTTCAGCAAAGAGAAGAAGAAAATCACTGGTCAAACAGAGGGCTTTGACCTGAAGTGGGTCTAGATTTTTTTTGGGGGGATGGTTCACTTTCTTTCTGGTGTTCATATGTGGATTTTGAATGGAAAATCGAATCAGCTGCTGAGATGAAGTAGTATATTGCACACCTGCTCCATGCCCAGACTCAGGGCTGTGTGTGAGAGAGTGTGATGACCCTTAATGGTCATTTATAGAAAAGAGGGGGTGGAAATTCAGAGATACAGCTGATCTGCTGAGGCTGCCTCAGGCAGATGACCCCCGCTGACACGCACCCATGGCTGGGCTGCAAACTGAATCTGAGCTGTCAGATTTTGGCTTCCAGCTCCTGGGTAGAGCTGTCAGCGATGGGCGAGTCATCCCAAGTGCTTTGGTCAGTGCTGTCCCAAGAGAGAGAGCACGGACACATTGTTCATTCTGAGGAACCTGCTCTCAGCCTGGAGAGTTTTGTTTGCATGCTGGATGCGTGGAGTTTGAGAAGAAGGAGCTCATGAAAATCACAGGCTCTCTTAACCCTGATCATGCCAACGGGTGCTCGTGTTCCTCCAGCCAGGGAGCTCTTTGGGCACTGCCCTTGGCTCGGGAGGCAGGGCAGGCAGTTTTGCACATAAGGTGCAAATGTGATTGCTGATGAGCAAAGTCCTGGTGAATGCCAGGGGAAACCATGCCAGAGTGTTTCCTCCCAGTCTGACTCATTTTCATTCATGAAGCCAGAGCCAGGCCAGAGCCCTCCCTGGCACTGCTCTAGTTTTTTGGTTTATGTGTAATAGCTACAGACCTGAGGGCATGGGAGGCATGAGGCCAGCTTCAACAATAAATACCCTGCTGTGCCTTGCTGCTTAAACAGAGTAATTACTGCCTTACTACATGTGACCCCTCTGTTCCTGTCCCTCTGGCAGTTGTTATTTCATGGCTCCCTTTACACAAGGGATGGCTATGCTTCTCTCCCAGCTGTACATCTCTGTGTCTGCCACTGTCTCACCTCCCATCTCTCTCACTCGCTCTGTCTCAATGTGTTTCTCTTTGTCAGTAGCTGAATACCATTTTCTCTTTTTCTCAGTCACTGAAGAATCTCACTTTTTTTTGCATTTCTCTCTCCAAGCCACTTCCCTCTCTTTATTCTCCCTCTGTTTTTTCTCCATCTATTTTTGTCTTCTCTCAAGCTTTCCCTGTTTTCACCACTTCCCATGCTACTCTAGGTTTTCTGCCTGCCTTCCCCACTGTAGCATTGTAGCACTAGTTGTCCCTTTGCTTATCCACCATCTGCTTCTCTCTACTGATCTCTTTGCTAAAAACAAGCCTCTTCTACTAAGGGATGGGAAAAAATGACAAGCTCATTGGAATCTGTGATGGCTGAGGAGACAGGGACTGATAAATGAAAACTTCAAAGTTTTGAATTAAAAAAAATAATAATAAAAACCTCAGCTGGAGGTAAAACAAAAAAAAAAAATCATGTCAAAGGCTCCCGTAGCTATTTTTGTCTTTCAGAAGGCTGTTCCTAGGGAATAGAAGGTGCAGAGGGAAGGAGGAAAGTTAGGTGAGCAAAACCTCAAACACTAAATGGAGAGTGCAGAGACAACAAAACCTGCAGTTCAGCAATAGAAGTTGCTACACACAAAAAACTTCAAATGGCATCCATTGATTTCCAGCCTTTTTTATCTCCTTGCATCTTCTTTTAGGCCCAACAAAGATGCATAACCCATTCTGCTTCGCTCTTTTCACAACTACAAAGATGCTTGGAGGGAAAACAAACATAGTAGCAGGGTGGCTGATCTCTTTCTCCACATGCCAAATGCAAACAGATACTTTCAGCAGATCTAAATTTCAGTTTAATTTAAGACCACAGCAGTGTTTAAAAAAAATAAATAAGACAACTAAAGTAATCTCTGCACAAGAAGAAACTCAGTGTTGGATGCACGGACAGGAGAGGAGATGAAACAAAATGTGTCTGCCACCTCTGGAGATCAGCTTCCCTTTTGGAGATGTAAGAAACTAGGGCATGAAGGGAAAAGCCTCTCTGGTAGAGAATGTGACTGAATGCATTGCTGGCCCTGACTACCTGAAAGAGCTGTCTGCACACAGTACAAGTGGGATTTTGACTGGGTGTGGGTCATTTGTAGAAAGGAAGCATTTAGCCTTTGAGGAAAGAGTGATGGTGTGTGGCAGTGCAAGGGGCCATTTGGGTAGAGGTGAGAAGGGCCCATAAATGCCTGGGGAACATGTCAGTCTGTGTTTCTGCACACACAGATGGATTTATAGATGTGAAAACAAATAAAATACACAGTATATAAAATACAGAATATAGCATATATATATATATAGAGACATATATCATATCTGTATGAGAGCACAGGCAGGTGTGCACAGCAACAAGGACAATATGCAAAGCCAATGGGGTTGTACAAGGCTATTTCCAGAGGGTAAGGTGAAAGGAAGGCTGCTTGCCAGCAGGCTAGCATAGCCAAGCAGATTTGCTGTTCAGCTTCATTATTTACTGGGTCCAATTAGGAAGCCAGGGGATAGGAAATGTGGCTGAGGCAAGCAGGCCTTCAAAGCCTTCCTCCTGCGCACATCAAAGCTGCTGCCGCAGATCCCTCTGCAAAAAAGGCTCTGCCAGCTCTGAGCGGCAGCAGCCGCCTGGCTCGCGCTGCTCAGGGTCCTTCCCTCTTGGTTTGATTGTCAAGCCTCCCAGGCTCGTGCTCTCTCTATCTCCAGCCTCCAGAGCAGAAAGCTCCTCTTTCTGATTCACTGGGACAGAGTTAAGGAGCTACAGCTTGGCAAGATGGTGTTTAATGGGGCTGGAGCAACAAGCCAAGTTAACTCTGAACATGTGAAAGACAAAAAAAACTGTAGGGAAGCAGGTTGCCTGCAGTCATGCAAGGGGATGGATTAGGATGCAAAGATCTGCACTGGGGGAGAAGTCATCCACCTAGGGAAACCTGAAAGGACCCTCACTGGGAACGGGCTGTACTGAACCAGGCAGAACAACCAGGACACAACCCTTGTCAGCAAGGAAGCTTTGGCAGTATGGTCAGAATTTTATCCCTTGATAATCTGCTCAAGGCAAATGTCTTCTCTTAATGGGAGTGGAGTGGCTTGCTTGACAGGAGTTGGCAGTCCCTCTTTCACCTAATAGAATATGTTCATTGTTATCGGTACCAAAGAGCATTGTCCAAGCCTTCTCCCTCCCTGCTTTGATAAACTGCATAGTGACAACCATCAGTTCCCTACCAAAGCTGGCTCCTGTGCAGAAACATTTGTAAATTCCCTCGACATATAAGGCTCTGTTCCTGCTCCCCCCTCCCCCTGTTTGCCTTAGAGGTTAGAGTTAATATGACTCACCTAATCTGGCTGCCAAAGTGAATTAGTGAAAACATCTCTACAGTTCTCTGCAAGATATCACAACCTGACATTTCTCTAACACAGTGTGATACATCTTTCCTCTCCCTGCTCTGTACTACAACACCTCAATTTTATATAAATACTTTTTGTTAGAAACGGTTAATGTGGTCTTAGAGGGGACAAGGCAGCAAGGAAAAGGGTCTGTCTTGAAAGTGAGAGCAGCTCAGTTCTTGTAACAAAATGTTGATGCTCAGGGTCACCAGTGCAGAGACAAGAAGAGTGCTATCACTTATACAGAAAAAGACTGTCATAGAAACTTTCCCTAAAGTATTATGCTTATATGTGTGTCCTAGAGCAGAGGAATGAGGAGCAGAATAGGGTTATTGATGTTTTTGACATGCCCCTTAGAACAGAAGTCCTGCCTTTCAGTTACTTCCAGAGCACTCCACTGGGCAAGCCAGCAGAGTGTGTCTTGGGAGGGGTTCTGTGTAGCTGTGAAAGCTCTCCTGTTGGACATGGTACACAGTACACTTCGAGTGCATATGTGCATGCAGGGGAGAAGTTCAAAAACATCTTCCCTTGGGAAGGTATCTACCCTTGTAGGTTACTTTGGAGCTCCACTGATGCAGTTCTCTGACAGACTTAACAGCACCCGTAATGAGGGTGCCACTCCATTAGAGCTGGTTAAGTCACCCTCAACCCTGTCTTCATTACAGTGACAGTCTTGTGACAAGGGCAAATTGCAGGAGAAGAAAGTCCCACTTGGAATGAACCCTGTGTATAAACAAGGCAGAATTGCAGAGCAAATGAGTTGCAAAACAGAGGCAAATTATGTTTTAACCTTTTCTTTGTGAGTCTTTCCCTGATATCTGATTGACTTTCCAGTCAACTCACTGACCTACCAACTGGGAGTGCTGCTATGAAAGGAGAGGAGTGTTGGTTGTCAGCTCAGTTTGGGGGTGGGATTTTTAAAGTGCTTTATTAGCAGGTAGCAATATGAGCAATATGCCACAAGAAAATCTGGGAATTAAGAGAGTTCCCCAACAGAAATTATCCCTGCTGTAGCAAAACCAGAAACAATGTGCTGCCTCTACAGACAGCAGCACGGTGCAGTAGTTGCAATGCAATCCTTCATCTGTGTTCAGCCACGGTAACACCTCATCTGAAATGCTGTGTTCAGTTTGGGGTATCACACATCCCGAAAAATGTAAACTTGTCAGAGAGGTCTAAAAGCAAAGAACAAGAATGATCAAGAGCCTAAAAAAACCTCACCTACAGAGGAAGGTTGAAAGACCCTGGCAATGTTCAGCCAAAAGAAAAAAAAAAAAAGATGACAACTGAAGGAGGAACTAAGTGATTTAAAAGTTGATAAAAGGCTATTGCAGGGAAGGAGGGAATGATTTGTTCTTTTTGTCTGTAGTGGCTAAGACAAAAGTAATAGCTTTAAACTGCAGCAAGGGAAACTCAGGTCAAACTTCAGGAAACTGCTCGAGTGGTAAGGACAGCAAAGCACAGGAACAGATTGACAGGAGTGGCTACAGAATCTCTGTCGCTGGAGGGCAGAGGGTGGCTATGTCCATGACACGACTCATGTCCTGCCTTGAGACTGGGGAACAGATTAGATGGTGACTGAAGTCCTTTCTGCATTTCTGAGACTCACTAATTCTGGTCCTGCTGGGGTTAGGACTCCCTAACATGTTCATGAGTTCCAGCAATAAAAAACACCTGTGAAAATCCCACCCTGCTTCCTTCTCCACTGATTCTTCACAGCATCAGCCCCAGCACAGAGCAGAGGATTGAGAGCCATGTCCTGGCAGCAGGAGCCAACTTTGCCTCCTTCCCTTGTGCAAAATGCTGCTGCCATGCAGGAAGGTCCTGCAGCAGACCATCGGGGGATGCAAAAAACAAATCAGTTGTAAATTTTAGACATAGCAATGAGATTTTTGATACCTGAACATCTGGTAAGAGCTGGAAGAAGGGACTGCTGATTAGCACTGCTGAAAGAGAGGGAGAGCCCTTGTCTTTACATGAGTTTAATAGGTACACTGCTGTTTTCATGCTGAGTCGCCATGACAGGGGGTGGTTTTCTCCTACAATGATTCTGAAAATTGTCCGTGAAAAAGAAAAATAAACAAAAAAGACAAAAATAATTATGTAAGGGACAGAATTCTGAGCAGATTTTGAAGCTTCTGAAGTTCCTCTCTGATGCTGAAGGGAATTGCATACAGCTGGCATCACCAGTGTGTGTAGCCAGGCTGACCTGGTCAAGACACTGCAGCAAGTCTGTGCTGCTGGGATTTGTTGCAGGTGGCTCCATGAGAAGTTCAGCTCCAGAGACCAGACTTACCCACTGCTTTCATGCAGGGCCATAAACCAAGGCGAACAGTAGGTACTGCTGGAAGTCTCTCAAAGCCTGCACTTTTGTGAAGTGGGCAGGGTTTCAGAAGTGCTCAGCTCCTGTTGAGCAGAAAATACCTTCTGGGCAGACAGTTTTTTGGAAAATCTGACCACTCTCTGAGAAACCTGAATGGGAGCTCTTGTGATCTGACCTTTTTTGTTTGTTTGTTTGTTTTTCAAATCTGTCTTTTACCCTTTTAGGGTTGGGGGCTGATTTCTCTAAATATACACAGGCACACAACTGGGGCTTGCCATTTCCAATGCTGCAGAGCAGTGCTTACAGCCCTCTGAGAGGAGGAAATGTGGTTCAGATTCTTTTCAGGAGGTGCCTTATTTTGCTTTCTGAAGGAATAGGGTAGATATACCAATCCTAATATTTCATGCTTCCCTGGCAACTTTCATGCAATGAATCTAATGTGTTTTACATGGGTTAACCTCACTGCCCTGCTCTAACCTGGAGGTGATGGGAGAGGGGGGGCTATTTACTGCAGTTTACAGAGGGAGAGCAAAGGAGTGACTCACTCAAGGTCACACAGTGAGTTAAAAGCAAGGCCACAGACCTCCCCCAGTTCCTGCCCCCATCCATAACCCCGACTGACACTCAAGTCACTGTTTTCCAAAGTGTGTAAGTGAGGCAGTGCGGTTTAAATGTGTCATTTCATATGTACAGTAGCTCAGGGATGCGTGATGATTATTGGTCTCTGCAGATCAAACTACGGTTTGTTTCTCTCAGTTTGGCTGTGTTTAACGGTAGCTTGATCTGATCGATGGCACTTCAGGGTGGTGGTTGCTCTGGGAGACAGAGAGACATTTTTCACAGTTTTGCAATGGAGAAAAGGGTGCTGACAACACATCTGAGGGCCCCGCTAGCCCTGGGTCCAGCACATCACCCACAGCAAAACTAACCTCTGGTGGTACTCAGCCATCACACTAGTGAACTTAGTCTGATCTTGCATGGTGGACACTTTGCTTCTCAGCCTGGGCAGCCTGTGACATGCTATGGATTGTACCACCTGTATGGTGCTTTACAGATTTTCAGTCTTCAGCAGCTTCTGAAATAACTTTTAAACGGCTCATGACTGTTGCTTGTTTGCAGGCTCCATGTTGTGATGGTTCCTCCATAGCAATTTCCTAAATCTGAAAGCCTAACAGAACCACTCTCTGTATTTTTCTGTCCTACCAGGCAGAGAGTTTGAAGGTGAGGAGGAGTACCTGGAGATCCTGGGGATCACACGAGAGCAGTCGGGCAAGTACGAGTGCAAAGCTGCCAACGAAGTTGCCTCAGCAGACGTCAAGCAAGTCCGGGTCACTGTGAACTGTGAGTACATGGCAGCTGGGGCAGGGCAACGGGGAGAGCTTTGCCCACAGGCAAGGGTTACTTCAGGATAAACAGAGAAGCCTTCCTGGGCTTGGATTATACAATCTGAAGAGAGGACGCTGAGAAAACTATGTGAAATCAGACACTTGCCACAGGGTACTGTTTGTGCTTTAAACCTGGTAATATATTAAAAAAGGCCGGGGGAGGTGTGGTACAGAAAGACAGAGAGGGAGAAAGAGCTGTGAGTTGCCCTCGTCTCTCCCCTCCGAAACGCTGGCAATGCCTTGTTTTCGCTCATTGATATTCGGGTGAACAGTAGCGTGAAGAGAAGCTTCACCAAGGCAGCAGGGAGAGATAAGGGAGGGCTCAGCTGGCTCAGAGCAAACACATGCCTGCCTGCACCCAGCCATCTCTGCAGTGCCTACACAGCTATCACAGCCAGAGGACACGGGGCAGAGGAACGTGCTAATGACAAGGTGCAAAAACTGAACTTTTATGCTGGTTTCAGGTCATTAGTTTAAAGCTTTGTCTAAAAGATCCTTCATGCACCAGTGCAGTACAGCAAAGGGGTTTTGGCCAAAGGATACAGCAATCCCCTAAAAGCACCAAGTAAGCTGTAGCTTACTTCCACGCATGGACTGGGGCACGGATCCCATCCCATATGTGCTTAGACAGATGTCCACTTCACTCTGCTGGCATACTCCTCTCACAAGAACACAAGACATTTCAAACTGATGTTACTCTTTAATCCTGCATTCATATATGTCCACCTCCATGCTTGTATGGCTTATATTTGGCACTTGAGTGATGTAAAGTGAGCTATCCCCATGTACCTGCTTTGTTTCCTGGCTTGGAGGCTAATAACTTTGCAGCAAGGATGGATGAATGGGAGGTATGTCCTCCCCCGACCTTCTTCAGTGTAAATTGAGACTTAAACCAGAGTAGTAACTTAAATTGAAGTTGGATATGGCTACAGATATATTTCTAGGTGCATATTCATGCCTTGATTCACAAGTAGAACTGCTAGGAAGCAGGTTAGGGCAGAGAGCTGATGGCATGAAGGGTTTCAGGCAATGGCAGTCTTAATTTGACTGTAGGTGATTATAGCACCTTTTAATACCATTCTTGCTCTTCATTTTTTTCCCTTGGTCCTGTGTGGGCTATCACATCAGATCAACTTTTCTGTCTCGCTTAGAAGTTGAGGTTATAGGCTCCCTGCAGCATCTTCCGAATCTACAGTTTTTTATAGTTCCCTTAGAAATCGGGTGGCAGTGGTTTAATATCAGCTGCCTCATGGTCCAAATTTGGCATTAATATGAACTGTAGTAGCAGATTTTCTGCACTGAAAGTATAGAAGTATAAAAAACAGCTGAGTTTATAAACTGGAGACTTTCCATGAGAACCAATTAATAGTTTCAAACATTTCTGTGAAACATAATTTCAATGGTGCTTTAATGTGTTTGAAACAGATTGTTTGTATAAAGTCAGAATGTTTGATTTTGATTTAGTTTCAACACATAATAACTATGCCACTATAAGGTCTTAAACATTTTAACTGTTGAAAAATCTGAAAAAGTGATGTTAATATGTGGTGTAATTTGTAATGCAAGCAACTTAAAATTCCTTAAGGACAGATTTTTTTTTTTTTTGAAAGAAAGGGAAATAAATCTGAGACTACAAGGACCAAGTAGGAAAAGAACCAGTCCTATTAGAGGAATGAAAACTAGATATTTGCATACATCTTTCCTCATCCTGCTTTGTTAAACACCACAAGCAGCATAAAGTGGGAAAACCACAGAGTTTGAAAAATGGGGCCTGTCCAGCCTCAGGAGCTTCTTGGCCATCTCTTATCATCTGCTGTGGAGCACTGTCAGCTCAGACTGCAGGAGAAAGCATCTCACTTTGCTTTGGTCTCACACTACCACCTTCAGGCTTCCCAAGTAATTGCCCTTGCACATGACAGACAGGGAAACTGAGGCCTGGGGAGAGCGGGAGGACAACAGCTAAAGGGAACCCACTCCTGGCTTCCGAGGCAGCAAACGGCTACACACAGAGCAGCGGCTTCCTAGGTGCAATAGGCTCGTTTGTTTGGGACTTCCAGCTGCCCCTTCTCTCGGGAGAGCACTGCACCAACTTCTTAAAGTGGTGAATATGGGCACTGCTCAGAGAGAGGGGCTGGGCTCCCTGGCAGCAGTCTGGGAAGCAGACACTTGCTGGAATAATTTCTTACAACCATAGAAAGATGCCTATTCATTCTGTGACTCACCTCTTGTACCAGATTCATGAAATGGAAAGGTTTGTCTCGCTGTAGACAGTAAGAAGATAGACTGCTCAAACCAAAAATCAAATAAGAATGGTTAAAAAATCACCTTTGCTATCCTTTTCTTATCCCTCCTCCTTTTCAAATTAAAACATTTACATGAACCAACAGCCTTTGAATGTAGGATCCTATTTATGTAAACTTATTAATATTTATGATGTTAGAGGGCGCACTGCAATATCCCTAAAGCCCTGCATAAAATCCTGATTAAGGTCAGGGAAGGGATCATATTGAGATGGCTAATGTGTTCACAAACAAATTTCTTTCCCTACATTCTCCAGACAGATTTTTTTTTTCTTTGACTGACACAATCCATTTTGCTTTTTTTTTTTTTTTTTTTTGGCTTTTCAGTTCTGGGACAGATACAGATGGCAGAGTGTGTTTCATGGTAACTTGAGTCTCAGCAAAGTATTCGTCTGAGTCGCAGCCCTGTAATCTCAGGGTAGGCAAGTATTAGTGACAAGAGACAAGGCACTTATTCCTTGATCCCTCTCAGCAGCCAGGTGGAAATAATTCTGCCTTTTAACATGTAAAGCTTATCGCTTAATATTTTGAACATGGGGCTGGGATTGAAGATGCCAGTGCCTACCCTACGTGCTATCCAGCAAATACTGAGACCAAGCTCCAGCAGAGCACACCAATATATTTTCCAAATTTGATTTGCCCATGGCACAGCATTCAGACTTCAAAGTGAGCAGAGGTGGGAGCACCATGCTGGGCTGAGGGCAAACTTCAGGCAGAGCAGTCACAAGCAAGCCCTTCTGGAGCCTTTCACAAAGCACCATGTCCAGGTGATCAGGATTTGTAACCTTGGACATCTAAGGGAAGTGTCTCAACATTGGCTCTCAGAATTGCACCCACAGCTTCTGCTAAAGTTCTTCTCTTTTAAGCCATTAATGTATATCTGTTTCATACAGGTTGCCTCAGTCCTTTCTTATTATAGTTTTGGCATTAGGCGAAGAGTTTGTATGGAATACAATTTTCACGCTAGTGCTAAACTCCTACTTTATGCCTTTAGTTTTGCTGTCTTCCTTTACCCTTGATGAAGTCTCTCTCTCATCTTCTTCTCTCTGATAAGCCCATGTGAACTACAGATCCATAGATAAATATTAATAAATTGCAGAAGTCCATCATTAACCTTAACTTTTCCTATGTATGCCTATGCATTTATGGCAGAACTTTATTCAGCAGTGCTGAAGAGAAGCACATGTAAGGAGCGCTGCTAATGTTGTATATCAGGGACTGTTCAAAGAGCAGCATTCTGCAGAGGAGCAGGGGGGAACATGGGCCACAGGAAACAGCTGTCGTGGGCCTCCAGTAGCCCAAACAGTTTGCACGAGACAGGCAGCCCTGACATAGTTTCACTGTTTTGCTCCACCTGGATGTGTGTGGATTGACCATGCATTTCCTTCCTGCAGACCCTCCCACCATCACAGAGTCCAAGAGCAATGAAGCGGCCACGGGACGACAAGCCTTACTGCGGTGCGAGGCATCAGCAGTGCCCACGCCCGATTTCGAGTGGTACAGAGATGATACCAGGTAAGGCCTTTAGCTCGCCTCCTGCCTCCTCTCTTCTTCAGTCCATTGAATAAGGATTCCTGTCATCCTCCCCAACTCCTCTCAAACAAATTGCTCCTTACAATCCGCGTGAGTCACAGTGTCCCATCAGTCTCAACAGAGCAAGCATGGTCATGGCTGGAGGAGGCAATTCCTCACTGCACTGGGGATGCTGAAGGAAGTGCAGAGGATGGAGCTCCTGCCTTGAAGTCAATTATGGGCCAATACCCAATTAATACACTGTTCACGTGTTAAGTAACCCCTGATACAGACAAAAAAAGTAGGTGGTGTAAGTCTTCCATTAGGTAATGCTGCTCCAGGTAGATTCTTCTAGGGAAAGGAGCTGCTGAGGTATGAGATTCCCCCACCTGTGCAGCCTGAGCCTTACAGACTTGCATATGAGAATAAATGAGAATAGGAAAAGGATCTGTCCTTTCTACCTGAGCATTTACCTGGCATTAAGAAGGTTGTGTTATTACCCTACATTTTAGTGTAGCCAGCGCTGAACAGGGTGCCCCAGGTTCAGGGGTGACTCAGCATTGCTCTAGGCACATATTGTGAATCAGCGTGTTTCACTAAGAATATGTTGCTCAAGTACAGACTAGCCTTCAGCTGGCCATGGTGTGTTCATTTCCAGAGTGACTCAGTGCTGGGTAAATGCTTCCTCCCTTAGCCTTGTCTTTGATTGTTTCTGCACTGCTTTACCGGTGGCATTTAATCCCACTGAACTACTACATTCCTTCCATTCCCTCCTCCTGTTTTCCATCTTGGTCTCTTTCTTTGGTCTCTTTCACATCCCTTCCCTGCCTCCCTCTATTCTCGCCTGCCAGCTGGGCTGAATGACTTTGCTTTGCTGTGTGCTGGGGAGGGATTTCCTTCCCAGTTGACTTAGGTTGACTGCCATTGCACTAAACACCTTCTCTCCTGTCTTCCCAGGATAAACAGCGCCAATGGTCTGGAGATAAAGAGCACGGGGAGCCAGTCTCTGCTGATGGTGGCCAATGTCACTGAGGAGCACTACGGGAACTACACCTGTGTGGCTGCCAACAAGCTGGGAGTCACAAATGCCAGCCTATACCTTTACAGTAAGTACGGGACAGGGTGAAGGGAGGCTCTCACAAAGACACAGCTGTGCAGGAAGCACATAGTGGCCAAACCTCATGAAGGAAAGCATCTGCCTGACAACCCAGTCCCCTCAGACCTCCAGCCATGACCTGGCTTCCAGCACTCTGCTTCGGATACCTTAGTGTTCATACTTGCCTTGAAACACAAACAGCCAAATCTAAAGGTTTACAGTCAAGCCCTTTGATTGACTGGCTTTGCTGAAGACAGATTTTGTTAAAATAATAAAAATGTGTTTGTTTTAAAGCTGGAAACAAAAAGCCCTTTAGAATGACAGCCCCTTTAATATGTAGACAGAAGGCCAGGGCTCGGAGGATCCATGACAGCTGAGAAATGACAAGTAATTCAGAGAGATGGAGAGAACTAGCCACCGAGCCTGAGGAGAACAGTGACAGAGTCAAGAAAAAGAGAAATTGGTTTGAAACTGGAAGGGACAGAAATGAGAAAAGACAGAATGATTTTAAAGGGATATACCATAGGGACCATGGGCGAAAAGGTAATCAGCAGATGAAATATGGAATAAGGTTCCTTGGATCTCATTCTGCTACCTTTCAATTACTGAGTTTGTCTTAGTAAGTATAAACAGACAGAAGATGGGACTAGACCAAGCACTAGAGTAGAGTTACCTGCTGATTCCGAATTTTGCAGCTGATTCAAACCTGACCCTAAACAGAGCCCCTGCCCCTCACCTACCATCCACACGCACATACAAGCTGTGGTGTATTTAAAATGCAGTTCCCAATTCCAGGTCTAAAACTTGGGCTAGACTTTGCCCACGTGTTATTGGCATCAGAGATACACTGCAGCAAAATGACCCACTCACACAAATGAACACATAGACACAAAAGTGACTGATGGCAGTGTTCCTGTGATGGCCCCAAATTGAATTAAAACTCTCATGTCATGAACTGCACGTCCTTTTAAATAAAAAAAAAAAAAATAAACTGTGTAAAGCAGTCAGTATGGGCTGCAGTTTAGTCTAGTTTCTGCTCTCACCAAAAAAACCCAAAGTTATAGTTTGGTTATTTTTAACAGATGTCGTGCAAAAGGATAAATCCATGGGCATTCTTTGTTTACCACCTTTGGATTTATTTCATGGCAGCTTGAATTTTTGTGAGTTTGGGTATATTTTGTGGCAGCTATTTTTTAAAGAGCAGATATTATCATAAAAGAACACATATTTGATTTCCTGTAGCATTGCAGCACACAATGCAAATTTCTACTTTGAAAGTCTTTTCACCCTGGTCTTGTGACTGTCATGAGATTAAAAAAATCCTCAGGCAGCAATCTGGAACACAATTTTCAAATACTCCAGATTTGTTCTTGCTGATATTAATATAATTCTAAGTTTAGAATCCATTATTTGTGACTGAATTCTAAATTTGGCCCTCTCTGTTGGTTCCTGTTACACAGATGAACTGAAATGCATCACTGAAACAAAATATAAGATGAAATTCAATAATGTATATATGCACATATGATTTTAGTTGGGGGCTTAGTTTTGCTAGAGAAGCATTTTGCATGACTTCAGAACTTCACCTCAAAGGATCTCAAAGGATTTGCTAGCAATGAATATTTAAATATCACAAGTCATTTAGAAATGGGTGAGTGTTGCTAGCACCATTTTGCAGTAGGAAGGTACAGAGTGAAGAAGTGGTTTACCCATGGTCATAAAATGAGTGGCAGAACCAGTGAGAAACCCAGGGAAACCTTGCAAAGTTGCTGTAAACTGTTCCATGAGGAAATGTGGCAACTCTTAAAGATTATTTGCTACAGTGATGATCCTATTTTAGCCCCCTTTTGATGTGTATGAAGAGCACTTTCTTTCAAGTTATTTGATTTTGTTTATAATTTTTTAGAAATTCAAGGCCTGTTTATACTGGAGGACACTAGAGAACTTCACAAGAGCCAGGAGAATGGAAGTGTAGGAGCTGAGATTTGATGGTTTTTAGTGAAGTCTTTCTAACTTGTTTTTGCTGCTTGGTTAATCCCTACTTTTTTCACTGTGCAATTGCTTCATATTGTTTCAGGAAATCTCTGTTCTTCTAGTTAGTGTGGAAGAAGGAAAGAGAACAAAAATAAATTCAGGCAGACTACAGCTGCTATTTTGAAGGTTAAGAAATCAGGAGGGAAATGAGTGAAGGGAATCCAGCTTCATAAAGATAAAGAAAGCTGCTGAAAAAACCTACAAGCCCAGATGAAAGAAATGCTGTAGTGATCACACAGTAGCTGAAATAACAGGTAATGCACATTCCCAGCTACACACCCAGACGGAAAAAAAAAGCAGTGCCAAGTTTTTGCAAGATGCACAGCAGATACTCAAATACTTGAGAGTGTTTTTCATCCCTGGAATCAGAGATCCTATTTCCTTTTTAAAGAGAGAACAAGCTCACTGTAGAGCAACATCCCACTGGGGAGGTAAGTACAGCGATGGTTCCTCAGTGTCCCATTGCAGCACAAAAAAGAATGGCAGCAAGGAGTGAAGAAACAACCAGAGAGTTAATAATGAGCTACTGGCAGCTTTGCCTGAGGTGGAGGGCAGACAGGGAGTGAGCGAAATGATGCGAAAGAACAGTTTAGCAATAGAGAAAAATTGGTGGCTACCATTTCATGAAATCTCAGTCAGCACTGAAAAACTCAGAGAGACTGAGTGCCTTAGATGTCAATGTCATAGATAGAAGATGCATTAAAATACAAAAGCAGCCTCCTTGAGCTGTATTAATAGATAGCTAGTGATCTTCCTTAAAGGATGTAGCATCAGGATTGCCTGCTGTAGGTGAGATTTATACCCCTCACTCGTGGAGACTGAGTTTACAACAACATAAATATGGCCCTACCAAAGGTTTAACTTACCCAGGAAACTATCTCCAACAGCAAATATGGAGTATGTTTGTAGAGAGGGTACTCAGGTACAGTTTGATGATACAACTGATCTAATAGCTTTCTGACATTCCTTGCTCCCTAGTCCTTTTGCTTATCCTGCTCTCTGCCATGTGGTTTTGTTGTTTCCCTTACTCTGCCAATCAGTGGACATCCACTGTGGCTGTCCAACCTGCTAAACCAGTGAATAGGTAAATGAGCTTTACCGCTCATCTCCCTAAAATGCCCCAAATGTTTTCTTTCGTTGTACTGAGCTGAACAAGTTCACGGCTGGGCTCAACAGGCACCAAAGCCCATGCAGGAGAAGAAGCTCTATCACACATCTCTGGGTATGAAGAGTTGGGAGGCAGGACCATGTTTGGCAGCACTGGTGAGTCAGTAGGTTGATTCAGCTCTGCAGAGTCTAGGAGCAAGATCTGTAACCCCTAAGCACAAAAAAAGGGACAGTAATACACATCTCTGTTAAAATTACCTGACAGAGAGGCAAAGCCAGGGCTGCCATCACAGAGCAACAGAGGTGAAAAGCAGTGACACAACTGAAGCAAAAGGGTTCTTCCTCCAAGTGTATTAGGAGGTAGGGAACATGTTTTTTGTTTTTTGTTTTTGTTTTACTCACCTAGGAGTACTATGAAAAGCATTATCAGTGAAAGTGACTATTTGTATCTTAACACATGCTGCACAGAAGTGTATATATATATATATATAAACACATAGCAGATACACATTTGCTGAAGGAACCCAGATACTTAAGTTTATGTGTAGGTGAATATGTATACATAGGCATGTACCTCTGTGATGTAGAAGCAAACCCACACACCCCTCCACAGGCAAACACAAGCAGGTGCAGCACCTGGTACATTCTAGCAAAGCAGGGAAAAGAAAGAAAAGCTTTTCCAAATTAGTTGCCTTCTGCCTCCTGCTGAGCTAGCCCATCCCATAGGCTGAAACAGGAGACAGCAGCACAGTGCTGCACATCCTGATGCAGTACTGCTGGCTCAGTTGGCTCAATTATAGGAGACTACCACATCAGCAGGTCCCCTGCTCCATCCTCTGCACCCTTTGGGGAATCAGCAAGTGCAGAGGTGAAGCAGAAGCTGGCAAGACAGTGCCAACTCAAGCAGCTTCAGGTGGAGCCCAGCAGTTTTGATTGCAGCAAGGCACGTTCCTAAAAGGTGGCATTAGCCTCTAACTTGTCATTATTTGTTAGCATCCTGCCACAAGTGTGCACACCCCTCCTTCCACTCTGCCCACATTTTGTTGTGCCCTGAGCATTTGGTTACAGTGGTGGCGGCTGGGGTTTGGAACCTCAGCTGTGGCCGAAATCCCTCTTAGTGGCTCTTTGCGCACACCCCCTGTTTTTCTCAAGCCTGTCAATAACGGGGAGACTCAGGAGGGAGGAAAGTGGTTTGGGCTGACAGTCAGAGGGGGCAAGGCTGAGACACTGCTAATGAGCCAGGGTGGAGCAATAAAAGCAGCACACAGTGGGAGAGGGGAACAGAGACAGAGTCCTTGAATAGAAAGCAGCATGATAATGAGGCCGTAGTGCTTTGCTTTAACTGCTTATGCTGTGCAGCCTGCAGCCTGCTGTGCAGGAAGAAGGTAAAGGGGAGTTGAGTTATTTAACCAAACTAAATAACAAGGAAGTCTTGTCAGCACAAACAGCCTGCTTTCGCAGAACAATAGTCCCCTGTTGCTACATAAACAGAGAGATCCAGGCTAGACTTGTATTTGATCTCTGCTGTGCCTGCTGTGGATTCAAACAACTCCATTACCACCATGAGGGCAGGAGTTCTGCCAGTGTCATAGGGATGGGCCTGACCTGCTCAATCCTCATGAGCTCCAGCAAGACACAAACTCACTCTTTGCACCAAGGATACTGTAGAAAGAGGATTGACCTCCAATAGCTGGGCCTAGGTGATCAGACAGTAATAGTGGCCTACTGATTTATCCTGCCAAGATCTGTGTCCATCAGCAGTGATCTTAGCTGGTAAGCCAGGAGATAACTCATTGCCCCAGGCCTTTGAGCTGTTGCAGCTAAATGTCTGCCTATGGATCAGTCCATGGGTAGGAGCTTCTCTCAGTCAGTACAAGACATCCAGCAAGCTCTGAAGGCAAAGAAAGGAGACCCAGTGATAACAGTCCAGCCCGGGGACCTTGTAATCTTGGATTTGTGTCTGGCTCTGCCAACAGTTCAGCATTTGACCTTGGGAAAATTGCTTCCTTGCTCTGTGCATCACCTGCACCATCTGTGAAGCAGAATTACCACTACTGTTAGCCTCAGACTGAGGTCTCTGATACTGGTTTCCCTCAGTATCTGTGCAATTCTTTTGGGATCCTTTGTGGAAGAAGCAAACTGTGAAGCCAGCAGTGACGTATATCAAAGTCCTGCTGTGACACATAACGAGGACATGTTATAAAAACCCTATAAACAAGACAGCAGGCTCTGCTTACAACTGGAAGATGATAAGTCTGCAAGAACTCTATCCCTCTCAGAGGACAAAAACTAAAGAAGCAGAATACCCTTGAGGATTCACCAGGGTAACTGCTCCCATGCTCAGATCCTCAAGAGAGCTGTCATTGGAAAAAAATCCATTGTGGAAAAGGTTCTGGGGAGGCAACAACTACCCATGGAGGACTTCCACAGCTCACCTCTCTGCCAAGACTAGCTTCCAGGCAGAGGTGTAGCTAAGAGGAGCTGTAGAGTGATGACATGAGTGGTCTTGAAAGTCAGAGGGAAGATATGGACCATCAACTCCAATTACCTTCACTGCAGGTGCTTAATCCCTCTTGCTGTTTGGCTATTATTTGTTTCGTTTTTCAAATCACTTCTCTTTGACTCCCAGTCCCAGGGGATGTTGATGTGTATTAGGCCTGTTGTTAGCAAAATGCTCTGTATATGAAACCTACTCTAGTTTATTTAATTTGGGGATGGACAACTCCATCAGGTTTGTATCTGCTGCTTGCTTGGTGTGAAAAGTGGCTTTTCTCCTGCATGTTGCTTATTGTTTTTTTTCCCCCCCTTAGAACGAGTTTTACCCACACTCCCCAATCCTTTTCCAGGTCAGTATATGTTTTATGTTGAAGTAGCTCTTTAGCCGGGTCATTCTCCGTCATCCTGACAAATGCTCAGAGCTAGGCATGGGCAAAACAGCTCAGAAATGCAGGAAAATAAGGGCTTTCCCTTCTCATTTACATGTCATTTTCTCTTTTCTGCTCACCTTTCTCATCTTTCTTTTCCCCCCTCCCTCTTCAAAAAACCAATCAGCTACATCCTTTAACCAAGCTTTGAGCAACAGCATTGAGTTGTCACCCAGGTGTGGACAGTCTTTACTGAGGTTCAGTCTACCTGCAGACCTACTTTTAAAACACATTCCCATCCTAAGCTCTCTTTGCCCACTTGTTCAGATTTGGATCAAAAGCATAAGCAGACCTAAAATTTTGCAGAGACGATGAAAAGGACAAGTGGAAAACTAAAAATTAAAACACTGCCAGGTTTTTTTCACTCTAGTTGAGCATCTTATCATCACAGTGAAACACTGTTTTCTCATGCTTTTGTCCGACCTCTCCAAGACTTCCAGTCACATAATCCTGCGTCTGAGGCAGACAGCATGAAGAGAGGCACATGGTGAGGTGTTACTGTCTTCTTTCTTCTGAGAGGGAAGAAGGTATGAAGGCAAAACAGGCTCTGTGTGGGGCTTTTTTCTGTCTTCGTGTTGCCCACTCCGGCCTTGGGTGCAGACAGCATGGCCCCAACATCTATATGAGATTTGGTGCTTGGTTGTGATCTTTTCATTCTGAAAAAGCACAGAGACCAGGCATATCCAGAAATCAGGCTACAAGCATTTGAAAGTGACGTTTGAAACTAAATCAGCAATAAGGCAGCAAGTCCCTGTGTTCACTGAAAAAATCTTGGCCTACAGCTCCACAGTATCTTTGTTTTACTGCTATATGAGGAGGATGCACTCAACTTATGAGTTGCTCAGAGACCTAAATTGCTAATGTCTGCACAGAGCTTTGGGATAGAGTGTTATTAGGAACCCATGTTGTTTTGCAAAAGAGCACCTGCTTGAACAAAGCACCTGCAGGTACTCCCATGAAAAGAACAATAAATGCTGGGTGTTACACATGCTCTGTTTAACTACTCTGTTGTTTTCAAATCAAGCTCTGCTCTTGGCAACTTATTCATGCTCCGGATGTAGTCACAATTGCCTATTTACAAGGCAAATCCGCAAATACAATTAAAGTACCTAAAAAAAGGAAAAAAAGGGGAAAAGGAAAAAGAAAAAAAAAAAAAGGAGGTAGAAATCAAGCTACCATTAAAATTAAATCCCAGAGAGTGATTTGTAAATAACATTCAAGGAGCTGAGAAAAGGAGTAAAGTAGGCCATTGGGAACCTACTGTGGAAAAATAAATCCAATTAAACACCATTATCTTATGTATTGCAAATGAAACTTGTGCTTGGATATGAAATTAAAGTTGCTGAGGCTGTTTAGGATGTAGGGTTTTGAGGAGTTTTCCAATTTTAGGTGTTCTTTTTTTTCAGCAGTATTTTCAATGACAAATATTTTTGTCTGATGAAAAACCCAGGGATCTTTGGTTTTATGATTATTTTTATTATATATCCTTAAATTCCACAGGCAGGCAGTGTTAATTTTTTTCATAGCCAGCCCTGTTTACAGCTGGTTTTGAATTAGGAGCCCATTAAGCTAAATGATAAAGCAAAATCTGCAAGTGAGCAAGGCCAGGATTCCCATTACAAATACACCTTCTAATCAACTTGCCAAGGCTATCCTGCACAGCTTTAGTTGATCCTTTAAAACACTTTCCCCTCTGTCTCTGAAGCTGATATATTTTTACTGCTCCCCAGTCTCCTGAGATCGTCTTGAAGGGCATCCTGGTGTGCCATCATTCCTGTGAAGAGTCTCCAGGAATTTGTGGTGCCAAATGCTGGTGTATCTCCAGTGACCCAGGACACCCCAAGAGGATTTTGCTGAGTGGGAAAGCAGAGTTTAAATACTGTGGGCCTCACTTGTTTTCTGAAAGCCCTTACCAGCTTCTCTGTTGTGGGCCTTCAGCAGAGATGCTGGTGCTTTTCACATTTGCTTTAATTTTACTGCTCACCTTCAAAGAAACCTTGGGCATACAATTTTGTTAGACCTTGTTCTTCCTATGAGTTGATGTTCTGAAATGTAGTCCTCAGCCCTCAATTAAGCTGTTCCTCAATGACCAGAATCACAGCCTTCTTCCTCTTTCTCCCTCAATTTTCATTTCTGTTAATCCTCAGTAACACTTCCCTGCCCTGTGGGGTTTTGAGCATTAATTTAAAAGGAAGGTGATTTGAGACGAAGAGTGCTGTAGTCCTGCTAAGCATTGCTATCATTAGCTAGCTGCTGTGGAAACATCTTGCTTTCAGGCAGGCTGGAGACTCAGAAGCAGCCCATTCAGCTAAACAAATGGGACTTGAATTTGATGAGACACTTTCCTAAAATGCTGGTGAAGCCCAGCTGATTCAGCTCTCACTGATTTGTCCTTGATAAATTTTCCAACTCTCCTGATTTTGCAGCCCGGCACTCAAAATGCCTTGAAATGTCTTCTGGGATGATGCCACATCATCACATCTTTCTGTCTGCATTGTAACATCATGTTATAATGGGCTGACACAAGACCTGGCTGTCACCAAGCAGGGGCCTTACTGAATCACCAGGTGCCTTTTCAAAAGGATTTTTCTTCTGGA
Source organism: Euphonia xanthogaster (assembly GCA_034509185.1). Lineage (NCBI taxonomy): Eukaryota > Metazoa > Chordata > Aves > Passeriformes > Fringillidae > Euphonia > Euphonia xanthogaster. The sequence continues at coordinate 22,586,851 of JAYDZK010000001.1, read as the reverse complement.
AAAAGAGAATTTGTTCATTCCACACGACATCTGCCAATGGAAGGGCAAGTGAGGCCACCATTGAACCTCAAAGGGACCTGTCACAAGTATGGCGCTAGCTCCATCTTTGTCCTTCATTGTCCCTCGTCCTCAGCCCTTTGAACATGAACTCCTTCCTTTTGATTAGCACCTAGTGTCCACATCAGAATGGCTTGGCCAGACTGATGGGCTTCAAAACCCGTGAGTCTTCCTCACAGGAGTTTTGTGATGAGGGCTTCCCAGAGGCTAAGTAGGGGCTTATTCAGGGTGGTTAGCTTGATGCCCTGAGAGCTACGCAAGGGGGATGTGGTGTTTCAGAAAGCAGCACATCCAGAGCTGCCCACAGGGCAACAAGTGTGTCAGTCTTTGGGGCCTGATCAGACAAAGTCACAGCCATCAATAGGTTGACACAAGATTTATAGCAGTAGTGTGTTAGCAATTAGCAGAATGGGAAGGAAAAGGAGAATGAGGAGTCCTGCCTTTCTGCCAAAACGTGCACTGATCGGAGAATGACCCTGTGTGACTGTAGATCATAGATAGTTTTCATTTAGCTGTAGCCTGTGTAGCCTGTACTGTCACTAATGCCTTCATCAGGTGGGTGGGAGCTGGGGGAAGGGAGAAAAGAGATGTTCATTTGGGTCTGATGGCCAGAGTGGGAAACAGAGAGCAGCTTTCTTTCTAATACCCTCTCAGTCCTCTTTCCTCTCTCTGAGTGTCATAGCTATGCAGAAAAGAGCTCCTCTGTTGCAGTGGGCACCTCCACCCACCTCTGCTCCCCTTTTGCTTTCTGCAGTGCATGGCCCTGCCAGTTCTGCTGAGCTGGCTGCTCTCGAGTCAGCAGGGTCTGCTTTGGCAAAAGGGTGGACATCTGAGTCCACCAAACCTAAGGAGAGAAGCAAGGGGGGTTACAGCAGAGACTACAGGCTGTAAAGGGTTAACATTTTATGGAGGTTTGCTGACTAGGCAGTCAGCCCTGCCAGTATGATGTGACCAGCTGAAAGACCCGTCCACCTCTGGAGCCCTCTTCACTGAGGCCTGAGGGTGCTTTCTCATTTGGGCTCCAGAAAAGGGTCAGTGAAAATCCAGGCCTCCAGGCCTATGAAGCAAAGTGGTTGGCAGAGCTAGGGAAGCCACAACACAGGCAGGCCAAAATACACAATCCTGTATTGTTTATGATCCTGACAGAGAAATAGAGAAAAAATAATGACCAGAAAAAAATAATAGCCATAGGGACCAAGCACATGACGGTGTATTTGGAACCATGTCAAGTGTGGTATTCCCATGAATCCTAAGGCATTGGAAAGACATAGATCAGCTGTACTAGTCACTCCACAGTGATGTGTGGCTGACGACTCAGGGCATGCCTCACCTCCCCGAAAGCTCTCTGAGCCCCAGGCACTGGCAAGGGATCACACCCATGGCCCTGGGTGGGAAGCACAACTCACAGCTCTCCTTGCTTCTCACAGGGGGTGTCCACCCAGATTTTCCAAAGAGCTCAGCGTCCATTTGGTGAGTGCAGAAGGAATTTGCCCTGCAGGATGGATGCTCAGACAGACCAAGGTTGTCTTTCTGCTCAGGGTCAAAGTCAGTCCCTGCCAGCTCTGCAGGCACTGAGGGCTGGCACTGAACTGGGTGCCAAGCCTGTGGAGCCTTCAGGCCAAGGGAGCAGGGAGGACAAGGCAGGGTGAGGGCAGGCAGCCAACATCACAGTAATTGCTTTGTGCTATTTCATAGGTACGAGGCAAGGGATGGCACCGTATCTTATTTTGGCTGTGTGGTTTAAAGCAAGTAATACCAAAGTCAGAGGTGATGATACTGTCTTCCAAAAGGAGGTAGTATGAATATAGACAAAAAAGCAACTTAGGGAAAAGAGACATGCCAAGAATAGATGCCAAGCTACCAACATTGCTTGGTGGGTTTTGCTGAATAGCAACAGACAGCTTCTGTTTGTTGAGATTGCTTAAAAAAATTAAAAGACAATCTGCTTCTTCCCACCCCTCCCAAAAAAAAAAAAAAAAAAAAAAGGTGTAGAGAAAAGAAACAAACTTTCTTAGAGAAAAAAAAA
>JAYDZK010000001.1:22558343-22584668 GCA_034509185.1 Euphonia xanthogaster | reverse complement strand
TCTGTTTCTTCCCACCCCTCCCAAAAAAAAAAAAAAAAAAAAAAAAGGTGTAGAGAAAAGAAACAAGCTTTCTTAGAGAAAAAAAAAGAGAGACACAGGGGAAAAGAAAGAGAAATGGCTTCACTGCCTGATCTGTTTCTGTACTTTTTGTTCATTATTTTAATTTAGATTGATTTATTCCAAAATGAGCTTTGGGTTGTATATATTTGCATAGTACAGTGCTGTGGAGGATCCAGTGAGTGAAGAAGATCAGCAGCAAAGGGTGGGAACTGAGACTGGAAGTCCCAGAAAGATATTCCTCCAAGCTGAGCACTTGCAGTGGATAAGGAAGACATTTCAAGGTCTGTGCAGTCACCGGTGTGGCTTTGCATGCATGCAGAACAGCCCCGCAGAGCAGAGGCCAGGGCACAGCAGTCAGGCGGGAGAATGGAGCTTGGGTGGATCCAGTGTGGGAGAAATCCACATAATTCCACTTCAGAGATTAGAAATGAAACCATGGAAGAACGACTGCCATGGAAAATCAGTTGTCTGATAGTCACAGTGATAGTGTTAGAGTTGTAGCATGCACAGAGTACCCTGCAGAGCAAAGCTGGGGCAGGCTCTAACCCTCCTGAGGCAGATATCCCCAGCCCGCAGGACACTCATAGCCTGATACCATCTGCATGTTAGATGAGCTTCTGAAGCCATCAACTGAACCTTCCCCCTTTAGAGATTCTGAAGACAACCTATCCCCACTGCACAGCAGGTGTACTTAAACCTTGGCTCTCTCCCTCCTGTTCTCCTTATTTCTTGTGTTGACTGGCTGACTGGAGGGCAGCAAAGAGGAGGATGAAGAACTGTGCAGGGCAGCAAAGAGGAGGATGAGGAACTGCCACTGTTGTCTTGATTTAATTCTTACATGCACACAAAAACTCCTCCAACCCCCGTGAGAAAATGACCAAAGAGTAATTTCCACCTTCCTCCTCCTCCTCTTAGCCCTTCCATTTCCAGTGTAAACCTTGCCTAACGAGCTGGCCTCCCCTCTGGTTATTGTCCCAAGTGAACAGTCTCTCCATTCACTAACCCATGACGGTAAGTTGGTTTGGGAAGCAGCAGGTTTATCTTCCCAGCTCAGGCAGTGCACTGGGCCCGTTTGTGAACCGGCTGCCATTCAGTGTCTGCTCTGCTGTTGATAAAGCACATTACACATGGCTGGGCTTGCATGATTAATACAGCTGTCTAAGCGCTCTCTCTAAAAACAAAAACAACCAGAAAGGAGAAGGGAGGTGTGGGATTTGGGAGGGGGGAGGGAGGTGTGCATGGGGATAAAACCCAACCATTCCAAAGAAATCAGGCTTGCAGAAAAAGCAGAGCGCTCTTGGAAGGCCTTCCCTCCCGTGGGTGAGCAGGTCTGTCAGCAGAGCTCCCCTGCAAAAGGGACAGGCCTTGTGGCAAGGTGAGCAAGGAGCAATGTGCGTGGTTCTCCCCTAGCATCGCCTGCATGTCCCTCTGCAGCCTGGGGAGTGGATGCATGAGTGGGAGCATGGGATCAGGCCCTGCAGAAGGACGTGCTCTGACCAGCATGGCTTCAGCAGGGTCTGTTCAGGCAGCCCCTCCAGTAGGTGTTGCAGCCACACAGGCACACTGACCCTCGGTGACACTGCCCAGCCACATCACCGTACTCACCCTGTGCTCAGAGGCACAGCCCACATGCACTGAGCAATCTCCAGGCACCCAAGAACATCTAATGAGGAGCAGGAACAGCTTCCTGCATCTTTCCCATTGCTCCTTCTCATCCAGCTGAAGGCCTGCTCAGCAGCCTGTGTAAGCTGTATTAACTTTCCCTTTTTAATACTGGGCTGGGAATGGGCTGTGGGAAGCCACGATGGCTTCCTGCTCTGGATTTTCCCAGGCCTGGGCCAGGTATTAAAGCCATGCTTGCACTGTTAGGGTGTTAAGGGGGCCAGGAGTCTCACTCTGGGATTGCACACACACAGACACTTCCATATTGTGTGAAGAGTACTACAGGCAACACAAGGGTAATATTTACTTAGACCCCATACTTTAGAGACATATACCAGTGCCTGGGCCCAGTATTTCAGTGAGATTCACTGAAATACTGAGAGTGATAGCCCTAAGATGATCTCAAGGACAGACTGGGAGGACACTTCTCTGCAGATATAAGAGAAAGATAGGGAGAGCAGAGGCTGCAGTAGGACTGGATTTCAGTACCAGAGTAACCTCAAGCATGCTGGCCACTCTCCACCCCAATTTAGTTATTTTTCTGCTCCAGTCACCCCTATGCATGTCTCCCGCCTCTTCATTTCTGTCCACAGCCACTCATATCTTGCCTATGCCATATATCCAGTAAAGCTTGTAGAAAACCATAGCAGGGATGAAGTGAGTAAACAGACAGACATGAAACTGATGAAAATATTAATTTTTCAAGAGGTTCAAGAGCCTCCAATTAGCAAACCTGCTTCCTAGGGCTGTGTGTGCTCTGGGTGAGGGGAGCTATGCTGTTTGTCCTCTATTAAGACACTGGGTTATGTGTTGGCATCACCTTTGGTCTGCTGTGCCCTGCACATGTGCTTGAGAGATGAGCGGGAGAGGGATTGCTTTATCCTTGTAAATCAAAAAGCAGAAAAAGCTCAGATATTCCCCATAGTGACTCCTGAAAAAGTCTGTGCTATGTGGTTTGTTTGTTTGTTCATTTGTTTTATTCTTTGCTTGTAGAATGAGAGTCTTTAATGTGTGATTTGAAGACAATATAGTTTTAAGTATCTGATTTTGTATTAGTCACTGGGGAAGGTGGGGTTTGAGGGGTGGTTGATTTTTTAAAAATAAACCTTCTGTTGCTAGGGAAATTAAAAGGGTGGGAGAAAATTTCTTCAGCTATGGGAAAACATTGAAACTTTTTCTATACACAAGACAGGTCTGATGATGAAAGATCTCTAACCTTGAAATAAAAGTGGTCTTCTATCCACCACCAACCTCACTGGTCAGGATAACAGTTCAATTTTAGACTAGGATTACTGTAAACCAGCTCCAGGATAAATGGTGTAAGCAGACAGCTCTTGAGCACCATGACCTTCTCAGGAAGACACTGAGAAATACAATTTCAGAGATATTCTTCAGACCTTAGGGAAGGATGGGTGAGCTGCATTACAGAATGAATCTTCATTCCTCTAAGACGTGAGGTATGATAGATGAGTACTTCGTACACCATGAATGAGCTCCAAAACATGGGGAAGAACTGTTCAGTGCTAAAAAAGCATGAACAAATTCTGAAATACATTAAACCAAGTGCAAAGATTGATAGACACCAGAGACATTTCCTTAATCTTGTTGGAGAGTTGCTGGAGGGCATCCTCCCCAGCTTACACAGTGGTACTTGCACCTCTAGGAAAGCCAGCCTAGTGCCACTGCAGTCACAGTCAAGTTTTAATTACAGGAGCAGAACTGGTAGTGACAATGGGGAATGAGCAGGCAATAAGCAAAATAGCCTCAACACTGAGAACAGGGAAGAAAAAAAAAAAGTCTTCTTCTAAGAGGAGGGGGGAGGAACAGGAAAGAAATAAGAAAAAAAGCCCCAAATGAACCCTAGTAAGTAGAAGCTGGTAATCCCTAAAGCCTCAGAGTAGAGTGCAAAGCCCTGGAAGAAAGAAATTAATAACTTTCAAAGTATGACCTTGAAAATGGAATTAACAGTATTCCTCCCTTTTAAGCCTTCATGATAATAAAGATTTCATCTTCTGAAGCCCTGGCAAGAAAGTCAACAGACTAGGAAAAATTACTTCCTGCAGAGCAGCTGGCAAGTGCAAGCCCTAAGACCCCTAAAGGCCCCAGGGAGTGAGATGATAGAGACACCTGCATGATGCACACCCTCTTTCCCTTGTGCCTTCTGCTTTGGAAGTGGGGTTTGTTCTCCCCCCCTCATTTTTGATGCTATTTTTTGCTCAAGAAGCTGAACTCCAGCCTTCACTGTAAGTAGAGTCAGCTTATCAACAACATGGAGGCCAGAGCTTCTTAGAGTGGACAGCACCTGGAAAAACAGCAGGCTGGATGTACTTGGTTTATCATCACTCCTTTCTTCCCAGCACAGACAAGTTCTCCATGCCCATCCCATGCTGCTTTCTGGCTTCTCTTCCACTCAGAAACTCATAGGGACCAATTACCCTCTAACACCAGATTTTACCTTGCACTCCCTGGCAGGATCCCAAGGGCAGATTCCCCAAAGCAAATCAAGAGCCAGGAGCTCTCTGCTGCCCTTTGAACCTTCTCTGTGGGCTCTCTTCCATCAGCAAACTGCAGATATGTCAAGCTCTGGAGTCTTGTTAATGTAAATAAGAGAAAAACTGGCCCCCGCTGTCTCTTCTTCTGCCTTCATTTTGGTTTACTCAGATGATGAGATTGGCAAATGTGGATGTGAAACATATAGATGGGTGGATGATTTTTTTTTTCCTTTAGGAATGTATCTGCTCTCTGCTTGCATCTCAAATGATCTTTTTTAAAGGTTTGTGCTGGGAATTTCAAAAGTAACGGGTTCAGTTTCTGCTGGTAATCATGGTGCACACATTTGGAGACATGCCTCTGGTAAACTTGTGGGTTTACTTACACATCTGCCCTCATTTGCTTCTTGAGCAAGGCTTGTGTGTCATGGCACACAAGGCTTGTGTGTCTGGCATATCCCCCTCTCTAATGGGCCTCTTCAAGGGTGCTGCTGGTGTTACAAAAAGAAGCTGGAGGGAGTCGAGACAGAAGGAGGAGTATCTCTGTGGGGGAAGTAGAATAATAAGATGGCTTGGGTTGGAAGGGACCTTAAAGATCATTTGGTTTCAAATCCCCTTCTATGGCCAGGGCACCTTCCACTAGACCAGGTTGCTCAAATCCCATCCAGTCTGGCACTGAACATTTCCAGGGATGGGATATCCGCAGTTTCTGTGAATGCCTCTCTACTCTTATAGTGAAGAAATTTTTTCCTTATATACAATCTAAATCTACCCTCTTTCAATGTAAGACCATTACCCTGTGTCCTATCACTACACACCCTTACAAAAAGCCATTCTCCAGCCCTTGTCAGCCCCCTTTAGGTACTGGTCTCAGAGCCTTCTCTTCTCAAGGCTGAAAAAATCTGACTCTCTCAGCCTTTCTTCATAGGAAAGGTGCTCCAGCCCTCTGAGAATCTTCATGGCCCTTCTCTGGACTCACAGCAACAGGTCCATTTTCTTGCTGGAGGCCCATCATAAGAATACGTGGAATAAGTAGAGCAGGTTGCAATCTTCACCACCAGCCCCTGCACCCTCGGTCTATGCTGCCGTAGTGGGTACATATCCTGCTTTTTAAGTGTCTTCCAAAGAGGTTTTGCTGAGGCTGCAGATGTAGTGCTTGTGGAAAGATGCAGGCTGGTGGAGACCAGATTCCGTGCCACATCCATGATGTGGCCGTCCGTGGCTGGCTCAGGGCGGTGGCTCGGAGCACGCAGAGCTGGCCCCCTTCCCTGTGCCGTGGGAGCCCGGGGTTTTCCCGGGCGGGTGTGCAGAGCTGCCTAGCCCCGGGTGTTATTCCCGGCGTTTCCCGTGCCGTTCCAGCCGGGAGGCTGCCTGGATGGCGAGGCGGATTTGGTGTCCTTCGGCTGCCACCTCGCGGGGAAGAAGCGGCGCTTCCGCGGCGGCGCCCCTGGCGGGGACAGAGGGACAGGGGGACCCTCAGCGAGCGGGCGGCCAGGGCAGGTGACAGACATAACGTGTACGAGCGCTGTTCCCCTGCATGAGACCAAGCCCTGGCAGCACACCATCGCTTGCTCGTTCCCCTTTTTCGGACCTGCTTCTTTCGGACCTGTTTCGGGTCTGAGCTTCTCCGGGCACCACGTCCATACCCGAACAGCTCTGCTGGAAGCCCCGCTGGTACTGGCTGCCTGTCTTTGCAGTCCTGGTACTGATGCCCTCTTTCCATAAGCACCATCACTCCCCTCTCCCTGTCTCCCTCATCCTTGCTTTCCTGTGCCCGGTCAGGACCTAATTTCTTCTCTTTATCTCCCCTTTTCCCAGGACCTGTTCTCATTACTTACCTAACCTTTGTGCTTACACAACATCATCCGTTTCCCCATCGTCACCCTGGCTGACCTCTCCTCCGCTTCCCCTCCTCCATGAGCATTCCAATATTGCCATTTCAGCTGAAGATCTTCCCCAGCATAATTTCCTGCGTGGTAAACCAGCATTGTTACAAGTGCAAGGTTCATCCTGTCACCTCAGTCCACATTACCCCCTTCCTATAGCTCTCATCATAGCAGCCTTTTCCCGTGCCTCTGCCCAGAAGCCCATATGTATTTTTCACCTGCTCATGCAGCCCCCAACCCCCAGTGGGTTTTAAGAGGCCAACACATGAGGCAGGGCCTGTGCAGGGCTGGCCTTCCAACCTCAGACACCACTGCAGAAGCTGGGTGTGTTGCAAGATTTCATGACAAAAAAACTCATCTCTCACTTTCCTGGGAAGATCTGAACACTCTGCAGCTAATTCTTTCCACACTGAGCAGGTTCCTTAGCCTGGCTCTCCCATAGTCAGCAGAGGAGGCTGCAGAGCAAGGAGTGACCGAGATAGTTTTAATCTAGCCAGTTCAGGTAGCAACTAACAGCAGGCAGCTTGCCAGGCCACCTGTTAATATCAAGGTCCTAAAGTCACAGGAGAGCATAGCACCCAAATTTAGTGTGGGGCCACAATGTCATTGCCGGCAGCTGACTGCTGCTGTTCTTCTTAAAGAGCTGAGGGAGGATGTGGATATGGAAAGCTCCAGGCAGTTCAGAAGTGACCAGACAATTTCACAGAAGAAGAAATTAATCCCAAAGGGGTGCAGCTTCTGCTGGCTCATAATGACTCTGAAGCAGCTGAGGTAGGCCAGTATGATGCCATGCTGGCCACATGCTCCTGGCTGGCCCCCACAGAGGACAGGATGAAGGTTAGACATGACCCTTGGACTGACCCAGCAAAGTCCTTCCTTGTGGTGTGTTCCTCAGGCTGTTCTTGAGGATGAGAGCAGCTCTTGGCTTTGCAATCTGGCTGTGGTTTGCTCTGAATGCAAGCAGCACCTTGCTTTTCTCATCTTCCTTTGCCATCTAATCCAAGTCCCCCCCATCCTTCTCACTGTGTCTTTTCCTACACTTTTCATGGGAGTAGGAGCAGTTCTTGAACCATCACACACACAAGCACTACAGCTATCCCACGCCAAGCCTGGTGCAGTAGCACACACCCCACATCCTCTCTAGTGAAACCTTGGCTAGGCTGGCTTGCAGTGCATGTGAGGGCATGCAGCAGCTCTTCTGCCCCATGCTGCAGTTTGCCTGCAGGCGTGTTAGGCAGTAGGTGAAATTACTGATGTCCCAAATTGAAGGGTCTTGCCGCCCCTTCTGCGTCTTTGTTCAGAAGTATGTGGAAGTTCTCCCAGAGGCATTAGGGGGGACTCATGGAGCTTCTCTGTGCCAGGCTGCTCTTCTGGGCTGTTGCACACAGGCAGGTGGGCAGGAGCAGTGAGGTCACTGTTGAATGGCTCCATTTTTCTCATTGTTGAATTTAGGGATGCAGCTAGGATTACACTGTTTTGAGGAGAGGGGTGGAATGGGGCTGCACATGGTTCCTTTCAGCCATGTGAGAACTACAGCCCTCTAAATCTTGCCCAAGGCTACCTTGTGGCATGGCACCATTGCAGATCACCCAGGCTGAACGTGTGGCACCAGTAGAGCCTTAGAAACACAGGATGCAGTGTCCCATGCACTTGTGTTGCAGCACAATTAGGCACCCTGGCAGGGCTCCAGCTGCCTCTGCACCAGGTATCCAAATGTCTCACATTTGGAGCAAGGAAGAGCAGTGCAGTTGTTCTGCCCTTGACAGCTTTCAGTCTGCTCCTTCTTGATTTGCTTAATGGGATCAGACTCGGTCAGCATTTAGGGTCTGGGGTCCCTTAGGGGTTTAGCTGTGAAATTCTACCATATATTCATATTAGTTCATCAGCATCAGAAACCTAATTTCCTCCTCTTCAAAGCTGTTGCGTGGTCACGGACTTGACAGTGCTGCCCAATTGCCGGGGCGGGGAGGGGGGATGAATAGCCCGGGATATTATAGCAAATTCCCAGAGCACGGACTCAAGGTTACCGAAGCGGGAGACCGCAGGCACAGCCCCGAAGCTCCCGGTGCCAGCGGACAGGGAGCAGGGGTGGGCAGCCGGGGATCTTTCGGGAGAGGGGCTTTCTACGCGTCCCCACCGGCGGGGGCGGCTCCGCGCAGCGGCCGCCAGAGGGCGCCTGAGACCGCGGGCTGGCCCAGGGCTGATGCGGGACCGGGATGGAGAGGGGATGTGACATGGGGACTGCGGGACCGGGATGGCGAGGGGATGTGACATGGGGACTGCGGGACCGGGATGGCGAGGGGATGTGATATCGGGATAGCGAGGGGACGTGACATGGGGACTGCGGGACCAGGATGGAGAGGGGATGTGACATGGGGGCTACGGGACCGGGATGGCGACGGGATGTGACATGGGGACTGCAGGACTGGGATGGCGCGGGGATGTGGGGGGATGCCGAGGGGGCTACAGGGCAGCGGGTTTGCGAGGGGCCTGTGTGCTGGGGGCTGCAGGGATGGGGGTTTTGTGGGGGGTCTGTGCGCTCGGAGGCTCGGGGGCTGCGGTGTGCATGTGCACGCCTGGGGGAGCTGTGCCCACGCGTGTCCGCATGTGCCGCGGTTTGGGCGCCCTTGGGGAGGCCAGTGTGCAGGTTGAGGTACGCACTCGGGTGTGCGGGTTCTGCAGCACACCGTGGCCGCCGTGGGGGTTGGCACTGTCCCCTCAGCGTGGGCACCCACCCGTGGTCGTGTGGATGGGCAGGGGCACGCACAGCCCACAGCAGCAGCTGTTCGTGCACACACATGGAGAAGTCATCATGCAAACATGGGCTGGCACAGCCTGAGGTGTGCCTAGGAAGGGAGGGTGACAGTGATAGAATGAATTGAAAACAGATGCTATTTCCTGCAGAAAATCTTGCTCACATACAAGCATTTTACTTTCTTCCAGCACTTTCTTGTTGCACTTGAGCAGCTGTTGTTCTCCAAAACATTATTTTGTGATAGAATTATAACCTTCCCACATTTTTACAGTACTTGTGACAGTAAACGTAGCACCCACAGCAGGTACTCTAGCTAGCTGTGCTGTAAAACCCAGAGATTCCATGTGGCCCCAAGGTTATGTGCAGAGGCCACACTGGGTCCCAGTGCTCCCAGTCAGCCTAACACACTTCCCAACACCTGCATGGCCTGCTGGTGAGAACAGCTGCTGGTGCTAGCTTGTGGTTTGGCACAGAAGTTGATCAGTTCTGCACATGGAGAGGTTTCTGCAGCCATCTGACTCAGACACACAGGGAGCCACAAGAACATGTATCATTTTTCATCTCTGGAGGTGGGAGTTTTGGCTTTTCAGATGCCCTCAAATTTAGAGACACAAGCTCAAGCAGAACAGAAGCTGGTGTGACCCTCTCCCAAGTCCTCCATCACATCACATCACATCACATCACATGTCTTCGTGTGTCCTCTCTTACACTTAAACATTGCAGAGGCTCATCTCTTCACCACACCACTACCACACCATGCCACGCCTCTGCCCTCAGTCCAAACCAAGCTCACAAACACTGATCCATTAGTTTAGATGCATTAAGGCAGCAGTACCCAGCCAAGGCCAAATGTCCCCCTGCCTCTGCTGTGCTGGGTGTGCAGTGCTTGCCACCATTGGTGCAAATGCCCTTGCTCTGGTTGCAAGGACACCCTAGAAAAGTGGCAAAGAAGAGGAATGGTTGTCACGAGTATGTTATGTACATGTCCATGTATGTGTTAAGACAAATAGCATTTAAGCCGCATAGCAAAAATGTGGTGGCTAAAATATTTTTATGGGCAACACACCCTGCCTGGTGTGCTCTTGTTTATTTTCTGGGCCAGAGGAGTCATGTATTTTGCCAAAAAGGGATGCAAAAGCTCCCAAACAGCCTCCACACCATTATTTGACTGTGAGAGATACTTTTTCTGAAACGTAGGTGAGGTAGGGGTAGTAGCTGAACTGAAACATATTCCTGAGTTTAGGGCAGGAAATAAAAGGAGTAAAAAAACCCAGTGTTGTAGGATTTGTGTGACAAGCCACAAAAGTTGCACGTGGACTAGCTGAAAAAAAAGAAAAAAAAGAAGCCATAAATGGAACATAAATTTTCCACACAAATCAGCACATAGTTACTTAATAATGAAAGAATAGAACCGGGGCACAAACATCTACTCTAGTCAGCTATCTTAGGAAGAAATAAGACAAATGAAAGTGCAATGGAATTTGAGGGACTCTGGAGACATCCCTCTTGGATTTGCTGCCTTTTAGTCACCAGCTTGAGTTTAATAGTGACTGTGCTGCTGAGCAAGCCTGTGGCACCTGTGCTCCACCCAGGAGAGCAGGGCTATTCACCACTGCAGGTTGTGAGGGAGCAGTTGTACTTCAGTCTCATGGAGCTCACCTGAACAGGGCCTTTCTAAATTTTTTTTTTGCTCCCCTCTGCCATCAGAAACAGCTTGTCTTGGTAGTAAGCATGACTTTTCTTCCACAGCAGGATCAGATCCAACATAAAACCTCATCTCCATCTCCACACTCCATCATCTTACAGGCACATATACGTATAAATGTACACGTACATGTGTGTGCATACATGCATACATGAACACTTTGTGTGGACATACACATGGTGAGCCTGCATTTACAGACCCGCAGCCACGTGCACCTCCCTGACCAGTTACAAAGAAAAGGCTGCCAAGGCTTGGGATTGCAGGGTGAATTTAAAACCGCATCACTGCCGTTAAAGCCATCCAGAAAAGGGAACCCATAAATGAGAGGATGAATGAGAAGATGTCACGAGTGTTAGCGCTTAATATTCCCACAGCGAGGCTGCATTATTTGTTGCTGCAGCAGCGCGCTCCTCCCTGCCCCCTCTGACGGAGGCTGCGGATGCACATGCACACACGTGCAACTTCATTTCCCACCCTCATGAAAAATCAACCTCCCTGGCATGCCCTGCAGCCTCACCCCATAGGTGTCGTGCCACAGCCGAGCCTTCCTCCACCCTGATTCAGGAACAATTCATTACGGTGCAGCCCTGGGAGGGAGGAGAGGTGTCTGCTGGCTGGGCCCATGTGTTATTGATCGGACCACGGTGATGAATCAGCTCCTGTGGAGCTGGTGTCTGCCTGCAGACAGGTACTGGCCACTGCGCAGAATTACGTGTCCTGGCATCTCAGGGCCACCACTGGGAAGGCAGTGGAGCGGGCAGGTGTGGGGGTGGTGACCAGGGGCTGCATCTGCAAAGGGGTGAACCATATCCCTGCACTGAAAGACCAGCAGCTCCCAGCTAGAGGCACAGCAAGGCCTCTAGTTGGGATGTGGTCAGCAGCCAGGATTGAGCCTTCTCTCTTGCTCCAGGCCCCGTTCCTCCAGTGTAGGTGTTGTTTAGGGAGACCCACAAGCCACTGGAGTGTTGGGCTGAGTGCTGATGAGCTGGCAGGCAGCAGCCTGTAGCTGGGCTGGAGGGAAGCTCACCAAGGTGGGAAGGCAGCTCTGCCCTGCAGCCTAAACCCAGCACTGCAGGAGCAGCCTGGGACTGAAGCGTTGTGTTCCTGTGTCACCCAAATCTCACTCAGCCTCGTGTAATCTTGTCTTCTTTTCTCTCCCTTCTCGCACCCTGCAGGACCCGGTACAGGGAGAGTAGACAACGGCTCCATGAGTTTGGCCGTCCCACTGTGGCTTCTGGCAGCGTCCCTGCTCTGCCTACTCAGCAAATGTTAATACAAATCAGAATTAAAATAATAATATTAATAATAATTAAAAAAAACAACACGACAACAACAACAACAACAACACACAAAACAAAACGCGTTATACAGGAGACAGAGCGAAGAGAGGGGAGAGAGAAAAAAGAGGGGGGGAGAGAGAGAGACGACTGTTTCTTTCACAACTTTTGTGTGTTCAGGAGCGAAGAGGGAGGAGAGGAAAATCACAGCAAAGAAGACAGCAACATTTAATTCAAAACCTGAAAAGCCGGCTGTCAAGTCATCGACTGCCTAGGAGGCAACACGAAGCAAGGGAGAGAATGGGGCACCAGCAAGGATCGTGTCGCCAGAGGATGCTGCAATGTAAACAATTCAACAAAACCTGCAAAGCCAATCAAAAAGAAGATTCCTTTTCTTTTCTCTCCTCCTTCCTCTTTTCCATACTCCCTCACTTTCCTTCCTTCTATCCTCCTCTTTCTTTCTTTTGCAGAAAGAGGTCTTTGCTTCGGTGTCTATAGCCATTTAACTTTTTGGATGCCCTGGGTCATTTTTGTGAGCTAATGCTCAGCCAGTTCATAATTTTAAAAACAAATTAAAAAAAAAAAAAAAAAAAAGAGAAAAGAAAAAAAAATAACAGCCACAAACCAGAGCAAGTCACCTGAAGCTCTCTGCACACTGGTGTCCAGTGAAGAACCCCTTCCTCTCTTCACCCTGCGCTCATGTGCACCAGCTCTTGCTAAACACCTTATTTTCTGTCCCCTCCTTCATGCAACATCACCCCCACAGGCCTAATCTAAAGCTGTGTTAACTCTACTGAAAGCCTACTTTTTTTTCCTTTTAAAATCCTCTTCCTTCCCCCCGCCTCAATTCAGCCAGGTGTCTTTCTCTTTCTCCTGTGTATGCCTGTGTGCGTGCGTGCATGCATGTGTGGCTCTTGTTCTGTCTTCCCTCTTTTTCTCTTTCTCTTGCTCTCTCTAAGCATGCAAAACAAACAGTCCATGTGTACATATGCTCATCCTGTTGTAGATAATGTCCTGCCTTGTAAGTGTGAGACAAGATGCAGAGAGATCACTTAGGCAGAGAAGAGGGGTGAGGAGAGAGGGGCAGCTGCAAAACAGGTTCACCTCGTGTCCCCTCTCCTGTGTCCTCACTGGCTTTTTGTCTTCTGGCCACCTTGCTTGCAAGAGTCAGTCTGCACCGTTGTCTAGGCTTTTTCTCCTCTCCTACTTCCAACCTGTTTGGCTCTCAGCCTCCAAGTACCAGCGTAGCAGCTCGTGCTATGCATGAGTGCTTGCACACACGCATGGGGGTATGCACTCATGTGCAATTGTCCAAGCAAGCAGAAGAAACCAGGACTGGCCTACAACACTATGGACTGAAGAATGCAGTCACCATTCCTCCTGGGGATGGGAGGCCGGGCTGGTAGGATGTGAGTGATGAGACCTTGGACATCACCAGGCAGCCATTCCTTTTAGATACAGTGTGCATAGGAACGATACCTCAACATGAAAACCACAATCTGGTCATTCCTAACCATTTTGGTAGACATGCAAAAATAGAGCCAATACCCTTTTTTGTTACTTCATTGTTTTTGTTCTTACTGTCCTCCCCAGTATAAAAGGAAATGTAGGCTGTGTAAGGGGGAGTGTGTGTGCACGTGTGTACGTGCTGTATACCACTGCTATTACAAAACACACTGCAAAGTCCACATTTGAAAGAAATTGGGTCAGAAAATGTCCAGGACCTGTGAATGTCAGAAATAAAACACATGTCAGGTCCAAAATCCTGGGCTTACAAAGAAGGAGCTTAAAATGATGCCCAAAAATTGGGCAGTACAATTCCCCCTGCTCTTCTCTTATCTCAAGGGGGCTGGTCTTGCTGGAGAGTGCCCCACACTTCCCATGTGGCATAATCACATACAGAGGTGCCAACAAGAGAGGCTTTAGTGGTTCCCAAGTGAGGAGGCAAGAAAAAACTGTGAGAAACAGGACTGAGAAAATGCTGAGCGGTGGCTGTAATTTGCCACACCAGCACAAGGTCTGCTGCAAGAGCCAGAGTAAGCAGGGGCTGCTGTGCCTGTGTGTGGGTGAGGGCAGTGGGGAGAAGACTCCTGTGTCCCCTGGCCCGTCACGAGCCATAGTATCCACCAGCAGCAAAGATGATAAAACACAGGGTTTATCAAGTAGGCCTATTTTGGAGAGAGGGATGTGCAGGGGAGAGCTTGATTTAGCCCAGTGAAGTCGAGTGACTATCCCACGACAGAAGAGTGGTTTACAGGTGCTCAGCCACTCAGCTTTCCAGCAGCAGCCAGTTTGCTCCTCTGTCTTTGCCCTGGGCACCAGGGTAGGGGCAGCACGCTTGGCCGCTGTGCTCACATGCAGGCAAGGGGGAAACAGCTTGGCCTTGCAGTGTGCGGGAGGGGATACCCGCCTGTCCCCTGGCAGGAGGGAAAGTGGGAATTGCTGCCTGCGAGCCCATCCCCACCTTTGTGTGGGTGTGGCACAGTCCGGTGAGGCTTCTGCCTTGCACTGCAGCACTGCTGAGCTCAGCTGTTCCAAGAAGCAGCAGGCATGCAATTAAGCAGTCAAGGGCTCCCCCCAGGCAGCCAGAAGTGAAAGGAAATTTATTAAAGGGACACATGAGAGGCTGAAGTTTGGGCATTGCAAGAGCTGCTGTGGGATTGGATGGTGGTAATTTATGCTCCTCCAGACCCCAAAACCTGCAAGTGGGTGCAAGTTGCAAGTGGGCAACTGGTGCTTGAAGTCTACCCATGGATGGCTCCCTTCGTCCAAAATAGGGCAGTCATTGATGGGACTTGGGCATTTCCTTTGGAGACTGGTGTGTGTCAGCCCACGAAAAAAAAATGCCCTGCATCCTTCAGAGCATTCAGATGTCTCAATCCTCATGCCTAACCTTCAGGAGGGCCATCTAATTCAGAGTCTTAGAAACAAGTCCAGATTTTCTACTGCAGCAGGCCTCCTCTTTCCCCTGGTATGGCCATGAGGTAATCCTGGTCCCAGAAGCCAGGTCTGGGAGCTGCACCCTTTCCTGCACACTGGCACAAGGAAAAACACACAGTGCTCCTTTTCAGGGCTGTACCTATGCCTGGATTTATTGCCGCAGGATTTATTTGTTGAAAAAGGTGGGCAGCCTGCAATGTCTTGCTGTGACAAGCCGCTCCTAAGGGCTGAGTCAAGCCCTTTTTAGGTTCTTTGATGTCAGCCCAGTTGCTATGGTAGCACCTGTCCCATGTGTTCTCTGCATGTGTTTTTGTCACCGTGGGGTCACTCCTAGGCACTGGGGTCACACACATCAGACCCCTACAGTGTGGTAGCAGTCATCAAATCCCAGCACCTCATTATCTCACATCTGTTTTGGTTCAAAGGAGTTTTGAGGGGATGGTTTTTTAGGTGTCAAGGCATATGGTTAAAAGGGAAATGTCTCACAAAAAGCAGAGCATCAATTTTTTGAAGCCATCTGCCCATTAGTGTGAGAAATGGCCCCAGCCCCAGTGCTGGGATCTGGTCTTTCCTGCAGGCCCTGGGCAGATCTTTGCCGCTGTTGCATGGCTGTGAAACAGGGTGAAAGCCAGTTAATTGCAGACCTCTCTGAGAAAAGCCACCAACACCAAGTGTGCCTGTTATCTGCAGAAGTGCTGGGAACCATACTGCTGGCAATGTTTGTTCCTAGGGAAATTATGGTAGGTTGGAGCTTGATTTTCTCCAAGAATCTAATCCTGTGAGTTGCAGTGTGCCTCACAGGGTGCTGTAAAAATCCCCCTGTTTCTCCTGAACTCAAGGTGAACTCAAGCTCTCCTGAACTTTGAGGGATTGCTCAAAGCACCTGTTGAGAGGTGAGCCCAGATGAAGATAGGAAACACAGGCAAGGTCTAACACTTTTTCCCATTCTTTCTCCCCTCCATCCTCTGATGGAGATGTTGCAATGGCTTTCCTCATGTCTCAGGCCCTTCTCTCTGAAACTCTTTCTCCTAATCATCTCTTTTCCCGTTTACATTGCTGTCTTTCCCATCACCTCCCAAAAAGCTGTGTTCTTGCTTCCTGCTGCCTCTCAGCTGGTTGCAGACCAGGGAAGATGGGTGTTTGGAATGGGACACCAGTTCCTTGAGCTTGTCAGTGTAATTGTGTTTGATTGATGGAGATTTAACATTTAGTGTTATAAAAAGATATGAACAAAACGGAAAAAAAATTGTATTTCTTCTACTGGTTTGTAAATATTACAAGAGTTACATGAGATGTCTGGTAATGTCAAAGCTGAGGAACAAAAACGTAGATTTCATATATGGCCCCACAATTGCTAGCAGATTTCTAACCCTTTTCAGATGACCAAGAGGAGGGGTGAAGGCAAGCCTTTCTAAAGGAATTGGGCAGGGGAAATGCAGCCACCCCGAGCCATATGAGCTCCATGCATGGTTGCAGCATGTTGCTTGGAGCGTGTGCCTGGTCAGATGGAAAACGAAGCAAACGCCTGTCTCTGAACGGCTGGAAAGGGTGCCGTGGGATGCTCCAGCCGACCAACACTGACATCTTGGCAGTTGTGTGCATTTCTGTTTGTTTGCAGCCCCGCACTCGTGAGCTCGTGGCTCAGTGATTCACCCTCTCCTCCTCCCCCGTACTCGCTTTCTTCACCGGTGAAGTTGTGTCTTCCCATGCTAACCCCGAGTGCATGTGAACGTGCCATTCATGGAGATCTCATTGGTGACATGCATTGTGTCAAGAGTTAGTCTTTGTCTGCACATCTTTCCCACACCACTGACTGTTCACCACTTGGGCAGATCACTCGTGCACTGCTGCTTGACCCACTTTTGGTCAAGGAACAACCAAGCGCTACCAGCTCTTCTTAGTTCCAGGTGCATCCAGACCATGCCCCCAGGCCACCTGTCTGAGCAACCCCGTTCTGAAAGTCCAAGCACACAGTATGAACAAAGCCACCATCAAAAGCCATGTGGTCTCCAGGCTGAGTAGAAGCTACACATCTGGAAAGAATTTCGGGGAGCAGCAAAAAGTCCTGATGAAACAAGAGGATCTGGGAAGTCAGAGGAGTTATGCTAGAATCCTTCACAGACCCACCAGCAGATGATATTTCAGCTCAATTTTTGTATAGTGTTTCATCACTTTGCCCTTCCCTGGTGAGGGAATCTGTGGGCACAGCGAAACACCTCTTCTCCTCCCAACCCCTCACACCTCTGCTTCCTCTCCTCCAAGCACACTGACCTGCAGCCCAAATCATCATGGTGCTTGATGTGATGTAGCAACTGACATGGGGGATGGCTGACCAAGACAGTATGACAGAGGAGGTGCAAGGGGGGTGAGCAGTTCTCTCTATTTCTCTCTCTCTCTCTCCTGATGGTGCACAATCTTACTGCTTCTCTGACTCAAGGGCACAAAACTTCTTGAGTTAGGGATGCCAGGAGCAAACTGTCACATGGGAAGAGCAAAAGTTGAGGCAGGGAAGTGATGGAGAAGCTGGATGGTAATTTCTAAGCTGTGATGCCAGTGGAAAAGGGTAGGGATGAATGCTGTCCATCATCCATGCGCAGAACTCTCAGGTTCACCAGCGAGGAGACCATGGCCTCTCAACGCTAATCTTAGAGTGGCTTCATTTCCAGTGGGATGCCCAGAAGATGATTTTTTTTAATTGCATGACTGCTGACTAAGAGCCGTGTCACACCACTAAAACCTCTTTCACTTTTCCTTCTTGTAACTTGCTAGAACAGTGATCGGACAGCTCCCACAGCCCCCAGAATTTTGCCTAATGGTTGGCTTCCATTAGGGCAACATATGGTGCTTGCTTGTTGGTTCACTCGCTGTAACAGGGAGCAGAGCTCATCTTGGTGAGAGTACGTTGTTATGGTCCTCTGTACCTCCGTGGGTCAAGGTCATAGAGCGAGGCAAGGAGATCTCCAAGGCAGGCCTTGGGCAAGAGGAGCAGCTCTCCTAATTAGCCCAGGCAGGTGGGAAGCAGAGTCCTTCACTTGCTGCAGGCTTGGGTTAGCTGGTGGCACAGCAACTCAGATGGCCCTGCAAGCCTTGTAGGAGTGGAGAAGGAGGGGGCAGTGACAGGGGGACATGACTGCAGTACAGGTGGTGGGGGCTGCATGAGCAGCAGGGCTCCTTGGGCAGAGTAGCTGGGGAAGGGGCAGAGATTGCATCCCAGGTGGGCCCTTCTTTCCCTGCTTGTCCTCATGGTGCATCAGGAGCTCCCTCCTGGCCTCCCAGCGCATGCTCACCATGAGCAAAATGGGCCTCAGTGCGTAAAGCAGTGTGGCACCACGGTGGCTCCAGCCATGTCCTGAGGAAAGGCATGTGGATGTTTCTGTCCGTAACAGAGGGGTCGTGGGTGGAGACGAGGAGCAAGGCCTACTTAGGAGCCAGCCAGTGGGGACAGCACGTCCCGGGCGGGGCTGTCCTTCTCCAGAATTGTGACATTTGCTCCCCATTCAGCCACACGCAGGCTCATAAACGCACACGCCCACCAGCTCCAGGGCGCACATGCTACTGGAGTGCTCCTGGGATGCTCTCCTTCCCCACACCCTTCACCACGCACAGCCAGGCAGGCGCTCAGCCACCTGCTGCTGGCCGTGGCTCTGCCTGTGACACACAGCTACGCTGTGACCTCCTGAGGAGCCAGGAAAAGGCCTGGGCATGCCTGTGCCTGTGCCTGCAGGAGCACACCTGTGTGCCAGGAAAGGGAGGAGGGGGCACAGAGCAGGAACTTACCTCCATGGTGCCACCTCCCAAAATCATTCAACCTTCCCAGCTGGAGCCAAGATGCATCCTCTAGACCTTGAGAATGAAGTCCAGTCCCTTCTTCTTGCTACACGGTGGGGTGGTTAGAACTCTCCTCATTAACAGTGTTATATACATATAAATATATATATATATCTATATCTTTATATATATTTTTCCCCAGCACTGTAGACATGAGCTGAACTTCTCTTTAATGAAACGAGAAAATGGCCATTTTATTTTTTGCCATTGTTTTGGTTTTGAAACTAGCTCTGTGAAAGAAAATTTTAAAAGCGCAAGTGTGTGTGTAAAAGAACCAATCAAAAAAATTAAACAACCCAACAAACAAATGAACAAAACCCAGTGATGGAATAAAAAAAAAAAAAAAGCTTTTT
The DNA here is from genome assembly GCA_034509185.1 of Euphonia xanthogaster. NCBI lineage: Eukaryota > Metazoa > Chordata > Aves > Passeriformes > Fringillidae > Euphonia > Euphonia xanthogaster. The sequence continues at coordinate 22,565,713 of JAYDZK010000001.1, read as the reverse complement.
ATTTTTTCTTTTCTCTATGTATTTAACTTCTGTTATCTCGTTTCTGTTTCTTTACATGTATGAATGCTCTGCTCTTCTGTGATCTTAAAAAAAAAATACAAAAAAATACAAAAATTAAATAAACGTGAAAAGGAGGTAATATTTCTTCATATCCTCTCCCTTCCTTGCATACTCTGGCTTATCTCCTCTCTGATCATGACTAGTGATGACTTTCCAGCCCACAGGGGGAGTGTGGGCCAAGATACCCCTTCCCTCACCTTCCTTGGAGGCACAAGGTGTTCCAGGGCTGCAAGTAGGGCAGGGGCCAGTGGCTTGGGACTGAGGGTGTTGTATCACCCCAAGCAGCCTGACCCCTTCAGTGCAGTGCCTGAGGATGAAGAGAGCAGGCTGGCTGAAAATAGATGTGACATGGGGTGGCCAGGAGGAGATGCCATAGACAAAACTGCAGTGCACATCCCTGAAGTCAGCACTTGCCTTCCACTTCTTGTTTGGTTTGGGGTTTTTTAATTAGTTAAATTGCATGATTTTATGTGTGTGCACAGATAGAGGTTGGGATCGAGGCTGCAGTCCCAGGAAGGGAAGAACAAGGAAGCTGATGGAAGGAATGAGCTGAGGCTGAGCTGCTTAGGCAAGCACAGGACAGGAGCACCAAAAGTCAAAGCATGATGGTGGAAATGGAGAGAGAAAGAGGGGGGGTGGTGGGGAAGGAGGCAGGAAATGCTGGCCAGAAAACAGCAGGATGCGGCACTGGAGAGGCTGGGTTTTATGACAGGGAGGGAGTGGGGAAGGAGGGGAATGGAGAGGGCATGGGGCTTGGACTGAGAGCCACCAGGACAAGAGGAAGAGGGGCAGGAGCCTCGTGCCATGGTCACAAGCAGGCACGAAAGGAATAGGTAAGAAGGGAGCCAGAGGACGAGGGCAGCATAGCAGCCTGGGCAAGTTTAAAAGCAAACACAGCCAAAGGGGTGAAGAAACTAAGAAGCAGAAAAAAACTGGTCAAAGGAGAAAGCAGCACCTGGGCAATTTAAATGTGAGGGTTGGACAACCCAGGACATCTACAGCCAAATTACTACAATGAGGATGTGTCATGTAAATGCCACCCAAATTCACAGCCTGGCATCACTGTCCTTTTCCCAGTGGAAGAATCTCTATTTCCTGGTAGCCCCCAAGGACACACCTAACTGTGCTACTGCACAGGGCAGCATGTGCCTGCACCCAACACCAGGGCAGCAGCAGGAGGCTGCACATGGCCAGGCTGAGCCTGGGCTGCAGGAGAGCCTGGCTGCAGCTCTGAAAGAGAGGTGGTCTCATCCTCGCTCACTGCTAGAGCATGAAAAACCAGGGCTTCTTTTTTCTGAGTCTACTCTGCCCACACCTATGTGTTGCATTCACTGCCTCTGCGTCTCCACTGTCCTTCACTGCCTTTTACTCTCTCTCCTGTTGCCTATTTACAGTCCACTGGGGCAGAGACTTGAGACCTGCATACAAAGCAGGGGTATATTCTTTGAAAAGTTATAATTAATTTTGTTTCTGGAAAATAACACATAGAACAGTGTAAGCCTTGTTTCCAGTAGAGTACAGACTTAAATTGTGTGAAATTAAAGAGAACCAGAGCTGTCAGAAGCTCAGCACAAACAGTGGGCTAAGCAAAGGTAAATCCCTGAGAACAAGGTGCAAGCAGGATGGTGAACATGAATGTGTGTAGCATTTACCACACCTTTGCTATTTGAGACTGAAGAGAAGCAATGGGTTATGAACCCTCCACCGTCACCATTGTTCCCTTCCATGGTGCTGGGAGAGCCAGGAAGTGCAGCATGGAGGATCACAGCCGAGGTGGTGGGGAGAATGCCAGGGCAGGGGGTACCACTGTGCTCTATGGATATTAAGGTCAATACTGAGCTTTACTGACTGGTCACTGAGGTGGAAACAGGCCAGGATTGTGGTGCTGTACATGAATGACAACAGCACTACCAGGTCTTCACCTCCATGTGTGTGCCCTGAACACACCTGGAAAAGCTTTCTTTGCCTTTTCACCTCCAGCACCTTAAAGCTGAGGCTAAAAAGACAAGATAAACCCTGGCAAGAACAACTCCTCTTTTCATTAACATTTTAAATGGTTATTTTTAATGGTACATTTAACTAACACTAAGTTATCCATGGGAAGAGAATTTGGCTGCTAACACTGGCATCTGCTTAACAAACAAGTTTTGCATTTGGTGAGGCGTGAGCATAACACCAATAGTACTCCTTGCTAACAGCAGGCTCATTAACATTAAATCCTGCTTTTACCACCATGAAGAGCTTTTTGTATCTGTAAGAGCAATTATTAGATGTACCCTCTTCTCCCTGCAAAATGCACACAGGAAATTATGAGCAGTGATGCAGACCTACCAGTAAATGTGGATCTCAATTCTTAGCACTTACCATAACTCAAAATTTCCAGAAGAGTAGGGAAAAGTGATGAGATGTTCTGGGGACTGTGGTCTTCATCTTTCCTCATGGAGGAACTTGAACTATGTTCAAGCACTGCTAAATTGCACTTGGAAATTAGTTAAGGGTTATGGTACTCAAAGGCTATGGGAAAATGTGTGTCCATAAAAATATCTTGCAATTCAGCCAAGACTGGCATTGTCAGAATGGGCAAAGAGCCAGATTTATAAAGATAAACTGCTCTAGATAAAGCACCAGAACTTAAGGTGCAGCCTCACCAGTGCCGAGTACAGAGGGACAATCCCTGCCCTGGTCCTGCTGGCCACACTATTGCTGACAAAGGCCAGGATGCCATCGGCCTTCGTGGCCATAGGGGAACAAGCTGGCTCATGTTCAGCCACTGTCAGCCAGCATACCCAGGTCCTTCTCTGCTGGACAGCTTTCCAGACACTCTTCCCCCAGGCCAGTTTCACTGCATGGGGTTGTTGTGACTCAAAGGCAGGACTCACTGAATCTCATGCTGTTGGTCTTAGCCCATCAATCCAGCCTGACCAGAATCCCTCTGCAGAGCTTCCTCCTCTCCAGCAGACCAATGCTGCCCCACTTGGTGTCATCGGCAAACTGACTGAGAGCAAGCTGAGCTTTCATCCAAGAGCTAGATTTTGCATTGATTTCCAGTGAAATATCTGTACCTAACAGCTTTTTATTGGTCTGTTGTCTGTGTTATGAACTCTGTCCACACATGGCAGGTGTGGTATCTGTAAAAACTTGAGAACGCGTTGGAGACTATGAGCATTACACAATGGTTTCTGATGTTTAAGACTTTCAGAGTATATGGTTTGTAGAACATTTGCGGCTTCCTCTTCAAAAGTGCCACCTTTCCAGTTCAGCTTAAAAATGGTGCATTGACCAGGAAACTAGAGGAATGAAAGTTTGAACCATTATCAAAGAAGAAGACTAATTGCAATGCTTAATAGAGTTGTCACACATTCCAATTACCTTGATGATAAATCTGATTTTAGGTCTTTTAAAATATTACAAATTATTACAAATGCTGACCAGGAATAATGTTACTCTGCTAGTAGAAAGCTGCTCCAAAATTTTTTACAGGGCTGGAGGGCAGCAAGGCTTGGTTTAGAAATCATACTTCAGCATTGATCTGCTGTTGACCCATTTTGGATCCTGATGATTTTATCCAGGTCTGTGCCCAGGATTCTAGGGTTGAAGTCTCCTGATATCTGAGTTGAAAGGATGCAGTACTAGCAGTGGGAGTCACTGGTAGAAGTGGATGATCCCACGGTCTTCTGCCAGCCCAGCACGTGAATTTGAGTTTTCCATCTCTTGGAGCCCAGCCTCCCAGGCTGTTTCCTTAGCTTGCAACCCATTTTGCAACCCAATCCTCCTGGATGGAGAAATCACTCCTGGATCTGAGCATCTCGAGGATGCCACACAGACAGAGGGTCAGTGAGTATGCACAAGGCACTTGACACAAGTGTAGGAATCCAGCAAAGCTTTGGTGCCTCATGGTGCACCTGGCTCCCAGTCCTGGCCCTCTATTCCTGTAGGGGATATATTGTTCTCTGGATGTGGCTTCAGATGGCACACGTTGTGGGAAACAGACACGGAGCAGTCATCCAGAGCACGCGTGAGCCTCTGGCAAGCTTGAGCTAAGACTATGCATCCTCTTTTAAATGTGGTTTGGGAAGCCTGCTCAAATGAAGGCTGCCTTGCCTGCCTGTGGATCCATCATGTATTGTGGTGCCCGAGAACTTCCAGCCATGTAAAACCTCTCCCAGATGTCTCACTGGCCGCTGACTTTACCAGTTTACATAACAGAGCCAAGACAAGCCCCTTCCCAGCAGCACCTGTGCTTGTGTGTTCGTCATCTGTCTAGTGAAGGGAGGGATGGGCTCTCCACATATTTCCATGGACAATATTTTACTCAGCCTAAAATTCCTCTCACCAGAGAGCCTTGCACAGCCTCCACACAGCCTCCTGCCTCGGGTCAAAGCTCTTCCTCGTGGCACAGCAGTGAAGATGTGCAGAGGTTCATTGCTGGAGGCAGCTGCCAGTGACAGCCCCTGCCTCACGCTGGTCCCTCTCACTGTGTGGCGGAGCAGGAGCGCTGCTGCCATTCCCACCCGCAGCGTGCAGTGGGAATGAGCACAGGGCCACTCTGTTGAACAATCTGCTCTTGCTGCTGGTGGTGCGGGGCTCTTCTGCAAGGCTTTTCTGGGGCAGCTGTTGGCACAGCAGAGCTGCTGACAGGCATCAGGGCGAGCCTCCCACGCTGCAGGATGGGGCTGCAGCTGCTGCAGCCCTGGTACCCAGCACAAGGCGCAGTGTGTGCTCTCTTAGGGGGGCAGATCATGCACCAGAGCCCAGCCAGGCCTTTCACTGCCAAGTGATCTGGCAGCGAGCAGGCTCTGCAAGCATGTTCTGGGGCTGCCGTCTGCTTGAGGACGATATAGTGGGGCACATCTTGGAGTGCTCGAGGACCAGAGGGCTGCACAAAAGGCATGAGGATTTGTGCTGCTGGCTGCAGAGACGATCCCCAGAGCGGGCTGAGGTGAGAACTCTCTGTGAGCCAGCAGCTGGGAGCCAGCTCCTGACTCCAAGCAAACCCCAATCAGCTTGAGGGCAAAGACCTTAAGGAGCTCAGAGGACATTTTCAGTGCTGTCCAAACCCCTCCTCTTCTACTTGTTACCCCCATTACTAATTGAAATGGAAATATAGGAAGATTTCAAACATCTCTTGCAAGGGGCTGTAACACTTGCAGATAAAAATTCAAAAGTGCTTTAAAGCACCTCCCTAGCCCCTGCCCCAGGCAACTACCCCAAGCAGCAATGTGTCCTTGGGAACAGGAGGGATGGGGCATCCAGAGGCAGCTAGACCAGACTAACAGCATCTGATTGCCACTGAGTGATAGATGAGTTAACAAACCAAGAGTTATTAAGGAGAATGACTGAAGAAAGGGAGGGGAAAAAGGCACTGGAGGCACTTTGTGCCTCTAATGATGGCTTTGATGTGGCAAATGAGGGAAAATTAGCACCAGACAGACAAATGGAAACTCATTTCAAAAGGCATAGAATGAGACAAAATTGCAAAGAGAACCTCAGAAGATTGATTCCATAGCAATGAAACTTTTTCTCCCAAGGAGTCCCGTGTTCTCACTCACTCCCTTGCTCACTGTCTGTACTCTGGGAGCTGTCCCTTCAGCCCTTTTAGTGATCCCCCTTGCTCTTGTATAAATACTAGAGCTGCAAAAACAGTTATTCAGAACAATAGCATAAATTTGCTTTGATTGTATCCTCCCTCCCACATTTTAAATTTGTGTCTGCAGCAGTTTTTTACTGCATTGAAGGTGAACAGGAGCAGGAACTCATCACTGCTCTGGTAGCCAAAATCTGTTGTGTTCAGCTTCGCACAGTAGCCTGAGAAACTGGGATGGTCTGATCACAGCTAAGGTCAGGGAGGTTTGGCTAGGGACACAAGGAGAATGGCTCGTGTGAGGTGGTTTTTGCTTGTATACCAGAGGGAACGGGTCCCTTCCTCAGTCAGTTGAGCAATATAAATAAATGAATTGCTGAACTCTGTTCATCTCCAAAGCACTGGCAATGCCATTGCATTCTTTTGCTTTGTGTCTGTGACATGTGGTTGTTTGGTAATCTTGTATCCTCTTTCCCTAAGAGACAAAAGCTTGTCAAGGATGGGAAGAGGTGCATGTCATGAGGAGGGAGCCCATGCACTGCTCTGTGCCTCCTTCTGCATCTGGTACCGACTCCAGGGTCACCTGTGAACAAGGAACAAGGCTTGACAGCCAGGCCAGGGTCATGTCAAAGCAACACAATAATTTAAGGAGTGGGAAGTCTACAGCCTGGGACTCTCACTGTGGCAGCAGTTTCTGTCCAGTGCTTGCAAACAGTAGGGATTCATACCAGAGATAGACTGGTACCTGCCTAAAGTCCTTATTGACACCTCCTGAGCTAAATGTGCCAGACTTGACTCATTGCCCTGGATTAAGCCTCACTTTGAAAGTTTGGCACCAGCTTGGAGTGAGAGGTTTCTCAATGGTGAATCAGGCACGAATGTTTGGGATTTTTTTGCCTTATATGCACATTACCAATGTCTGTGGATCACTCCAAGAGGAAGAGCACAGGGACACTATTTGTGCTCACCATCATCTCTGTCATGTGAAAAGGTCTCTGTCATTACTGTGCAATTTTGATTCTCAGCACAGACACCTTCTTTAAGGACCAGGCACCCATGTGGTGAAAATCAGCACTTACGTACCAACACCAGTGAGTCTGCTGGGCTGGCTGGTGAGCTCTTCTCCCATGGCAGAGTTCTTAGACATAGAACCCATCAAACAGAAGGCATTCACCTGTGTCACATAATGATGGGCCTCTGTGTTTGATACGTGCCACAGGCAAATGACAGGAGTGACATCTGCACTGGAAACTTGAAGTCCCTCTGCTCTAAAATGGCAATCTCTTACCTCAGAAGCTTTATTTGCTGGACAGCCCTAAGTAGCTGAGCTGCCCTTTGTATGGCAGCCCTTGAGAAAGGCTGTGTGGGCTGTCACTGATCTGTGTACACCCTGTGCTTGCAGTGGGACCCTGGTGCTGGGCTCACTGGTCCCTCTGTTGCTGGTTGCACATCTACATCCCTCCAATGCCACCAAATGACCATGGGCAAACCCATCAGAGGTGTGGGCAGTGGCTTGAGTCTCACCCAGTGACTGGCAGGTATCAGGCTGCTCTAGTAACTTCCTTTTAATGAGTAAATTACCTAAATCAAAACCAGCCTCCAGATATCTTGCAAATAAAGACTAAAGAAGTGTTTGACAGGTGCTCAGCTCCCTTCTTCTCTTCTCTTCTCTTCTCTTCTCTTCTCTTCTCTTCTCTTCTCTTCTCTTCTCTTCTCTTCTCTTCTCTTC
>JAYDZK010000001.1:22492448-22558243 GCA_034509185.1 Euphonia xanthogaster | reverse complement strand
TTCTCTTCTCTTCTCTTCTCTTCTCTTCTCTTCTCTTCTCCTCTTCTCTTCTCCTCTCGCTTCTCTGTTTTCTGAATCTCCTTTCCACCTTTATTGGCATGAGGTGTGGTTATTTTCCTTGCTGGGTTAGTGTTTGTCTCTTTCCTTTCTGTTTCTCATGCATGAGTTTGTCGAGCAAGCACAAGCCATTTGGCCCGCATTGATTATTTATGAAGGTGGGAACCTTTTATCTCAGCTGCTTAGTAACTTAACGCTGGTGTAGAGAGAGGCTGCCTGCAAGCAGCTGCATGTCTTGCAGGAGATGGGAGACAGGGAAGGAGGCTGAGGTGTTTCAGTATCTGATAGGAAGGGCGTGGATAAGGGAGACAAATAGGGCTGAACCCACTCTGAAGGGTGATTTATCTATAATGCCACCAAAAAGTAGGGGTAAAATGACACCTTTGGGTTTTGATAGTGCTTTGCATTCACCTTGCAGAGTTCCTAAGAAAATATCAGTAAAAAATGAGGCCAATTATTCTAAACTCCAAAAAGAAGGGATGAAATTTTCAGGAATGAGTGCAAAGAGAACATGGCACCTCTGCTTTTGTATCTGCAGATGCCTCACTGTTGCCTGGGTGCCAGCTGTACAGTCTGACTTCTGTGAGTGAGGGCAGAGCCAAAAAGAACAAAAGATTTCCAGTTCAAGCCAGGCTTAGTGGGAGAGGTGTTGCAACCCTCCAGTGAGACTGCATACCATGATTTCTGCAAAACCAGGCAAGTCACGCACTTGTAATGGGTCACTGGGACATGCTCAGGTGGAAACTGAAAATGTGTTTGCCTCCTCAGCCCCCGCCCTTTCCTAGAGCAGCTTTTTGTGCTTTCTCCCTTTTTGTTACCTATCTGCTCTCAGTGCACTCCACTAGTCCGGAAGATCGGGAAGAAATACATCTGGCCAAATGTTCACAAAGACATTTGCAGAGGGTCACCCATATGAAATGCGCTGTTGGAAAGATCCATTCTCAGGATCCAACATACAAATACAAGGCTGGCAGCCTGGAAAGGTGTTGTCCCTTTCCTGTATGCATAAGTGTTCAGGAAGGCAAATTCATTGCGTGTTGGAAACTGCTCTAGAGCAAAACAAATAGATCAACACCAAAGGACAGGAGCTGAACTGTTTTATGAATGGAGATGCTATTAGAATGCACTGCAAACAGGATAATGGAGTATCAGCTGAAATTTCATTTTACTCTTACTACTAAATCAAAATCCTGCACAGAGTTTAATATAGTTGTCCTAAAAATTTCCTGTCACTTCTGCTCTTCCCTTCATCCAGCAGCAGCTGAACATGTCAGATTCCAATCTGTCCCATGGCTTAAGAAAAAAATGTTGTATGGAAAAAATATTTTATGGAAACATAAATTTAAATGCTGCCCCAGCATCAGTGCCTTTCAGAGAGAGAGTGTTACAGGAGCTGCCTTTGAGGTGACCAGCCAGAAGAGAGCATGGGTAATGTGAGGAAAGGAGGAGGACACCCTGCTCCCTTCTTTAGCTGCCTGTTGTCAGGATGTGCCAGGATATTCTCTGGTGGGATGAAAATTGGACAAGGGCAGGGCATATCTGGGAGGCATTTGCAGTCAGCCAAGTGAGTACACACATGCACCATGGGTCCTGAGCCTCATTTAGCAAAGCACAGGTCCCAAGGATCCCTGCCATCCTTTATGGCTCTCCACACCACAAGCAGAGCAGCAGGCATAGCTGTTGAGGGAGGCTGATGTCTCTGTGGCAGGGACACAGTGAGCTCTCAGAGCCAGCTGTGAGAGATGGAAGCTCAGCTCTTGCGGTCCCTCTCAACGGAGCCAATACCCAAGTGCAGGCACCATGAGCGGGTTCTGCTTTTCACCCAGCAGCTGAGCGAGGCTTTCTGTGAGGCTGGCTGAACAAAAGCCAAATCGATTTTTCCCCTCCAGCAGTCTCAGTGGCAGCAGAAAGCAGGGCTGAGCTGATCTGAGCAGTGCAGGGATACTTTGCTGTGGCTGCCATGCAGCCTGCAGGGCTCTCTGGCTGCCCCATCTCCAAAACCTGCTGCTGCCCCTGACTCCCCTATCCCCCAGCAGGGAGCAAGGCATGCACTCCGTGTCGCCGATTCAGCAGTGCTTTGCCTTCCCTCTGTCAAGGCTGCCTAAAATCCTCATTTTCCTTTCCTATTAGACCAGCTAGTGTGTCACCAGCTGGCAAAGGCTGCCCGGTGCAGGTGTCTGTGTCACTGAATTGCCGGTTGAATGGCAGTGGCATTTAAACCTGGATATTAACAGAAGCATAAGAGGTGACTGGCTGTGCCCGTGCGCAGTGCCAAGGCTCTGGGCACAGCTCAGCTGTCACAGAGCAGCTACTGACGAGCAGCTGAGTGAGCTCAAAAGGTGTTTCTAGTTCAAAATTTGATCTTACGAGCTGGCTGGGGATGAACGTAAAGAAAGTTCTACCCTACACGTGCAGAATTTTCTGTGACAAGTGTATTCCGAGCCGCAAGGACAGGATGTGCTATTTAGGGAAAGGCAGAGGCAGGCAGCACATCACGCGGGAACGTGCTATCCCCAGGCATTCCACTTAGTGGAGCGCTCACCTACAGACACGCCCCCTGAGAAACCTCTTCCCTGGTGCGTGTTTTGCTTACACAGGCATTCCCCAGAGATCGTCCCTGGAGACAGTTTTAGCCTGAGAGGAGAGCTGTCTTCATGGCATGTATTTTTAACAAGGCTTAAAGGTATGTGTTATTCCCATCCCCTTCCCTGCAGAATAAATACTTCGGGGAAGAGCAGTTTCTGATCTGATCTGCCCGAAATCCTGAGAGATTAGCTCAGTTGTGTGTTCTGTCACAGCCTCTTCCCACGCCCCTGGGCAAGTGGCAGAGCCCTGCTGCCCAACCAGGAGGAAGGTGCCAGGAAATGTCTTGAGGGTCTAAGCCTTCACAGCCCTCTGTTGTCATAATTATCCTTCCTACAGTGCTCCAGGGGTCGTGCAGATAACACTGATAAGAGTACTGACAGCTCCCGGTGCAGGGTGATAGGAATGCTGTGATGCCAAGGCTGGCAGACTTCTGAGGTCTGGGGACATCACCAGCGACGTGAGACAGTCCTTAGGTCTTGGCAATACTAACACCAAACTTGAGCAGCGAGAGCTGGCCAGTGGGCACCCAAATACTGCTGGAGCACCTTATTTACTTGTGATGGCAACCAACAGCCAAGTACCTGTGTGAGCAAAGGCCTAACATACACAGGGTCTGGAATAGCTAATGAATTGGGATGTGGAAGATTGGGCAAAACTGTTACAATTTCCCTTTATGAACGGAGAAGAAAAGCCACATCTCCTTGTGTAAACATGTCTTGGTGGAGAATTGAACCTGTGTTTGTGAACTCCCCCCTTGCTTCAGATCAAAATGCTGGTTTGATGATGCCTGACACCAGGATTTGTATTTTAAATGGAAATTTCTTGCCATGTGATGACAAGCACAGTAGAGACAGAAAAGGGTTCCCTGGTTCTGGGGTCTCTGGTCCCCAAGCTCCACAAAAAGGCAGTAAATTATTAAGGTCACATTGAAGTGTGACCTTAATAGCCCTAAATGATTCCAGCGTGTATAACAATGTGATAGGATCATCATGTGGGTTTTGCTAGTGCAGTGTCCCAGGGAAGGAAATGAAGTCAGCTACAGTTGTCTGAAGAGTCCAATCCTTGTCAGACTCACAGATGGTAACTACAGAGTGATGAGGGGAAGCCTGAATCTTTCTTCTGCCTGTGCTTAGCACCTCTGTGAAATCACCTGAGAGGATACATGAGGGATTGTTTGCTGTGGGGCTGATAGGAAGTGCACTGACTAAAAGCAAAGACATGACCGTGACCTTTGTAGATGCCCATAGCCTCAGTCCAGGAGATTCTTCAGAAAAGTTTCGAAGAGCCATGAATGGTGCTCTTTCTTACAGGAAGTGCACTTTGCTGACTCAGAAAGTGCTTTCTTTTCTTACCTCAGCAGTGTGTTTTCTGACTGCTTCAGCTAAGCCAAGCAGTCCTTCACTTCTTTAGAAGGTGCCTATCTGCTGAGTACCCAGATGTGCCAGGCTGCAACCCATGGATGGCAAAACTTCATAGTTCCACAGTTTTTGGTACTTGATTCTTGATTTTTGTCTTTTCTACCGAGAGAGTTAATAGACTATGGACCTGGCATGTTTAAATCTCTGACTTGGCCTGGTACAACTGGGATCATTCACATCTGTCTTGTGTGGAGAGACTGCTGGAAAAAATCAGAGGTAGCCAGGTCTCACCCTGAGACACTCTCAGTGTCTGCTTATGGGCTGCTGTTGCTTTACAAATGGCTCTCTTCTCTCTTGGAAACAAATAAGTAACCAGACAACCCAGCAGCTCAGATGTGAGGATCTGAGCTCTTGATCAGGAGCCGTGTGTGGCAGTGGAGGGGAAACATGCAGCCTCATTCAGGGAGATGCTGCATGGAGCTGCCCTGGAAGAGCCTGTGGGCGTTTGCTGAATGCTTCGTAATTAAGCTGATTCTGGGCATGCTGATTATAATTTCAGGGAGATGTGGAACATCCTGCAAATACTTGCATAAACATCTGATTCCCAAGACACACGCAAGCAGGCGTCTGTATGGGTGTATGGGAGGGAAGGGGAAGCAGCCTGACTAGTGAGTGTTTTGAGAGCAAGAATAAATAGGTGCTGTTGCATCTGCGACGTTGTTTTGGTTTTTAATCCAGCAGGGAGGAACCACAGGAAATAGTACATTTATAATGTTGCCTTCTGTCTCTGTCAGCCGGAGTGAACAACTCATTAGGATGCAGATTTTGCTCTTTTTGTTCATCAAAGCAATAATGCAGAGAGAAGCCAAGTGAACTTGGAAGCCCATTGTTGAGCACCTCTTGTACCTTTTGAAGGGATAGCACTGGTGGAGGACCACTCTCTTTTCCTAGAGCACTATCCAGGTTCTACTGTTGTCCATGGAGTCCTTGATAATTTTCTAAAGACTTTAAACTGCATGGTTTAGGACTGTGACTGCTGCAAAACAAGTTTGACTCTGGAGCAAAGTTGTGAGAGTTGCACCTGTCCCCACCCCCAAAATCATAGAAGTATGGAATGTTTTGGGTTGGAAGGCACCTTAAAGATCATCTAGTTCCATCCCCCCCTGCCATGAGCAGGGACACCTTTCTCTAGAATCCTAGAGATACTTGGTTGTAGACTTCGGTGGGGGTATATCAGTGAGACTATTAGAGCCCTGGTTTAGTACCTGACAGGTCTGGAAAATGCTCTGAGATCCCACCTGCCCCGATCTTTTGGGACATTTCAAACACCATAAAGAGTGCAATTGCACTATTTATTACACCATTTCTCCAAACTTCCCAGCAGGATCCTTGCTGTGCCAAGTACTGTAGACTGCATGGGGCATCCATAATCCAGCTTCTGTGCTTCTGTGCTGTCTCATGGAAACTCTGGACTTTCCCTGTATCCTAGCACAGCATTAGTGCTGAGGTGAGGAGGGAACTAATTGCCTCCAGGCATTTTTGTCAGCCTGTGCCATTCTTACAGAGCTCTTGGCCTTGCACATTATGAAGATGGGCAGGGAGACAGACGTGGGTGTATCTGTGTGACAGGGGTGGGGGCAGCAGCTCCAGACAATGCTCTGCTTAATTGGTTTCCTTCCTTTCCCACTGTACTAATCACCTCCCTGTGCATGCTGCCCAGGGCTCATTTCCAGTCATTTTGCAGGCCTAGTGAGAGGGCCGTGGAGCAGCCCAGGAGTGGACTGCTTCTCAGCAGTCCCTGGGCAGAGGCACAGGTCCCTTTTTCTGTCTCCCTGGCTCCAGAGCAGCCTACTTTCCACCCAGTCCCTCTTCGATGCTCGTTAATGGAGAAGGAGGTGAGCATGAAATGGACTGCTAAAACCTATGAATATTTCAGAGGAAAAAGTCAAGGGACTCCATTAAATCCTGTTCAGTTTCTGCAAATGGAGCTGGGGGAGGGGGTGTGTGCTACTTAATGAGAAACTCTAGCGCCGTGTGACCGCGTGATGCTTCCCAAAGCCTCCCTTTTGCAGCATCCCCATAGAGTCACCCAACACTGCTGCCATCCTCTCCTTTCCCAGACAAGTCAAACATCTCTGCTGTCAGCTGTGTCTCCTGCTGCCTCAGCCTGCCCCTACATACCCCCCCAATATTTACCACCCAGTTGTCCTCTTCCCCCATCACACTCATAGCATGAGGCACCCCCCCTGAGCTGCCCAGCATCACAATGTCCTACAGCAGCCCACCAGCTATCAGCACACTGTTTACCTTCCCAGCATTTCCAGCATCCTTCCCAGCTCACCTGCTATATTCCCCCAGCCCCTTCCCAAGTCCCCATCCTCATCACAGCCTCCTCCAGACAGCTGCTGCCCCCCCAGCAGCAAACAGCGAGAGCGGCGGCAGCTTTCAGAGCAACAGACAGAGCCTGACAGCCCCATATGTTTCAACAGAGACAGTTCCTCTCTCTAATGGGCCCAGAGGAGCGCGGCTTTCAAAGGATTCAGTGTGGAAGTGACAGGCTGGAAAGTCTTATTAATGGCCTGTGCGCCAGCAAGGGGCTGCAAGCAGCACATGCCAGCAGCCCAGAGGCCACGGCCAGGCAGAGCCAGCCCTCCCCAGCCACCAGCACCCTGCCACAGCCTGTGTTCTGGGGCGAGCAGAACCCTTCCCTGAGCTGGTGATTGGCCTTTGGCTATTTTCCAGAGATCAGTCGGCATGTGAGGTCTTCCCAGACAATGCACCCTGCATTGCACCCTGTTCTCCCAGCCCTGACTGCCAAACGTGCCCTGTGGACTGTCTGGCACCGGGCTTGGCTGTCCTGCATGGAGAAGAGCCTGGAGGAGACAACCCACAGCTGTAGGTCTTTTCTCTCTTTGCTACTGAGAAGCAGTGGGGTCAATGAAGCCAAAGTGACAGCATGCAGGAACTGCTCACCCTTCTGTTGGGTGCTGGCATTCAAACAGAAATTGTCTTTGGTCTTTAAGTGACTTCTAAAGAAGGTGACCTGCCATCACTCACAGAGCTGCCCCTCAGAGACATCTTCTTCAGGAACATTGGTCTTCCACATCCAAAAGCTCCAGGTGTCTCTGCTGTTAGACATCAACACCCCCTTAGGCCACCAGGATGTGTGGCAGTTTCATAGCTTTCACTCTGTTGCTCCTAAATCACTCAGGTCTGCCTCAGAAGGAAAGAGACCTGAGAAGGAAACATTCAGGACCTGGGCAAACCCAAGGAAGGAGCCTGTGCACCACAGCACACACAGTGAAATCATCTCCTCACTTAAACAAAGAGCTGCTGCACAGACAGGTGTTGAATGAGGCTTCATTGAAATTTAAGCCACCGACTGTAGAAAGATAAATGGCCAAGGATGGGGACTCCCAGTCTAGAGGGGGGAAATGGAACCTTCTCCACTAGACCTCACCTCTAGTGAGAGAAATTGTTTTTCCCTCTCTGGCTCAGAGTCCTAAGGATGGCCCCAAAACCCTTCAGAAGATGACTGTCTCAAGGCAAGAAATGCATAATTATGGGCTCAGCAGAGAGTGGCCTCACAGTGGTTTTCAGTTCACCCCAATTAACTCTTCCTTGTTATGCAGCCGCCGATGACCTGTCCCACCCTTCCTCTCTCTCACCACAGATAATGAAGCTTCTCTCTCTCTGGGTTTAGCATCTGCCCATTGCTCCTGAAAGGTGACTTACATTTTACTCATAACTTGCTTAATCAACTACCATAATTAAATTAAGCAGTGCCTTTCTTGCTATATACAGCTTGTAGTTTGTTCTGTAGGCTGATGCATTTGCAGAGACCCAAGTACCCCAGTCTGTCTTGTACAAGCTACCACCTCTCTGCAAACCCTGCCTCAGCCACAGTGGTGTTCCTCCAAGACAAATGGGCTTTCACTTCCTTGCTTCTCTTATTATTAACATTCACAGTTTCATGCCAAGCTAGAGGAAAAGTATTTCCTCTTTAATATATAAAAGTGGCCTTAGATGGAGAAAAGTAATTTCATTTTTAATAAACAAAAGTGATCTTAGGTACAGAAGTGCATCATTTCCTTTCACTTTTTCTGCTCATCTTCAACAAGGGAGTAGCCATGTTCAGAATTGATGCCAGCTCTGTATACTGGTTAAAAAGGACAATATGTTGCAGACTGGGAGACTGTAATTGTCCGTTGCAGAGGGCTTCATATACCCTGCTGGGTAACAGAAAGCAGACATAGAAATCTGAGTGATTCTATGAGAAATAATGGTCTTTTGCCTGCAACATCATTAGAGCATTAAAGGTGGCAAGCGTGCTGTGAAGCTGTTGGCATTGTCAAAAACCAGCAAAACCTGAAGTTCCTGCGGCAGTTTCCCCAAGGAAAGGAGGTCTCCCCCAGCCCGGAGTGGGCTAAGCCAGCGGAACACCAAAGGAATGGGAAACACTTTGCTCACTCAGAAACTGGGGGAAGTTTGCTGCTGTAGTCCATGGATGTGGCAAGATATCCAAAGGGAGTTCACGTGGGCAGCTGGAGGAGGTTGAACACCCAAGGTGAGTCATGGGTCCCTTTTCTACAATTCAGGCAGAAAGTTTATTTCTTCTTGCTGTGGCACGATTGTGACTCTGGAAATCATGCCGGGTAAACTTTGTGTGCCTCGTTAGAAAGTCTCAGGTGGAGATTTATATGGGGCTGAGCTTCAGCTGACACACATGCCCTGGGCCAACTGCTCAGCTCCTGCCCTCCCCCTCTGCTGTGCCACAGATAAAAAAGTGCAAGGCAGCCTTGCTACCTCAAGACAACCATTTACTTGGAGAGAGGTCGTTGAGTGTCCTTTTAGAGGTGTTTAGCCCCACAGAAGCAAAGACAATCTGCCAGGGCTGATCCCTGCAATCTAGTGATGTGGCTAATTGAAACCACTTGATTTTGAATGCTTAATATTTGTTTGCACACAAG
Source organism: Euphonia xanthogaster (assembly GCA_034509185.1). Taxonomy (NCBI): domain Eukaryota; kingdom Metazoa; phylum Chordata; class Aves; order Passeriformes; family Fringillidae; genus Euphonia; species Euphonia xanthogaster. Next base: position 22,549,272 of record JAYDZK010000001.1, on the reverse strand, counting down.
ATGTAGTCCACGCCTTTTTTGGAGAAGCCATGAGGCAACTGATGATTGCATACAAGAATACAGACATCTAATTGTGTCATTTGTAAATTGGCACTTTGTCCAGAACCCATGTGAGGTGCTGAGGTCTGCTCTGTTTCCCAGGCAGCTCCTTGGAGCCTCATCAGGAATTTTCTGGGCCCTTGCTAAGCCAGCTGCTGTATTTCATAGATGAGTTGCAAGTGATTTCTAAACAGTGGTTGTAAAGCTTCCTGGGATGAATAGATGTGACAAAAATGCTTGATTTCAGCTCTGCTCTTGAGCTGCTGTCAGATACAGCTCAGGATTAAGTCAGAAGCCTAGCACAGCCCAGGCAGCAATTCCTACTCTGTTCTTATATCATTGCATTTGGCACAAACTTGATACTGAAAGAAATAATTGGTGGGTTGGCTGCTGAAATATATATTTCTTGGCTGCTGAAATATATATTTCTGTCTCAAAAACTTTTGGTGTTTCCCAGTGAGCTACTGAAGATTTAAATCCAATGAGGAATTTGATATCTTTAGATAAGCTTGCACAAAGTTGCCTAACTTCTTTTCATTTAGGGTGGCAGAGCACTGGAACAGCTGCCCAGGGAGGTTGTGGCTCTCCCTCTCTGAGGATATTCTGGCTTCTGTGCCACCTGCTCTAGGTGACCCTGGCTTGGTAGAGGGGTTGGACTGGATGATCCCCAGAGGTCCAACCATTACTGGTTGGTAACCTCCATTCCCATTTCTACATCCAAGCAGATTCCCTGACTCAGTACATCCCAGGCCCAGATATTGCCATGGACATTTTACAGTTTTGTGGTGCCCAAGCACAGCGTTTCTCAGTTCAGCCTTTTCCAGGCAGTTTCCAGGCAATGCCCAGACAGCCACAGGCCTTTCTCGGGTCAGAGCGTCCGTGGGGATGTCTGTGTCATGTTATATAAAAACCCAGGACTTTTGCACAGGCGACCACATCATCCATCAGGCCACTTAGATATTCCACCTCAAGGGATATTAAGCACAATAAAAGCATACTGGCCTGTATGGCCTTATACTTCACCATTTCAATGTAACATAGCTTTTTACCCAGACAGAATAAGTAGAAAGCATTTTTTTCCACAGTAGTAGTACTTGACTGAGAGGGTCAAGGGAGGATGAAATGAGATTTTTTTTGTAAAAAAATCAAAAAGTCCTACACAAGGGAGAAATTTCTGTTCCAGGAGCAAATAATTGCACACAACTACACAAATCTATAAGTGAGAGACTTTATTTGAACCAATTTTTCAAATACAGACATCTGTATTATTCTCACTTCTCGGGAATGTTTTCCGCTCATTTTTGAAGCTTGCAACCTTAGGACAATATTCAGGACATATGTGTACATTAGATCTCTGCAGATGGACACATTCATAATGCACAAGTACAATGAGTGAGAGACTCTTTCCAGATCCTCACACAAGAGCATCGGAAATGGGCCGCTCTAATTGTCAAGTTCTGCTCTTTTTAGCTTCCAGACACGTCACAGTTCTTGATACTCTCTAGGCTGTAGCCACCTTCTTCAGGCCCTGATTTATTACTGTGTTACTTCAGCTGTATGCCAGTGGAACTCCTCAAAACAGGGCTTAGGTGATGCACAGGGATTTGTTTTATTCATTGGGAACAGGCATGAGCAGAAAAACCAAGCTATCGGGTGAACAGTTCACCTGGGATTTTCTTTTGTGAGAGTAGTATAGGTCTCAGGCTGGGATTTCTGTTTTTTAGAAGTGACCAGTGGTTCTGGTTGTGTAATGCATGAATCTTGATGTTCAGAGCGTACAGGGGACCTGCGGCTTGGGCCCCAGTGAGGTGTCTCTCAAGTTGGGCACTCCAGATGTGAGCCACCGGGGTCACTAGCCTGTTCTGCAAATCTCAACCTTCACCTCTTCTTCCAAGTATTGCTCAACAGAAGAATGTAGTAATAAAGCATTGTAGGTAAGAATGCAGGCTCGCACATGACCTGAGATCAACACCCTGAAAAATGGATAGAGGGTAGCGCTTTCAGGACCACCTAAATGACTCATGATCTTCAGTTCCATTTTGGGAAATGACTGGAGAATTTCAGGCCTGAGACCCCCAAATTTGCTGCAGAGAGGAGTTTGGACATCCTTCAGCATCTGGGCCTTAGGAACTTGCAGTCTCTTTGAAAGCCAGTGAAATGTGTGCTCTCAAGTGCCCATGTCACTTAGGTTATTCTGAAAACTGTACCCTATATACATATAGGTAGATAAGGGGCAGACTTTCACAGGCACAAGTGGCAGTTAAACATGTAACTCCCATTGATTTTTTTCCCCCTCGGGGACCTGGAAAATCCCCCCCCGAGGAGTTGAATCCTCCTCTCGCTTTATTTTCACACCAGATTAACACCACTGGTTCCAGTGGAGCGACTCCTGAGTTACCCCAGTGTGAGCGAGAGGAGAACCAGTCCTGAGGTGCTCTAAATATCCAGTGAAAGTGCTAATGTGGCAATGCAGAAAAGCAGGGAATCTGAGCACAGGCCTGGAAGAGGATCCCCAACGTCACCTGTGGTGCCGCTGAGCTGCAGGTGACCACCAAGCAGACTTCTTAGTCAAGAGGAACCACAAAAACATTAATGCAAACCCTTCCCTCCACCTCTGCAAACCATAGCCACTCCATTTCCTTCCTAAGACACCTATGACAAACAGCAGAACTTCAGTATGAAAACTCACAAGTGCTAGCTTGCTGTGTGGAGACCACAGGGAAAAAAAAATAACTCCTGTGGGGAGTTTGGTAAGAATTCCCTCTTCCTTTTTTTCTTCTTTCCTATTTTTCCAAGCTCCTCTCCATCAGTCATGGCTATTTCTTTAATCTAGAGTAACATGTTTCCCAAGCAGTGCTGTTTATGTGGTCACCACGGGTGAGTTCCTTCTGGCTAAAGCCTTTCGTGGGGCTGCATTAGGGTTTAGGATTGAAAAACACTGGGTCTGAAGGGATCTCAGCAGGATGCCCTTCCCCTCCCTTTGGAATGTGGCTCATGGAAAAGCTGATGCAACTATTGCAAGTGTTGTGGGATTTCATCTGCCATCAGTGCAGACAGTCAGAATGGCACCAGCATTGCAAAGCAGACCAAATTCATGCTTACAGTCTACTGCGTTTGTGGGGAGTTTATGTTGGATTTTTTTTCACTTTTTCAAAGCTTAGTCTAATGAAATGTAGTAGTGAAATGCAAAGAGCTGGCCTACAGCTGGTCAGAGCATCCAGGGTAGCTGTGGGTCACTAGCGTATCTTATGACAGGGACATGGAAAAAGCCCCTCTAAGACTCTGAATTTCCACAGCACTGCATGGTGAGGTCAGGCACCATATTCCCAGTGTGAGTCACTCTGACATGCCCTGCCCTTTTCTTACACAAAATAACAACCACAGGCACCTCCAGGCAAACCTATATCCTCTTCAGGGAGAGAGAATTAGATACATACTCCCTGGGGAATTCCTGTAGGTTGTTACAGCAGGAGTAGTAGAAAAGCTTCAACTACTCCGCTGATGACTCTTTGCCCCACTCTTTACTTCTGCGACCTCCTGCCTCTTCTGCTTTCAGCTCACTTGATGTCTTGCTAGAAAAATCATTCCTCAAATACCCTTGTTCTCTTCCCAGTTTCCGTCCCATGCTGCATCCTTTATAGTATTTCCTTTTAGCCTTTGAAAATCTAGCTGAAGAGGCAACTCAAGGAAATCCAAATGCTTTTCTCTTCTCTCTTCCTGTACCCTGAAGACAGCCCAGCTTCCTATACAAATCTCGTGTATTACACATTAAACCACTGCCTGCTCAAGGCAGGGTTTGTCTCTGTGCTCTCTCTCACGCTCTCTTTGTCCTGACTCTCTGGCAGGATCAGGACACAGTACAATAATAATGATAGGGAGTGCTTGGTTACAGCCAGTAATTTTAAACTGGAACCAAGAGAGAGGAATTAGTATTTAAATTATTTAGGTTTGCAGTTAGTAACCACATATCCCTTTCTCTTTGGGGGGGCGGGGGGGGGAGAGAAAGAAACCAAAACACAAAACCCAACCCTTTGTTCTCTAAGCAACATGGCAAAGTGTGTTCTTACAAATGGTGACAAAACACGCGTGATGCCCCAACCACCAGCCAAAGGGGAGGCAACATGCGAAATACAAAGGTAAAACGTCCCTGGAGAGAGAAAGTTGTTTCATTTTTTTGAGGAGGGAGGAAGGCCTGTGCCCAGGAAGACATGAGAAGTGGTTTTGTTTTCCTTATAAAGTTAAAAATAGTAATAGCAAAGTGGAGGCAAGATGAAAACTTTGGGGTCTGAAATCAGAAGAGCAGGTAAGCCACATGGTCTTTGCAGAAACAGGCAAGACAGAAAATCTTTTTAAATGGTCATGACAGGAGATAAGGCCAAACAGAAAACATGGCCCCTCCTTCCTGCCTCCTCCCAAACACCTCTCCCAGAAATTCTGAGAGCTGAACCTCAGTTCTCTCAACTTGGTGCTAGAGACACGGGGTGTCTGCAGTGTCTGTGCTGGGCTGGGCCCTTTGTGTGCTACGAACAGCAAACATACTGTACACCTCTCCTCCCTACACCTCAGCCCCGTGTCCTCAGAGCTCTCCCTCCCAAGCACCACCCACACCCCGCTGCTGCCACGGCAGGCACGGGCGGGGTGGTGAGACCTGACATACGGTCCAAGCAATGCCTGATGTCTGCGCTACATTTGCTGAATTGAGGTCAGGCTGGAAGGTGTCTCAGGGTTTACCACCCATCATGACATGGGAATATTAGCATATATATCATTATGAAGTATGACACAATACCTATCTGTCAGTCAGCCCATCTTTCTACCTATTTAGTCTGTCTAATCTACTTTAGCTATCTACGTTTCACTATCTCTATCAATCATCTATTGCTCCATATTATCTAATTTCTTCCTGTCTCTCTCTCATCTTTTGCACTCTAATCTTTCTTTCTCTAGCTATACTCCCCTCTCTCTCCCTATCATCCATCTATCCACTCGAAAATCTTTTCCCCCCTCATCTCTCTAATCCCTGTTTTTAAAAATCTTTGTCCAATCTATCTCCCATTCTCTCTTTCCCTCTCTTTAGAAAAAACCCTCCCTGTCTCTCTCTCTCTTATTTCTACAGAATGCCAGGAAGCACATGGAAATGAATCCTGACATGTTTTGATGGCACTTCCAGTGAGCAGTCTACGTTCAAAGTGATCATTTCTGAGGAGACACTGTTCATCTTTTCTCCCTATTTCCAACAAAGAGATGGAGGAGAACAAAGGAGTAGGACAAGGAGTGCCAGCCAGCCCTCTGAAAGCCATGGGGCTGCCACTCCAAGAAACATCAGCCACCAAAGGATGTTGGAGCTGTCAGCATTCCCATCTTTTGGTCTTCCTGCTGTGAGGAAAATTTAATCCTGGTCCTGCAGCATCACACAGTTATGCTGCAGGGTACTCTGGCTGTCATTACCAATGAGGCCAGGAAACCATGCAGGAGCTGCTGGGAAAGCACATTTAAAAAATCAGGGCAGTGAAAGAGCAGTAATTAGCTTTTATGAAAGCCCAGATATTACTAAATGTATTTTAACTGTTTGCTCTCACAGCTCATAAAGACAGCAGCAGACTCAGATGGCTGCACAAGCTCAGGATATGGTGTCTGTCAGTCTTCCACTGGAACAGGCTGGGTGGCACCAGGGAACAGTCCCACAACCTGTGGGAAGCAGTGGCAGAGATGTAGGGGATGGGGCTCTGCCCCCAGCCATAAATTACAGCTGAAATCCTTGGCCCTCATTAGAACTGGGTGAAACACCCTGGGTTCAGCAGGAGCAGGAATGAGGTATTTCTCAAAGTGCCACCAACTGGCTCCTAGACCATCAGGCCTTGTCCTGCCCATGTGCCTATTTATTCAGTAAATATTGAATAATAATTGGCACAATTTATTTTGTCATACAAAGCACTTCGGGGGGGGGGGGGGGGTCGGGTCACACCATGCTACTCAGGGACTTCAACTCCAGCCCAGTGGGATGAGCATCATCCTACTGTGTCAAGAAGCTCACATCCTCGGGTCCTGTCCCCTCACAGCCCTTGGCACACCCCTTGGCAGGGGTTAGACCTTGGGCATAAATCAAAGCTGGTCCCTCTACAGGCTCATACCTCTTAAGGTCACCATAGTTCTCCATATCAGGGCCTAGAGGTCTCCTAGAGGGATGCTTTCAATGATCTTTCCTGAAGCTGATCTTGCTAATTTCATTATTTATGTTAGTCAGTGCTAACATCTCACTTAAAATCCAAGCCTGTACCCCTTAAAACCCCCTCAGTCATGCCAAGGAGAGCAGTCAGTCACTGACTTGTGGCCAAGGAGCACAGCTGGGCCATGCAAGAAGTGGCCCACCAAAGACCACAGGCCAGCAGGATGTACGGCAGCATAGAAATGCGACACGGTGGTATTAATGATAATTATTCTCATTTATTATAATTATTGTTCAGTTTGAAAAAGGAGCCTGGAGCCAAGAATTATGCTAATTGGCACATTTTTTAGTTGTTATTTTAGTTCTGGAAACAAACTGGGGTTTAGCATTCTTTTTTGTTCATTTGTTTGTTGTGTTTGGTCTTTTGTTTGTTTTTTCTTTCGTTCATTCCATCACATTGAAAAAGGAAGAAAAGAGCCTTTTTTCCCCCCCCTCTTTTGTTTTAACTCACTCAGAAAATCTGGACTCCTCAGATGAACGTAACATTGCACACACACACACTTGGAGAAGAGAGAGAGGAGAGAGAGAGAGAGCGCTCGCAGTGGGCAGACAGACACACGCACGCGCCAAGTCAAAGAACTCTGATACAGTGCAAGAATTTTCCCAAAATGATTGGATCATCATTACCAAAAACTTGCCATAACAACACCAAGAAACAAAGAAATGTTTAAGCCACACTGTTTGACTGGGATTTTTCCTGCTTTTTTTTTTTTTTCTTTAAATGTTTGCCACACAGAGAGAAAAAGGGTTTAAGTGGTAATGGGAGAGGGACAGACACGGGCTCACAGATGTGAGCAGGAAGGGGGAAAATCGAGATTGGGGTGGGAAGGAAGGATAGAGGATAGGGGGAGGGAGGGAGGGGCAATAGGGAGTAATTTCTTAATGTTCAGGCATTTTCTTGGTCCGCCTTGCTCTCTTCTTCTTTCACCTCTTCCTGCTGGGCACTTTCAGTAGGTTTGGTTTCTTCTACAGCATCTAGTGGGAAAAGAGATGGTCCAGTGTTAGTCAGCCATGATCTAGAGCATCCTGCAAGTGCACACAGCCTGATGGACTGCATGGCTTCAGGCTTCTCTCTCTCCAAAGTCACCCAGGTCTCAAAGTCCCTGGAATTTCTGCAGCATGAAAAGAACATGCCAAGGTTCAGCCCAGCAGGCAAAATGTAGCTCTCACAAAACACCTTCAGCCAGAAAGCATGTGCCACTGGAAGGAGCTGCCTTGCTCTCTGCTGATGCACCAGACAACTAATGTTCATTTCATTAGGGGCACTGATTAGACTCCTGGCTTATCAGCTAGATCACACGCCCTTTTACAGAACCCACTGACTGTACCAACCACTGTTGGATCACTGTCCCCCAATTACAATATGGATATTCCCAGATGAGACTTAAAGGGAGTCACAAAGAACAAACTCTATACACACTTGAAGCCTGCAAGACACGGAAAAATTTTATACCCTGTAACTCAGACTTCTCTCACGCTGAACAGAGATATAGAGAAATGTCTGTAGCCTTCAAGAATGGGAGCCTTCATCCAGAGGTTGCCACATCTCTCCAGTTTCCTAGTCTTTCCTTTCAAAAGCAATGCTGCCCTGGGGGAAAGCACTGAGTATAACTGGGAGCTGGCTCTGCCTGTCAGTCAGACACCTTGTTCTGGCACACCATTCACATGAGAGGTTAAAACTACTGCTAGGAGCTGTCCCCCAGTGAACTAAACAGAGGATCAGAACCCAGAAGAAGGCAGAGGCAGCCAGTAGGAACAAGGCAAATGAAAGGAATGCCCCTCAAGCCAGAGCAATCTCACTCATGGGTGCCTCTAGCCCATGCCTCCTTTGTTGCAGCAGAACCGATTTAATTGTCTCAGAGTTTCTACTGCCCAGCTCTCACCAGGGTACACTAACATGTTCCCAGCCTCTTTCAGAAACAGTGTGGATTGCTTTTTACAGGACAAGGTGGTGGTGGACCCAGGGCTGCAGAGATGTAAGATAGAATAATGCACAAGGGTCTTAGTGCACTGTTGTGAATGGTCTGCTCCATTGCCATCTCTCCCTTTTCCTCACTGGCTCCCAGTCCCACACATACACAGCCCATGGAGAGGTCAAGCAAGCAGCAATCCAGACTTGGGATAAAGAACAGGGATAACGAACACTTGGGATACAAAGAACAGGGAAAGAAACAACCACTGAAGGAGGACGGGGTGATGTGGGACAGACCACATGTCATAGGTATGACACATACTGTACTCATTTCATTCAGAGAGCACTGTGGGTTCCCTGCACAGTTCCTGACATCTCTGATGGGCTATCAAACTACATTGTACCAGTAAACAAAAGGAGCCAGGGACTGCTCCCTGGCCCCGAGGCTGACTGGCACCACACAGCTTATGTCCATATGGCTAAACTCTCTTCTTCTCCAGAACAGGGTAGCTGTGTCTGAGACCTGTCTGATGCAAAGCTACTTGGTGAACACAAAAATCACACCAGGGCCTGTGCTGTCAGCCTAACAATGAGGATCTTCTGTTGCCAGTGTTGAATTTGTGAGGATTAGCATTCTCATACCCATGTTTCAGAAGAATGCTAACTGGGATGTGAAACTTTCCTTACTGACACCATTCACACATTTTGGCCTGGTCCATTTGATGCCATCAGATGGCAGACTTGTATTTGCTTCCAATACTGGCAGTAGGTGGTACATTCCTACTTCCCTCTTTTAGCCTAGGTTTTAAACATGTTCCTAAGCAGCACTTCCTTATGAATCACCTTTAAGTTGTGTGCAACTTTCCATTCTGAATCATCTTCATTAAAGGCTCTGCTTCTGGACCTTCACATACTTTTTATCTTAGTAAATTCTGACTGCTGATTTTCCGGAAGGCAAGATTTCTGTGGGAACATCCCCATGGCCTCAGCCTCTTCATCTGCAAACCCCCTGTCAGCAAAAACATCTGTGGACTTTCCTTCCCTTGATACAGAACAGCTAAGCATGATGCTATTCAAGGACTCCATCTATATCTGGTACAGCTACCACCACAGACCAGAGACAAAATAGAGTACTGGTTAAAATAGGATCGTAACAAGTATCATTGGGAGGCAAAGCTTGGCCTACTTTTTTAATTTTCCTGAATGACTTGATCACTGGGAGGGAGGAGAGTCCCTTTAATGCTGCTCTTCAAGGCATTCATAGCAGGAGACACATTGAATTATGAAGCTGAGAGTAGAATCCCAGTGCACAACCATCTACCCCTAAATTTGAGTGAAAAGACTATTGCTAGCCAGCAGCAAAGTCTGATTTCTTACATGGCTCTGACTGATTCTAGTAAGGCAGAATTTCTGGGGTTTTCTCGCATAAATGTGAGATGAGTGAAAGACCAACAAAGAGACATAATATGGCTTCAGGAGCCCAAGTCTGACACTGCTTTTCATTGTGTTTAAAACTTTTTGTGTCTTCCTACCAAAAAATATGCACAGGTCTTAGCCAGCAGTCTCACAGCCCCCTCAGGACAGCACAACAGACAGGCACATAACACAGCAAGCACAGGGATGGACAGACAGACACTGGGAGTCCTGCACATCTGCTGTGCTACCAAGTCACACAGATGCCCTGTTAATCAGCAGCTGAAAGTGGGGTCCAGCTCCTACAGTGGTGGGCTCTTGACAGCACTCTAAGAAGGATGGACAGGAAATCTGCTCACACTCAAGGTGGAGGAGCTGGAAGTGATGTTGGTTAGCTCCCAGTGTTCCCATGCTGTCCTTGCTCTTAGGATAAGCAGGCAAGTTGTAACACAATTTTCTGCCATGTTCTATTCCATGTTAGCTCACCACAGTGGCAAATCTAATTTCCAGGGAGTACCCATGGCGCCTAGAGATCCCTGGCTGGCAGAGGAACTGCACAGAGGTGCCTCACTGTCCCCATTAATGTTCTCTGGGGAGCAGATAGTGGCAGGCTGACGACTCTCTGCTGAAGAAGGCCAGAGACTGCACTGATTTCTGCCATGGATGAAATAGACTGGACTAACAAGGATCATGGAGCAGCAGGAACAATTTAATGTCACTTCATCATATAGTCAAGTCAACAAAGAAGGATCATACAACTCAAATGCTGGACTGTGCATATTCCAAGTATAAACAAGAACTCAAGATTTTTGAATAAGAATTATCACACAAAATTCAGTGAATCACTCTCTGTCTTTTCTCTTGCATGATATTGAAGCTTTGAGGTGAAAGACTCTGTGTACTGCTAAGCTATGTCTTATTTCCTAGCAGCTTTACCTTTTCATTGATCTTTGGAATGAGGGAAAAGAAGCAACCTCATGTTATTATGTAGCAATGAACTTTAGCAAGAAACAATATCATGAAAGAAAAAGGAATTCAGCACAAAAAAAAAAAAAAAAAAAAAAAAAGTCAAGCAGTGGCACTGCTAAACCACAGCAGTAAAAAGAAGAGTATTCGCCCTGCACAGTGGAGGCAATGCACCACAACCCCAGTGACATCAGGGCCAGTCAACAGCAGCTTCTGATTCACGAGGAAAGGTGAGGCATTTTATCTGACTCACCCGTTTGTTTGATGCAGGCTATTTCTGCATTACGTTTTCTGGGCTTTCTCCAGCCTTGTTTTCAGTGTCCCAGCAAAGGAGGGCAGGGTATCTCCAGGGAGATTAGCAGATAACTATCCTGGGGATTCCATACATCAGAGAGAATATCTCTTACACTACTTTTTACCCAACACAAGTCTTGATTTTCCATTTTTTTGAACTCTGGGATATTGTACCTTTGGGTTTGCAGAGGACAAATACCATTATACAGTCGGAACTGCACAGTTTGGGTGTTTTTCATTTGCTTTGTACTTTGTTGCAAAGGTGGCAAAAAATTGGTTGAGAATTCAGGTTATCCCCTGCTTGAGGAACAAAAGCATTTCATCCTGGGTAGCCAAACTTCCACCTGTCTAAAGCTGCATCCCTTCTGAACATGCCAGCACTGTAAGATCTCCTCCTGCCCACACAATCAGAGCCCCCTATGTCCACTTGCAAGGGACAGAACAAGCAGGAAGCAATGAGTTCTTTCTTCAGGTGGGCCTGGACTGGGGCAGCATCAATGTGCACGTGGTGACATCATGAAATGAGAATACTGAAGTCAGAGTGGATGGACATCTCACCTAACTCCAGATATCTACAGAGAGATATCTGCAGCTGATCTTCTCATCCTCTCCTTCCTTCCTAATTAGTGGAAATAAATAGAACATTTCTTAGACTCTCTTAACCTGTCTTATTTGGATGCCTACTTTAGGACAGGTTGCAGCCTGGGAATATCTACACCTGCAGCATGCCAAGGTGGAGACATTCACATTTGTTCTAGAGCACTCCTACTACAAAGCAAAAAGAAAGATCCAAACTCACAAAATGAGAGAGAGGAAGAGGACGGGAGAGGGAGCTGTAATATAAAGCAAAAAAAACCCCAAACTTGAGGGAGGCCAAAACCAAATTAAGTCCTGAAGGGAAAAGCAAGAATGGCTATGTCAGAAAGCTAAGAAAATTCACCTCAAACTAACAACAAAAGCAACCTAGTTTATGCTTGCAATGACCACCCTTACAATCCTTTTAATGCACACCAGTCATCACTTGCATTCTTTGTGGTTACTCCAGTCCTCTGGTCACACCCTTCTAGCTCCAGTCCTGTGGTCCCACCCTTCTAGCTATAAGATTTTGGTTTGCTTTTTTATTTCAATCTTTGCTGCAGTCCAGATCATTTTATAGCATAGGATAATTTTGCCAAAGAGATAGGCATCTGTGAGCTGAGCTGCCATGGTTCTCACTTCCATTTAGCACTCTGGACGGTGCAGTCAAGTTGAGAAACCTCTTGGGCAGCCTCGGACAAACCTTAAGCCATTACTGCAGAATTGTTTAAAGGTAGAGCTGCACGGTGCGAGAAGCTGATGTGTGTTTCCCAGCTAAAGGGCCTGTGTTAAAGAGAGGCTTTATACCTACAGCTCCAACTGGCACCTGCTGGGAAACATTGTGGAAGAGTAACAACATGGCAATGGGATATAAAGCCTCACTGCAATAGGGTCTTAAAGAGCTCCTGCTCCTCAGTACACCACTTATTTCCTGGAAAGGGTGAGAGTCGTGTCTGTGAGCCCTGCTGGGGGAGCAAACGTCTGGAACATGTGCAGCTCTGGCTGCTGTGAAGCTGAGGCAGGCACGCAAGCAGCAGTTCTGCTGGATGGTGGTGCTTCCAGCTGCCTTTGCCGATGCTGTGCTGTAATGGCTGAGCATGCAGGCTCCCCTCCAAGTCTCTCCACTGCCCTACATTAGTGAAATTAGGTTGAGTGGATTTCCGGGTAAAACACTGTCTCTTGGGACCTGCCCAGCTCCCATCTGACTTGCCAAGATTAATTAAATCAGAGCAGACATCAGCTTATGACCACAGCAGCAGCAACCTCTCTGATGATCATTTCTTTTGTGACTGGTGGCTTGGGTTTTGTTTTCCTTTTTGTCTCTATTCCACTGCAGATCTTTAAATTACCACAGCCAATGCCAAGAGCCGAGAAATTGTACAACACTCTGGGATTCTAATACAGATGCAGAGATTTTGCTTTTGCTGCTTTCTCAGTGTTTGCATAATTATTGCTGATATTGAGTGTGCAACTAGAACTCTCCTGTGCATTCACACTGAAGAAATCCCCAAATCTTCTCAGACCCTGCTCTCTCTATCATTTGTGCTTCCTCCTTTCTCTGTCCTTTGCCAGCTACAGCTTGGGCAGAGATGGAACTGAAAACCTGTTCCTCATCCAGTCATCACTCTGCTCCCAAATATTAGTCTGGGCTTTCCTGTCCTGTTATAAGCAGAACTCACATGAACCAGAGACAACTCTACTAATTTTTTTTTCTTTTCTTTTTTTTTTTTTTATGATAAGGAGCACTGGAAAGCCTCATTTAAAATCCCTGCCCTGAGCATCTCCTAGTTTTAATGACATTTGTATCCAGATTTGGATCCAGGCTTCACAGCTTGATTCATCTGTCCCAATCCATCTGTCCTTCTAGCCAGCCAGAAGTCTATTCCAGGCAGACGATGGTAGGTCTGAGACTGCTGAAACAAGGTTCAGAGCTGTTGCTTACACAGTTCTCTTTCTGATCCATGTTAGCCCATTTCAGTCAGCCCTATTATGCATCATATGCAGAGCTAAAATCCTTCACCCTCCTGACTTGCTGCTTCTGAAAAATGGTAGACTTATGCTGCCACAGCTAAACACCGAGAAATAAAGGAATTGGGTATTTCACAGAAGTGTCTGTGTCTGGTCTAGGGCACTGACTTGTATGATTTCTTCCAAATCCCTGGTGAATCCCTCACTCAGTAGAGACAGATCCATGGTACTGATTCTCACAAGCCCTGGGGGTCCTGGTGAGCACATGGCACCTGGGAGATCTGCAAACTCTTGGCTTGCCCTACAACAAGGCGGTGGGGAGGAATGTCCCCAGTGCAAGCAGCAGGCAAGAGGTCCAGGAAAGTCACCCAATAATTACTGGAAAGCAGCAAGCAAGTCAGGCTGTTAAGGTTGAAACAAAAATGCTAATATGGCCCCAATACATGGTAGCTTGGGCCTCCTGTTCCTGTAGCACCTCGTATTTTTCCAGAACCATATAAGAATTGTTCAGTTGCCCCAGCAGTGAGGAAAAAAACCCAAAAAAACTACAACTTCTTCAAGTCCCATAGCTGGTAACTTTGGTCCAAGCCTGGACATCTGCCTCTTTTTCTGATCCTGCTAAATCCTCAGAGGACAGACAGACACAGTTCTGTCGCCCCAGCTGCCTTTGCGCTTTGTCAGGGTGAGGAGCCAGTGGCTTAGGGATTTCCACTCTTTCTCATCCCAGAAGAAAGGTGGTGCCTTTCTTCCTCCAGCACCGCCATGGAAATCCAAGCCTGCACAGACATCCATGTGTGCAGTTGATGGAAATGAAGGAATGGTGGGAGAGCTGCTCAGGGTGCGCAGCAGTGGGGAGGGTGTGTTGAGGGGAGTCAGGCTCACAGCTCCATTGCAAAGCATCTTTCACAGTGTCTAGACACCAGCTGCTGGGTTGCCGAGGAAACTCCCCAACTTCAGCTGAGGGAAGGGAGCATTGAGGTCTCCAGAGAAATGGGAGTGATGGAGGAAGAGGGTGGGGAGAGAAAAGGGAGGATGTTCCTTGTGAATGTGAAGTGTTAACCCTGTTAGAGCTACATTTGCAAATATTCTTCCATCCTGGAGAACGGGAAAGAAGCAGCTCTCTTTCTTTCTTCCACTGCTGTTTCTTGCCACATCCATGCATGCAGCCAGACATGGAAGCTGAGCAAAACGACATGCCTACTGCTGACTGTTCATTTATCACTGCCTATCACCAGCACTTTTGTCCCAAACTCCCTTCCTACTGTACCCAAAGTCGGGCAATTTCAATCCAGCTACAACTGGAAGAAGCCCTACCAGAGTGGTTAGGTTTTCAGGCAGAAAGATCTCTTTTAGCAAGGCCAGTCCCTTGGCCACTGTCACACTACAAGCAAAGGCAGCTGCAGGGGGACAGAGTGCTCCCACCTGGCAGCAGTCTCATCTGTCACAGTGCTTCTGTGGGGATGCTCTGTCACTCCAGAAAGTGGTGGGCAGGTGGAACACTGCATAGTACAGTGGCCAAAGAAAGGCAAGGTAAAAGAGCTCTTTCAAGATGAGAGTGCCTTAGAGGCAGATATTTTATACTGGCATTGAGTGGCCTCCTACCAAACAGCATCAAAGGTGCTGTGACCTCAGAGGTGTTGTCACCTCAGCAGACCAAGGTTCCATGGTCTTCACAGCCAGTGAGCTTGAAGGGGAGAAATGGGAAGTGACCTGTGCAGGGTGTCCCCAGCCATCAGCTGGGACCAGAGTTGATCTGGTGAACAATCAGCTGTCCTGATGAACCAGAAGGGCACCCTCCAGGAGTGGTTCCAAGCTACCAGCCCCTCTATCTCCTGCGTCCATTACTTCACCTGAGGAAAACCTAAGAAAAAAATTACCCAGAAGTTGTTCTTCATCCTCTTCTCCTCTGCCCCTGTTGATTTCACATAGATCCTGCAGACCAGAAAGGGTACTCTTTAATTCTTTAAATATCTTACGATTCAAAGAGCTTCAATATAGAGGTTTTAACTTCCTTCCAGCTGTGGAATGTAACAGTTGACAGCTGCTCTAGGCACATGTATTGGAAAACAGGATGTCCCCATCTCATGCAGCAGCTTTTTTTTGTGTCGCACATCTTTTCTCCCTTGCTGGTTTAAGTTCTGGAGGATGGTTAAGAAAGAGAGGGCATGTGAGGGGACAGAGGAACAAGGTCTTTCTAAGACACATCCATTTATTCTTTAGCTTCTTTAGAGCAACTGCCCTATGAGATTATAGGGGAGAAATCAGAAGAAAGATAAGAAGAAATGGAAATACCCTGAATAGATATAGGCCAGTTGACCTTTATTAAAGTGACAGATAGATTGTTCTACAGCCAAGACATTCCTAGCAAAGTAATTAATTCAGGGAATGATGCTTACAGCCCTTTGGGGATGGAGGTTTGAATTTGGAGAGGCCAAGCAGATGCATAGAGAATAGCACAGCAAGTGACAGAAGTCTGACAGACAGATCAGGTCCTCAGAGGTCTGCCCATCTCACAGCTCTGCTGAGAAGCCTGGCAATGGTGGTAGGATCAGTAAGGGGATAAAAATGAACCTGAAACTGTGGCAGACTGCTGGCATTCATGCACTGCTGATCCTGAAATAAAGAGGGTTAAGAAGAGGAAGGAAACGTGCGGAGTGTTAGAGCCTTTAGGTTCTCCATCTACAACTTCCACCTCCTCACACAGGACTGACTGTGAAGCTCTTCTCCTCCCCTTCCCCAGCAAAACTGGCTAGGGAAAAGCAACTAAAGGAGGAAGTCTTCTGTAATTGCAGCAAAATGGTCTAGAAATTCCTTCAGTGCATCTAGAATTAATGTGCCGCTCCTCCCCTCGTACTCCTCCCCCTTCAGCTGTCGGTGGCAGGAAAACAAATTGCTGCAGCCCTTACTACAAACCATGCTCCCGCCTCCCTTCCCCCAGCCCAAAAGACATGTGCCATTCATAAGCTGCCTGACTGCTAGTCTCCATTATTAAAGCCTAAAAGGCTGATAAATTTGGGATTCATGGAGCCTGCAAGCCTCCAACAACCACATTGCCATGGAAACCAGAGGCAGCCTCCATCTCCAGCAGAAATGATATTGATCTAGCTGAAGGCAGGGAATTACACTCAATGGGAAGATATAAAATGTCTCTTTTTTCCCTTTGCCATCCTCCCATTTTGAGTTTAAATGAAGGAGAAATTTCATTTAGAGATCATTAGTTTGTTTCCATCCATCATCATACACCAAGGCTCTGCAAATTGGATGCTAAAATTATTAAATGCCTGTTGTCAGGCTTTCTACAGCCATCTTCTTGATATCTGTCCCCAGCAGCTGCAACGTCAACACCACCAGCTCTTTACATCAAAGAAATTACTAGTATTTCTCAAACGCACGGCTAGTGCACACCCATAGAATCCCAAAGTGTTTTGTGCAGAATAATACACAGGCACTGCTCTCCAGAAGGCAGTTTAGGCTTCACGCTGTACCCAGGGAAACTCCTGGGAGCCTTTGCTTTTCATTTCATCAGGAGGAGGCTTGAGAGCCCAGACATAGAAAGAGGCATTTTGAACTACAAACACTTGTGGGAAAGACCCCATTTTGAGACGTCACAGTGGCATTTGTGGTGCAGAGCAATTCTCCCCTCTTCTTGAAATCCCTTCTCTGGGACTGCTTAACAACTGCTTTCCTGAGGAGGGAAAGATCAGGAGTCACAGAGCCTCTCCTGCAAAACTGGGTAGGCAGCTGGCACTTTCCCCAGATTATATAAAGGCCAGATCCTCCTGGTTTGACTTAAGGTGAGGGGTTGGGCTGTGTAGTCATCCCTTCTGCCCCAGGAAATCTCTGTGACCACAGGGGTGTAATGGTTGCCCAGTAAGTGGTGAGCTCCACGGAAAAGGAGGTGGAGGGCAGCCCGGAGCCTGGCACTGGCCATTTTCAAAGAGCCAAGCTGTATAGCAGGAAGGAAGGAAGGAAGGAGCTGTCTGGAAAACCTCTCGTGATTGCTCTTATTGCCAGCACCAATCTTCTCTGTGAAGGTGGCAGCAGTTTGCATCAGTAATTCTGATTTTAATTCAAATTTGGCAATCTCTGTTTTATTTTACTTTTTGACCAGTTCTGAGAGCCATTTCTCCCAGTTGGAGAGGGACTATTGAGCCTCTGAACTCTCTGAGTGCTGCGCCAAGTGAACCAATGCAGCTGTCCCAAAGTAGCCATCTCAGTTTAATTGGCTTTTCACAATAACAATTCCATCAGGCAGATAATGAATTCGGCTGTGACATGAGGGGACTCAGTGGGACAGCTGCAAATGCTGGGGAGACCACCTAGGGGCACAGCCAGGCAGCCCCATGCCCTGTGCACAGCCAGCTGTGCCATAGCTAAGATGCACCACCTCTCTGGTGCAGCAGGAATGTCTGAGTTGTCAATAGCTCATCAGTACTGTCCACTATGGTGGAAAAAAGTACCCTTGCAGGGAGCTAAGACAGCCCTTTGCTGAGCTAGTCTGCAGTGACAAGGCTTTCCTTCCTCATCAAAGGACATTTTCCTTGGCCCTCACTCAGCTGTGGGACTAAGCAGTAGCTGTTCCTCCACCATCTCGTGTGCAGCCAAAGTCTGCCATGAAGCCCAGCTCTGGACAAGTCCATGGAAGCTGCCAGTTACCACAGCTTCCACATGCAGAGTGCACGTTTTTGGCCAAGGTGGAACAGCCCATAATTTTGGCTTGAGGACCGTAATTTTGAACACAGTGGTCACAAGGAGGGGGCCTGATATGAGGCATGAACTCATCAGGCCTGAGCTGCATTGACATTGCTCTGAAATTGCACTGAGGCATAGGAAGTGGCACCCCACCATTTTGTGCTCTTATTGTCTCCTCCTGCTGATTTTATTTGCCATAAAGGTCTTTGGCTCGGGTCTAGCCTGCTGGTCACAGAGCAATGTTGTGAGGTATCCATGTGAATGAACACGTCTCTCTTGCTCTCCTTCTCCTGCTGTAGCTGTTCCACTTCCATAAGCCATTAAATATTTATTGGGCCAGAGGAAAACATTGACTCTGTAGACCAGTGGTGAGGGCACTCATCTGGAATAGGGGAGACCAAATGCCACATCCTGGCTCCAGCAAATAATAAATAATTTATACAAACTGGAATAGCTCCAGCAGGAGGAACCAGAGGAAAATGTGTCCAGCAGCCCAATGGCTTGCTTGCAAAGCTCACTGGATTTCAGCTTCCGAGCATAAGGCTTCTGTCCCATTCAGGGAGGACTTGACCCTCACATGCTAGTTACTCTAAGAGCAGGCAAAGATTTTCTTACTACTTCATTCTAAAAATCCCAGCATTCCTGGTAATGGTATATGTTTGGGTTTGAATAATTAAAGGATCCTTTAATTAAAAAAAGATTATCACGGAAAAATTCCAGTCTATCAGGGCTCAGAAGCCCTGCACAGTTGTGGTTTGAACTGTGATCAGGCTTATCTCTTCTGTTTGGCAGAGCCATGTCTATGTCTTTTGCTAGAAATGAGGCCAAGAAGTAGTTGCATGCTACATCAGTTAGGAGCATCTGGAATTTTCTTATTCTTCCCTGATGTAAAAATCAATGACTCCATCCATCTTTCTCATGGCCATTTGGCTTCAGCAATGTAAAAGGTTTCTATCTTGAGGCACAAAAAACCATTTTCTTCCTCATTTTCTGTCTCTTTATGAGTGCAGTGAGCAGTGCTGGGTCAGTGTCTCGGGACACCAGTCTGCAGCTCAGCAGCAGTGCTGTGCATTTCCTCCCTGTGCCTTCCTGGTAGGCCTAAGCTGTGTTTGGGAGAGGATGTGTCATGGACAAGAGGTCAAGCTTAGACCAAACAGGCACCGTGCTTGGCCACACTGCTACGTCTCCCAACAAAGGCTTGGCAACAGTGCTGGGATGGCTTTGTGGAAACATATCTTCAGCCCCAAAGATAAGCTTAAAGGCAGGTGCCAAACCTGTTTGCAGTGTTTGAACAGATTTGCAAGATCAAGGTGACACTCATGCCTCCTCACTGTTTGGCAATAAAGAAGTTACCTCCTTTCACCACCCGCATCCCTGGTGTACCAGTTGAATAATGGACTGTGAATGCAGACAAAGGGCCAGACAGAATTGCTGCTCTTATGAACTGTAGCAGTCCTACCAAAGACAAACTCACAGCAGCCCTCTGATCAGATCCCATGAATGTGAGGGATTTCCATCTCTTCTGACAACAAGGGAAAGCAGAGGACCGATGTTGCAAGATTGCACTGAGTGCCTTCCAGGGGGACAAACATAGAGACCATTTGTGAGCAGATCTAAGATTAAGACAGACTCCTTCAACTCAAAAATATTTCTGAAGGGGGGCAAACCCAATCCCAGGGTTTGGTCTCCTGTGACATATTCCTTGTTTCAGCACCAATGACCGGGGGTTATTCTAAACTGCTTGTCACACTGAGGCTGAAATCATGGGTGAAATCCTAGCCTTGCATAAGCAGAATAGGTAACACAGGATGTCTAAACTGGAATACATACTCTTTTTTTTTTTTCTAAACCCACACCCAGTGAGGGAATGGAGTCCCATATTAATTTGAAAACTAGACCGTTATGGACTTAGTCCACACAAACTTGCATTCACACCTCCCTGTTAGAGGCTTGTGTCATTTCCAAACCAATGTCTTCCCCAAGCTTTTAAAAACATCAACGAGGTTTTTACAAGTACTTGCCACCGCCCCAACTTTAAATTACTTTTACTTTATTCCATCTTCCATCTCTTCAAGTGGTTATCAAGTAAAGTCTTTGAAACATTTTTCACAGCTGCAAAAACAGTTTTGTCGAAGTCTGTAGCATGACGAATGCTCCTGCATAATGGTCACAGCTCTTCTTCCTGCTCACCTATCCCTTTCCCTGTACCTGAAATGCATTATCCAATATGGTTCTGTACCACTGCACCCACTTCAGCATTGTGATTAGGATGCTCTTCCAAATGTCAGAGAGATTTTCTTCTTCATTAAGCCCCGGAGGTTACAGGTAATGTCCAGTTATCATTACTAGCATTACCAATTACTGTGTTTTGCTGAAGGAAGATGGAGAGCTGAAGAGTGTCTTCCACCTTCTGCTTTCTTTCATAATGAAAAGAGGACTCATTTGCTATTGCCTCAAGGTACAGCTGGGAAGTCTGTCATTCTTGGAACACTGGCTAATTGGAACCTTATGACCTTTATCTAAGACTTATTTGCATGAAGCTCTGAGTCTCACTTTTCTGGTCATTAGGGGAACAGCATTTTCCTTTGCATCCCTGGACCCTGTCCAGCTTTCCATAGCTCTTTTCCTGACTACACTACAGCCTAGCAAAGGGCAGGTGTCCAAGGTAGATTCCTGACTTCCAGGACTTCAGCTGAGATTTTCCATTCTGTTCCAATGTCCCATGCTGACACTGCTGTACTTAAGGACACAGCAAGAAAAAAGAAACATTTCACCAATTCACATTTGGTGATTACATAACCAAGGCTCCTAAATGGTACAGGCCATTAGAGCTAAAGGATATGTAAAGGAAGCCTTTGGCAAAGAATACAGAAGTAGGAAATAAGTCACAGTTCTAGTTACCTGCAAAACCAGACTGGACTCTTCTTCAAAGAACAGCAAAGCACACGATAGCGGTACTCTCTAGCATTTGTGTTTCCCATATACATTATTTTTAATATCTCGCCTATTTTCTGCCTGAAAGATATTCAGAGAGGAAAGCTAGGAAATGAGGAAGGCTTCTTTACATCAAGCTTGCAGTATGAATGTAGTCTTGAGAAATATTGTGTCTAGAAACCTGTTCAAATTGAGCTTGTGTAAGATGGTCTTTCACAGGTCTATTGGAGATCCAGAACTGGAGGTGGAAACTATCCCACAGAGCTGATACCAGTGGCTTGACTTGTAAGCCTTCTGTCACTGCTTACATTTTCCTTTGTTCTCTTGGCCACTGCCCAGTCTCACAGATCACAATACGGCTAAATAAAATATTTCAGTAGTATCTTTACAAAAAGAGTCATTGCAGTCATCTGTGCTAATACAGTAGCTGTCTGCAAAAAGGAAAGAGATTGGTGTGTGCAAGGACTGGGATGAGGAACAAAACAGAAGAAATAATGCCCTTCTGGAAATGTGTAAAAAGTTACAGCATTTTTTGGACTAATGTGAAGACTATCTGTCATTCCATCTCATAAAATAAATTTGCAGATTTGAAGGGAGTGCAGAGAAAAGCGACAGAGTTCCTAAAAAGCATGGGAATAATTTCATATTAAAAGCAGTTGAAAGCACTGCTTGTGTTTTCTTCAGGAAGGAGATGAACAGCAAGGGCTATGAGACTATGCCCTCCGTGCATAAAGGCATATGGTACGATTATGGTATGATACCATAATCAAAGGCATGAAGTAGGGCTATCACAAGCTCTTGCTGTTTCTGTGACATAGCACAACTACAGAAAGATATTTAAGGCAATGGGAAAGCTGTTGATATTTAATCAGGTATTTTGTGTGCATACACACACACACATACATGCCACAGTTACATTAGTATCAAAAGAGAGAATACATCATGATTTCCCTGTTAAACCAGATCTTAGACAGTAGAAGACAGGTATGAGTCCCAGCAGCAGAGAAGCAGTTTACCCTGGATCTGCCCATAGCAGTGCTTTGTGTTAGCCACAGAGAGCAGTACAATAAATGGATGTCAGCTCGGATCTAGATTGGACAATTTCTGTGTTCCTCTACCAGTTATTTGCATGGATCCTTGCGAGTGCAACTTCACCTTGCCAAGTCCATGAAATTTCCACAGAGATTGGAAGTGATCACTGCACTGACATTGATAATCCAGTATTAATGCACCTATTAAATAGCTCTTGAGGAATGTCTAACTAATCTGACTGTGCTGACCTGGTGAACTTTACAAATCCTTTTCCTTTGCATGTGGCAGTCATCTGTACCACAGAGTCAGTATTTCTACTTTTGAGTTTCAGCTCCCTGGAGCTGTAAATCCCAGCTGATATTCTGCAAACTCATATGTATCTGAAAAGCCCAGCGTACTTGATCCTAGATGATCAAGTAAAGATGACATTGAGATGACACTGGCAGTGGTGCAGAACATCTGGCAACTACAACAAACAGCCATTAGTTAAATTTCATTGTCTATCTGTCCAGACTGTCCACAGGTCTGCTATTTGAGCCCTTCTCAGCAGAAATTCTGTTTATAATTTATGACAGAAAGCCTTCTTCCCATGGAGCATTTTCTGAAGATGATCTGAATGCAGATGAAGTGGGCCATGTCGAAAACATTGTCATGAGAGTGATTTAGAGCAAAATCTAGGTGGAGTTCGACCACTGCTCTTGGCTGTATGGAGCCGCGTGTTGGCGTGAGTGACTACTGTACAACATGGCACACACTGTGACGCTGGCAGGCACTGCCCTAAACAATGTAACCTGTACTTGTGGTTTGGAAGAGCAACAGCTATAGTTGCCAACCAGAAGGGGTGAAAGATTGCTGTCACTTTTCCTATAATTTGCAGCCTTCACAAAATAAGCCAGTGACTCCAGTAACCATCCTTGAGTGTCCATGCAGTCCTTACCAAGATTTCAGAAGAACTGGTACCTCTTAGGTGCAAAGGAGTGGTTACCCTGCTCTCCTCAAGGGGCCTTTTCCAGAGTTGGCTCACACCTTTCCATCAGTAAATATGCTAATGACATCTATGATTTCATTAAAAAAGGTCAAGTACTGCTTTACCACTGGCCCACTAGTGCAGTTCCCACCTCTACAGGGCAAACTGCACGTCATTAGGAAACAGCAGACCTGAGGCATACATGGGGCAAGAGACAGTATTGCATTGCAATAGAGGAGGAAATTCTGCACCTGTGTCACGTTGTGTGTAAGAAAATTGTGACATTCCAACCTGCCCCTCACATGGATGTTTGCACCAATGCCAACCCATCTATGAAATAGGCAATGTTTATACCCATGTAGTCACAATTCAAAGAATAAAATTTCAGAGCAACTGGGGACTAGACAAAGACTTCATACTTCAGCATGTGTCAGGCAACCTAAACTTCATTCATATAGTCTTTACTTCGTTGCTGGAGTAGCACTACACACAAAAAAATTGCTGCCATGGTTGCTTAGAGTTGCTCCCTCTGGGGCAGTCACAGGAAGACTATTGTATTTGCATTGCTTTCTTCGGCTACCAGGTGTAGCAGCAGAGATAAGCTCCCTTGAAACAGGAATGGCTGTGAGGTTGTTGTGCCTCATGGCAGCTACTCATGAGCCAAGGCTGAAATTCCAAGCCACACAGCTGCAATCCTCTCGCATAGTGCAGGTTGCACGTTCTGGCTGGCACAAGACAATAGACAGTCTCCCTTTCCAAATCTTTATACAGCCAGTGCTCCCAAAGTGCAGCAAGTATTGTCCTTCCATCAATATGGGGATTGAACTGAAAACAAAGAACTGATTCAACTGTGAACCATGAAAAAGGATCCACGGGGACTTGCTCCTTCTGAGGAAGTGAAGGAAAGATGGTGCCTCCCAGTGCTCCTTGTTGGCAGGATACAGGGCCTGGGGGAACTGCTAGCCCGCTTACATGCAAAGCGCTTGTCACCTGGCTGATTTTTCATTTCAGCTGTGAAGCTGCTCCATTGTAAAGCTATTTCATGAAGCAGGAAAAGCATTCTTCATTTCCCAACAAAAGAAGATCCGTTTGTTTCCTTAGGCACAATTTACTCTTTCACATTTCTGGGCTTTGTATTCCTACCTGACAATCTGAGAGTGCTTTGATGTGAGAGCCAACCCAATTTGGAGGTGAGACTTGAAAACTTCTGAAAAGTACAAATCAAATCTAACACTGTGTGACATTCACCTCCTCTCCTCCCTGGGAGGACATCATAGCTCCTCTTTTTCCATAGTCTGCTGTGCTGGATGCTGATCTCATTTCACAGCTGCACTACCAGACTCTTTCCAGTAACCTTCATGGAGACTCTCTGGATTTAAGCCAATGCAACCACGACTAGAACAAGTCTCACTTCCTCATCCATATGTAATGTATAAATTCCCCCCATCACTTTTGGATTTTGTCCTGTTGAGTAGGTTGGCATCTAAGGGAGCTTATCTAAGCATAATACCAACACCAAAGAGCTAAAAGCTGGATCATAAGAAGAAAACCTATAAATCCAAGTCTTGACAAAGATGCTCAGATGACAAGACAACTTGTTGTCATTCCTGCCATCCACCAAAAGACAAGAAGAGGTTTGAGAGATCGTCCTTCTTACATCAATCCTTCTTTGCCATTGAACAAAGCCCACTGACTCATTTCATGCCTTACCCACGATGGAATCCATCTCTTTTTTACTTTTACATACAC
Source organism: Euphonia xanthogaster (assembly GCA_034509185.1). Classification (NCBI taxonomy): domain Eukaryota; kingdom Metazoa; phylum Chordata; class Aves; order Passeriformes; family Fringillidae; genus Euphonia; species Euphonia xanthogaster. The sequence continues at coordinate 22,524,504 of JAYDZK010000001.1, read as the reverse complement.
TGAGGATAGCTTAGAAGCTGCCCTACTGTACGACTGGGAATGCCTGGGGTCCCAGACCAACCACCATTGGATACAGGACAGTTGTTTGAGCTGTTTTCTAGGCCATTACCAAAAGGCAGATAGAGCATGTAGAACTGAGTAACAAGGAGAGAGGTGAGGACTGTCAGGGGAACTACTGACAGGTAACAAAAAAACACTCCCCACTCCAGAAATATTAAGCATTAAACACTGTGCACTTCTCCTTATCAGGTTAGTTATTGCTTTCCCCACAACCTGTCTTTTTCTGCCCTGCCTTTAGATAAAGGCAAAAATCCCTCCTGGGTATGAATTAAATGCCCTCGCCTTTTGCTTGTGCTTGCACCAGGGAAGGTATCAACAGATAGCATGATACAGCCATTGTAGTAAAATTCAAGGCAGATGAGCATCACCACCCCAAAGCAGCACGGTCGGCACGCCTCAGGGTAGTAGCAGCCAAGCATGCCATGGCAACCAGCCAACCAATGACACTGGCCAGGAGCCAATTCGATTTATTTTTGGCAGCCTGACACTGCACAGTTCTGTGACAGTCTTTGATTGCAGAAACGATAAGAGGTGACCTTTGAAGACCAAGGGGACAGATGAAGCTGAAAGAGGATCTGTCCCTGGGCTGGAGGAGCACTGAAGTGGCAGATGTCCCCTCTTTCATGAATGACCATCACAGTCACACCAGCAACCACCAGTGCTGTGTTTGCTGAGGAAAGACTGGGAGAAAGGTTGAGACCAGGCAAATGTGTTTAAGTCTATGGAAAGAGTAAGTAATAAGAGAGGCAGACAGCTTTAAAGATATGAGAGACTAATAGGAGGAAGATGGTAAAAAGAAACAGGCTTTCTGTCAGGAAATATTTCCTCTCTGTCAGGAAATATTTCCTCTCTGTGGGTACTTTTGTCCTGTGATGATGCTCTTCAGAAGAATATTCTATATTGCAGGGCACAGCCTGGAATACTCAGAGAAATGTACAAGGAGACCTACTTAATTTTTTTTTGCATTTCTTTCTTGGATGACTCTGGGGTCACTTAGCCAGCTGTTCAGGTTTGTGACTGGAAGGCTGATATCATACTGGAATAGGGATTCAAGAAAAATCTATATTCATTAACATTTTAAAGAGGCTATCAGCTTGACTCTGGCCACGCACCTTCCATGTTTGCTTTCTGCAAACATTACTAAGCTTGAGTGTTACTGCATGCATACTGAATAAGTATAAATGGATGCACATACTGGTCTTGAACATTCAATCACAGAAAACTCATTTTTAAATATATATTTGATTGTAGATTTTCCAGCTTCCTCTGTTGGCTAGATGTTTACATAAGTGATAGTATCATGTGCAAATGCATATTAAATTGTGCATTTTAAATGGCCACTTCAAATGATGTGTCTATGAATGGTTGGTCACTTTAAATGATGTTAAAACCAACAAGAACATTGGGAAGATATCTGAAAATGATTCAGAATATTGTATAGAAATAAACCATTTTTCCATGAGTGACAACTCAAAATAGGTAAAATAAATGAAAATTAAAATCAAATAGCTTGCTACTGTAAATGTCCAACCTCTATCCATTAGAGCAGATTAATCTAAATAAAAATGTAATATCAATTCAAAGCAGAATCATTATTGCTTAGGAATAAGGCATCCCAGGTATTAAACAACAGGGAATTAGCATTCATTATCCTGAGTACAGAGGACCCCAAAGCACTGATTCACACTGCCCTATTCTTGCCATTGATGTTCATACCTTTGCCCAAATATAAACCCAACACAAGTACAGCATGCAACATAGCAACTCACATTTCACTAATCAGTAATCACATTTATGTTGCCACCTAACTCATCATTTAAAGTAAGAACAAATGGCTGGAGACTTGGACAACAAAAAGCAAACCTAGACAATTCAATTTCAAGAAGCTTCTAAATAAATTTCTTATTTCTAGAAACTTCTAAATAAGCAGAAGTAAAACCAGCAACCTTTTGTAATTATGTACAATCAGTTCAGACTAACGCTCTTGAAGGCTGCTCCCCTTGCCCATCCCTTAAATCACAAATGTCCTTCATTAGTTCCTTTCCCAGTATTTAATTTGTCCTTTTGGATATCCCTATCTCGCCACTTTCGTTGAGCAGGAATAGAGTTACCTGAAGCCCCATGTTAGCTATGAATCTTAGAAGCCTAATTGGAGAGTGGGAGGTGCAATTTGTGGAAAAGTAGTGGCCAAATGAAATTATGGAGAAACATCTGTAAGTACAAGACTGGGTGCTGAGGCTCTCTAGAATTTACATCAGGCTGTTTATGACCATCAAGGTGATATGCAACATTTTTCCCCAACAAGCTAATGAATGCAGGCTGCCCTGTACAACAGAGTAGTTCATGAATGTGGAGGCCAGTTTTGTTTGGTACTGCTTCTTAAGCGAGTTTCACGCAGGGCCTACCTCCAATGTTACCTTTTTGTTGTTGTTGTTGTTTATGTTCTATTTCTTTGATAAAATAAGAAAGGTCAAGAACAAGAGAGAAAATATCCTCAGATCTTTGATGCATTTTCTACTCAGCTCAGTATCACAATTTATATTAAATTCTTCTTTATAGCTTGTGTTATAGGTTTGTCAAAAAATGTCCACTTTTGCCTCAAAACTCTTCAACCCTTCCCAGGGGAACTGGTTAAGCAGACTTGCACTTGGTCAACAGTGAGGAATCGAAAACACCTCCTAGAGTGACTTCTCTGCTCTAGAGGACTTCTTCCTCTGTTCTGCCCTCACTTACTGAGCTGTCAGGGCTTTTAAGCTTTCCTTTCCCTATCTGATTCTCTTGCTACCCCTGTCTGAATTAGCTGACATGTCTAAAAGCTTCATGCAAGCTTGCCTGGCATGGGGTATCCAAGTAGAATGCAATAGAAACTCTACAAGTATGGGTGTGGATGAAACTATAAGCACTGCTGATAATAAGATGTTCCTGACTAGGATGTGGTTGTACTAAGAATCTCATCCATACACAAGCAGATTGACTCCATGACCATTCCACCAGCAAGGGCTCTGGTAGTATGAGAGAGCTTTTGTCTTGTGAGATTTTCAGCTAAAGTTGGAAGCCTCCAATGACCTGGCCAAGTTGCCCCACTGGAGCTGTCTGTGCTAGTGTGACTGAAAAGGTTCATCACTATCTTTAGCATATGCAGAGCTTGGGGAGCTCTCCCTCCATGCCTCCCAGCTGGCAGACACTCTCCTGCCACTGTGGAAAAAAGGGCTGATGGAACCTCCATCTTGAGGAACGAGAACCTCAGGAGGAGCTGCAGTATTTCCAAAAGCTGATTGGAAGCAAGAAAGAGGGTGTTAAGCAAGAAATTAATCTCCCCCACCCCAAAACACTAGCAAGGGGATTTCCTTGTTAACTCTTGATCTAGTCCCCATACCAGCTCTTGCTCCCAGGAGACAGAAGGATGTATCCATTTCTGGAGAGGCCCGTTCCCTAGTGAGGCCCCACTCACCTGTCTTCTCTTCGGTTTGGCTGCTCTCCACTGTCTCCATTTGGGGTTGCGCTGTTGCCTTGGCAGTAGCATCCTCTGCAGCAGGGGTGGTGGTGGCAGTGGTGTCAGCAGCAGGCACGTCGGCTTGTTTAGGCTCCTCTTTGTCTTGGGCTTCATCAGCCTTCAAGGACGGCGAGTTATCAGTGGAAGCTTTAGTGGCACTTTCCCTTTCGAGGGCAGCGGCAGCAGCGGTCTTTTCCTCTGAGGAGGCAGCGGGAGTGGCAGCCTGTGGGGCTGGCTGATCTGAGCCCGTGTCGGCGGCTCCATCTCCTTTTTTCTCCTCCGCTGGCGCGCTGCTGTCTTTGCTGCCCTCCTCCTGCTGGGCACTGTCAGCAGCGGCTGCTTCTGTGGCAGCAGGAGCCTCGCTTTCTTTGTTCTCAGCTGCTCCGCCAGCAGGGCCTTCCTCCTTCTTGTCGGCGGCATCAGTCTCAGATGCTGGGGCATCTCCCTTCTTCTCTCCCTTGAGCTTTTTCCTTGTTATGTGTCCACGGAAGCTGGCCTGGATTTTGGTGGCTGCCTTATGAGCTTTATCTTCTGGTTTGATGCCATCTTGCTCGATCTTTTGGTCTCCGTCCTCATTTTTTTCAACCTTTGAAGAAGAATAAGGGAGGAGAGCAGAGGAGAAAAGAGGGAGATAAGTTAAGATTTCTTCAGGTGTAGCAGATGCCTTAATTTTATTGAGAATATCGCACTTTCCTCTCCTGCTAACCAGTGAAAAGTTTCAAAACAGCCTTTCCATTTGGTATGGGTTTGGAGCCAGGTGGCCCTACTTTCATCCTAAGGCTGGACAGACACAGGTCTCCAGCCAAACCTCCAGCCAGAGGTTTGTAATAGAAATTTAAAGCACCTCATCATTTCTGTCAGCAATGCTGAGACCATCTTGGCTGTGTGGAAAGGCTTTCACCAGCTGGCTTGTCTCTATTTCCATGATTTATTTTCCCATTCATTTTGAAATATACCAATTTTTTTCCCCTACTCATTTTCAAAACACTCTCCTGAGGGAGATTTTCACAGTCCTTCCAAATCCACCTCTGCTTTAAAGTCGGTGTTTCTTTTTAATGACACCTTGTTTCGCAGGTGTGTGACTCTAATGACACCAAGTGCTTTGACTTTTATAGTTTTTTGGCTCGGGATTTCCAGCAGAGAATAGGATTGCTGTGCGCCCCACTGCAGTTCTGTGCTGTCAGACACACACAGATATTCACAGGATGTACTCCTCACAAACGCCCTGCCTGCAAGTGCTCCAAGCGCTTTGGCTTTGCTCTCCACTCATGGTTTCACTGAAGGATTAATAGGCAGATTATTATCACTCTTTCCAATTTCAGCTGACTATTATTATTTCTCTGACTATTGGGGGGAATTCAGCCTTATAACAAAGAACAGGCATTCCCTGTGTTTTTTAGACTTAAATAGTGCATTAAAGTCTTAAATGGGACCAAAACAGAGCCTGTGCCTCACACTGGTCTGCTGCAGAGAGATAATGCTCAGTTTATAAACCTTCACTGAATCTACAGGACAGACCATGCGTCCCTCCAGTAATTTAGCAGGCCTTGGGCAAGTAACAGCTCAGCAGCATATTGATGAAAGGACACTGTTCTATTTATAGTCCCATTGGGAAGCATTCAAAAGACCTACTTGGAAGCAGAGCCGCTGGCCTCTTTGCTGTCTGCACCTGGTTTCCATCACTGGCTCAGGTCACAAAACAAAGGAAACAAGCTGACTGGGAAAGACAGAGGCCTTTACTCCTGCATGGGAAGTGGGAATTACTCCTTTGGTCATTGCAACTGGGATGTGCCATCTGGGGAAAGGTTCCAGACCAGAAGAAAGAGGGGACAACCTACAAACCTGTTCAGTAAAAGAGTGGCAGAAAGAAGGGAGAGGAAGCCACTGCAATGTGCAAATGTGCCACGGGAAACACTATGACTGTGGAGAGGGGGAAAGAAGAGTGGCCAGAGCAGCAGCAATTCCTGGGAAACAGACTGGAAGTGATCATTTCCACAGCACAAGACAGGGCCAAGCACACATGGGAGTGATGCTCAGCCAGGGAACCAGTCTGGTCCACTGCCATGCCAGAGGTGGTGCCCACTATGTCCCCCTGAGTCCCCAGTGAGCACAGATCCCTCACCCTAGCACTGGTGTCCATCATTCCTTAACTGGGTATGGTGGCCAAGGAATGAGCAGCCCCAAATCATCAAGGAAAATAGCCACCCCACACAGCTGTGCAGGGTCTGTACACAGCAGGAAGTGAGATGGGAGGGGCACAGGATGTTTATGTAGGGAGTGAAAAAGGCTGTGAATGAATATGTAAATGAGATTAATACACAGAATTCTGCTCAAGGAGTTTTTCTGCTCCTGACCATGTCCAGGGACAAAATGGTTGTTGCACCAATCACAAGGGTGGGCATTATGTCTACACTTCCTCAAGTGCATTAAATGACACAGTATGGAAAATGGGCTTTTCATGTTTGTCTCAGCTTGTCAGAGAGCAGGTGATGTCTACAGGCAAAGACAATACAGGCACCAGCAGGCTGCAACCATTCATGTGTCTTGCATAGCGAGCTCAACACTGTTATTCAGCATCTGGGTAGGCTTTTCAGCCTACTTCAGCACAAGGAGGTGGAACCAAATTGGAAGTATGTTTAAACTAGCCAGATAGTGCAGAGCTTCACACAGGCTCATCCATCCTGTTCCTTAGACAAGTTTTGCAGCTTGCAGTAAGTCCTGTGTTGCTGTGGCAACCTAACTACTGATACCTGAACTAGCTGGTTTAAGGAGAGCTTGGATATGCCAGCATTACGCCGTAGCCACAGCAACGAGAAAACAGACTGGTACTCCTTCAGAGATCTGTAGGACACTTAAATTCTGTAGCTTTGACTCCTTCTCCCCAAAGACTGAGGCTAGTCTCAAACAGCAGCAAGACCAGGAGACTGGAAAGACAATTCAGACATAAACTACGAGGCCTTAAGGGTCCAGTCCCCACACCTGATTCCTGTGAAACTGTTAGTGAATGTGACAGAATTGTTAATCCCTTGACAAACAACAAAAACATTGACTGAAGGGACATCTCTCTTGACACTTGCCTTGTTGCTCTCCCATCCCACATACTTCCTACACCAACCAAGACAGCTATTACACGTCGTGGACTGCTGCATGCCTGACTTTATGACTCCAGAGGAGCTGCCCTGTTACTTAGGCCATGCAGCCCTGTAAAGGTTTATCTCCTTCCCCTGCTAGTCAGAGCCCAGGGCACAGTGAGGCACAGGGGTGGCCCTGTATCCCTGTCAGCCCCTGACCTGGCAGGGGATGGGAGAGCACTTCTCTCCAGGGAGGTCAGACCAAAACTTCCCACCCGCACCTACAGCATAGCAGAGCAAAAGGGCTCCTTTGCTATTTCAGTGACATCATTGTCATCATTGTCCTCTTCTCCCAGTTGGGATGACATCCAATTGAGTCCTTGCCAGATCCCAAGTTGTGCAACTGCAAAATGTATTTCCAGTAGGGTGCTTTCAGCATAATTTCAGATACAAAAGATAAGAAACATGAGACTGGGGAAGAGGTGGAGTTCAAGATCCTGGATGAAAGAAATGTACTAATAGTTTGTCTTGGCCAACTGTGGCCCTCAGGAATCCTATTTCTATTCAGTCTTTCCCCTGTAAAGCATCCCAGGCACTTGAAATTACTTTTTTTTCAGGCTACTGGCCTGCAGCTACTTCTGGAGTAGGACACATAAAGTATGTGTGTCATGTTGTGTAACAATGGATTGGGTGAGAAACAGGTTGTTCAGGGGGAAACTTCTGTTCACACAAAAAAAAAGCCCCAAGGGCTTTTCATCTGTGGATTATGTGCACAGCAGATAAACCTTAATTAAGGAAGCGCACAAAAATAACCTATATACAGCAGAAGCTCCTGGAAAGCAATTTGTCTTCCTTGAAAAGCTAAAAGGGTGAGTCAGCCCTGCCAAGATGCATTCAAAACCATCTCAGTGGAAAACAAGAAATCTGTCTGTCTTATCTATCTCCCATGCATTCATGAAATCTTGGCTGTAGTATTGTGGCTAGAATAAAGTGACTCTTGTTAGTAGTGTTTGCATGGAATCTAGAGCTCTGAGCCAGGAATCAGGTCTGGTAAGGACAGGTTTCAGATATTACTATTCCATCACCTCCCTCCCCTTCATTTGCACATCTATTTCTAAAGTAAACTCATACTAATACTTAATACTGACATATTCATGATACTGTTAGGGTACATGCAGTGTACTGCCATTTTACACAGAGCAATTGTCCTCTGTTTAATTTCGTTTTAAATAAATCATAGATCCTGTAATGGCAAAATGGTATCAACAAGGCAGGGGGATGAAGAGCTAAATGGATCTATAAAAGGACATAGTCAAACATGTCCATTTTTTTCATTTAGATCATCCTCACATTCCCAATGAAGCCAGTGTGCAAAGCTCTGCCTTTATGAAACACACATTTATGTCTCTATCTACACAGCCCACAGTATCTTTCCAGTCCTAGAGGCATGATCCTCTCACCATCCCCATCTGCTTGTCTGCCACACCTCCAGGTTTCTAGAACATCCCTTCCCTTGCAGACTGTTCCTGTAAGTGAGAATTTCCTTGCTATCACATATGTGAGAGAATAGAGATAAGAAATTAATGTTAAATCACAGATAGGGCAGAGGTTAGCTCTCAGGTACCAGGAATGTAGACATTTCCTGAAGCCATGACAAGATTTCTAATCTCTGGCCACTTTTGCACCTTCCATCTCCAAACTCACAGCTTATTGGGGGGGAGGTGTGTGTCAAATTATGGCAAAGAATTAAGGAAGTATTACTATAACCTCCAGACCCTTTTAAATGTCTCCTGTGCTGGTCTTTCAGGAAAGGAGAAATGGAGAGAACCTAGGTGTTTTCTAGATGTTCCACATATGTTTGCAGCTACATATAGGCAAAGAAATGAGAGGACTGAGTGCTTTGGTCCTAGCTTGCTGTTAGTCCACTTGTCTTTCATGGTCTACTTCATTGCCTTTCCTTGGAAAAAATAATCACATTGTTTTGTGTTCTGAATGCTGGGGTGAAGAGACCAAGAAAGAACTTACTGTTTCACTGAAAGGTGTATGAATATTAAACAGCTTCCTCTGCTTCTCTCTCTAGCTCTCCTTTTCCTGCTGTTTCCCTGCCCTCCAATATATAGTATGTATCGACCTCCTTAACATGCATCCTACCATCAGGCTGCTATATGCTACAGCTATGCTATATGCTCAGGCATCACCCTGGTATCCTGCTCCTTTCTGTCCTTAGTTAGGAGCTCCTCTTCAACATGACACCAAATCCAGAGCCCTTTGATACATGTGGCCATCTCCCAGTATTTTGAAAACAATGTGCTGGGAGCCCAGATTTAGGACTTACACACCTTTCACCAGACAAGGCATCAATACTGGCCAGAGTCTGGACATCCATAGGACCACTGACACTTATCAACAACACACTTCACCCATTTCACCCAAGGGAAATATGATACCTGATTATTATTAGGAAAAAAAAAAAAACAAAACAAGACAAACAACTCTGTTCTCCATGCAAAGGAGTAAGGGCCCAAAGTAATTATTTTCTCATGATACCTGTGCTAAAGTATGTGTGGAAACCCTTCTTTCAGTAATTTAGGTGAGCTAGTGCTGAATCACCCAAGTACCTGACCTATTTGTGGGGTTAAGATGCATCTCAGCCCATGGTCTGTTCTTGACTAGAACACAAGGTATGTTCTTACTGATGTTACTCAAGGCCACTTGGGCCTAGACTCACAAAGAAATTTAGGCATCCAACTCCCAATGATTTTCCAGGATTGAATCACCTCAGTGTTTTTCATGGGCCTGGCTCCCCATGACCTGATTTGTTTCAGAGATGGCATTTAAGGAGCAGAATATATTTAAAAAATGACCAGCTGTCTCCCCAGAAGTAGCGAAGTGTGGACACGTGAAAGAGAGAAAAGGCTTTCACGCTTTGGGAAGTGAGGAAGCAATTTAGCACACAGAACAGCTTTTTAAAACCCAGTTAAATGGTGTGAAGACACCTGGCTAGGGGATGACACCTGTCAGCACAGTCTGTCTTCAAGGCGAGGAAACAAACAGAGTTCCTTTATTCTCCCAGGATGACTATGGTGATGGTGGGTAAAACACCCTTGAGAAAGAAAAGGTTAATTCATCCCTCTGAAGGCCTGTGCAGGATTGCTCCCCAGGGTATAACTAGCTCTCCAGTTTCAAGTCATCCAACAATGGGGTTTCCACCCTTTCTTCTACAAGATCCTCCCATATGTAGGAAAATTCCCCTCTACTTGATGGTGCCTAGCTTGAATTAAGATGACAGGCAGGCAGATGGATGGATGTTATTCACTCTTGTACAGTGGCTGAAAGGAGGGTTGGAGACAACCTAAGCTAGACCTATTTAAATATTTCTAGTGAGCCTTCTCAATAAATCCATACTCTCCTCACCTGTTTTGTGACTCTCCCTTCAGTTTGTCACCCTGTTTCTCTTAAGCTGGTGGTCAACCACAGTGTCCTCTACCACCCTGAAGCTCCAACAGCTCCAGCAGTGAAATGGAAAAAGGCACTCACTGCTGCTTATGTTGCCTTCACAGGCCAGGTGAAAGAAAGTAGAGCCTTGCCCCTGAAGGGGACACAAAGTGGATGATGTTCAGGATGATGTTCATGTTTCTGGAGCAGAGAAGTTCACAGGGGAAAACACTTGCCTTGGGTCTGGTCTGGGCTCTATGGAGCACTCTGGTGGTTGTGGGACACAGGCTGCACTCACTCATCTTTCAATTTAAAGCACCCAGATTCTCAGAGACCGGACTGGGTTGGAACTTGAGAAGGTGGTGCTTCTACAGTTCATGCCCAGGGTGTGTGTATACCCTGGGGTGTGGCCTAAGTGTATGAGGGCACGCCAGGGCACAAGGTCTGTGGGGACTGTGTCAGAGGTCTTGAGTGTTTGGCACAATCAACAACTGTGCTCTTGTTTCAGGTTGGATCCTGGTGCACACTGTAGTCAGTTGTGTCTAGTCTCCTTTTTGGAGGGAAATACTTGTGTCACTCCAGAAGGAACCAGTCAGCAGGCATTTAAATCAAGGGATCAAAGCCGAAAAAGGAAGCAGGAAGGTATCCAAGCTGACAGTGTAAATCTACTACCAAAATAGTAGATTGAAAAAATTCAGCAGAAGGACCAAGTGGTAAATTTCCCTTGAACTACGATTTGATTAGAAAAGTCCATTCAAAGAAGAGATTATTTTTGATGCAGATGTGCTTAGATAGAAATGCAAGCTTGCATATCACTGGACTAAAGAGTAATTTTACCTTTTTAATCTCAAACTATGTGGTTTGCTTGCTTGGGTTTGGGGCAGTTTGGGCAAGGATGGTTGCTGCTATGTGGACTATTTTGAAGTAGCAGCTTCAGATTCTGAATCCATAGTCTGTGACCACGAGAAGGTAATGAAACCCAGAATGATCAATGTCTCTCCCTCCCTACCTTTTGTCTCCCAGTCTCTTTTTTTTCCCCTTTTTTTAGTTTTGTACTCCACAAAATTTTTTAAGGAATTGTTATATAGCCTCTGGTGGCTCAGAGTGCTTGCCCCTATGAGAGCTGGACACATTTGCTTCTGATCTAGCTGCACCCAGGGCACAGAGGCTAATTTCCTGCTTAGACCTGCTCCCCTGAGATCTTGGGCAGACAGCTTCTGAGATTCCCCAGAGTCCAGGCTTATGCGTGGTCTCCAGAATGACTTCCACAGGGAGCAGAAGTTTATGTCCTGCTCCTACCCCATTCCCTCCATGTCAACACAGGGCATCCCATCCTTCAGACCTGTCGACAGCACTCAGCTTGGTGTTGTCTGCAAATATGCTGATGGTGCACTTGATCCCACTGTCTCTGTCACTGAGGAAGACATTAGATAGCACTGGTCCCCATACAGAACCCTAAAGGTCACCACTTGTCATCAGTGTCTACAGGGGCTTCAAGGTGTTGACCGCTACCCTCTGGAGGTAACCATCCAACCAATTCCTCACCTACCAAAGAGTCCTCCCATCAAATCAATCTCTCCAGTTTAGAGAGAAGGATGTTGTTGGGGACCATGTTAAAGGACTTGCAGAGTCCAAATGGTGACATCCGTAGCCTTTCCCCTGCTCACTGGAGTAGTCACTCCATCACAGAAAAACACTAGGTTAGTCAGGTGGGACTTGCCCTTTGTGAAACCACCACTGCTTTATACTGAGCACCTGCACGAAGAAGAAAAGGTGTTTCTTCTCCTGAACTGCAGCTATAGCTGGAATGAAACCCTGCAGCTGCCACCTGTGCCTTCAGTCACACACAGCAATTAAACTTCAGGAGGGACAAAGGCTTGTATCCCAGCTGAAATTATAGGGTGAGCTGAATAAAGCAGAAACGGGATTTTTGATTGGGATCTAGCAAGGCCAGTAAAGTAAATACTGCTTTTTGGTCAGACCTTTGTCTTTTGTTTTTTCAGTTTTGAAAGAGAGCCTAGCCCCAAGCACCACCTTTAGCCAACAGCTTCCCCATTCCCTGAGGAGCACATACAATCTTTCAAATCATCAGAGTTGCTCTTAGCCAAACCCAAAAAAAACCAGAGTTGTAGGTCTATGTAATTTGGTAAACTGGCTTTAAAACAGCTCTGCCTAAGATATCCTCTCCCATAGCCTCTTCAGCCTTACTTCCAAACAGACCAATCCCACAACCCCGCTGCAGAGCTGAACGCTGTGTGTATCATGATACTGTATCCCCAAAGTGCAGCAATCCATTGCAAAGGCTTCTACCTATGGGTATAGACTGTCTTCTCCCAGGGGCAGCTGGCTTTTTATCAGCTTCTGGTTCTGATGGATTCAACAGACCTGACCAACACAGCCTCTCCTTACCTAGCCAAGAGTAGTCCTACTGGCTCTGCTTCTTCCTCCATGGGATTTCCTGACCCTGTTAACACCAGCCTCAGTTTCACTAGGACAGGATATCAGCCTAACTGCTGGAAGGCAGAGAATGAGGGTGTTGAGTCTGGATGTGATCTTCATGGAAGCTCAGTTTATTGATTTGTGTTGTGGATCTTCATGCCCATTGGGACTTGACTGACCCAGAGATTGCCCTTATGCATCCCCTGGCTTGCCCTGGCCTTTGTCTTCACCCACCAGTGACACTGGTGTTGATATTTGCCCTGCAGATCTTCCACAAGGTTTCTGATAGGACTGTCATGACAGCCTGTGTATGAATTCACCACAAGCAGTGGGTAAGACATGGACCTGTCTTATGAATCTGAATTCTTCACAGCAACTCTAGGTCTTGGATGCCAGGAACTTTACAGAAAACCTTACGTGAAATTATCGTTGGCCTACATTTACTGTTCATTTCTCATACATGTTTAAAGTAGAAGCAGAGAAGGAGAGATATCCATATCTCCTTCCTGCTTAGGCACTACTACAGGTGAGAAAAGGAAGAGTTAGAACTACTTTTAAGATGCCAAATACAGGAGACAGGTCACTGGTGCCACTATGAGCTCTTATATACTGCTGACTCACAGAAAAGTGTGAGAAGACCCAGACCATATTTTCTATTTTTCTATTCCAACTTATTAACTGATTAATGGTTGTACAGTAATCTTATTTGAAGTCCAGTGCCAAAAGCAATGTCAGATCATGAAAGTGGAGTTTCATTTCATTGATTCCAGAGACATTTTGCCCAGGATAATTTTTACAAGATCCCTGTGGTCCGCTGCTCCAAACAACTTACAAATTGAGACATTGTTAAGTTCTAGAAGGACTTTGAACATAATTCAATTCGTATTTTTAGTGCTGCAAGAACCTCAAATGCATGGTGTGTAGCTTAGTAAAGCATTGTGCAATATTTAAGCCATGCTCTTATCTACTTCCTCCTGTCAGTGCGGGATGAGAATATTCTTAAGGGGAGATTTTCAGGTCTGCCAGAACCTGAAAAGGTCTCCAGAGGGGATGTGTCACATACACAGTTTCTGTCACACAAGAATCTGGGCTTGACTGCCTGAGACCATTCTCACTTTGTGTAACTCAAGTGCTTCCCAAGGTCTGTAAAACTGATCAATCAGGCCTGTGATTGCAGCTGTCACTCCTGAGTGGCACAGTCCCAAGGGCATAATGTTGTGCTACATTCCTCTCCTCTCTCCCGTCTCCCCTCTTCAGGTGAGTTGTCACCAGAATACAGGCATTGTTTTGACTGGGAAGATCCTGAACAGAACACTCAGCAACCCCAGGGCTTAGTCACTTCTTCTAGACCCTGGCACTGAGCTATAGGAAATGCTCATGTGGCTTTGAGCCATTTTATTTCCTCCTTTGCTCCTTTACTGTATTCAACCCTATTGAAAAGGAGGGAGGGGGAGGCAAGCCTGCAGTGCCTGCTGCAAAAACCCCTTTGTGGACCCTGGTTTTTTAGTGCTATAAGGACCCCTGGCCAAAGAGGACATGTTGAATAGATGTTCTAGGGAAAAAGCCCTTGGAAAAAGTCTTTTGGATCCACCACTTACTAAGGGCTAGTATATCACAGGCACATTTAAATAGTCATCCAGATCTTCTAGTCTTCCTGCTGCAAGACAACTGTTATTTATTTCAATTTTTTCACTGCCTGGGCTTCCCATTTTGAAGTTGTTTTTAAAAAAGGGCTTCAATGAGTATTTAGTATCTGATCGAAAGATCTCCTAGTTTTTTTTCATCCTTCAGTCAGGAAGCATGTCAGTAGCCTCAAAGAACTGCATATCATAATGTCTTTTCCCCAGGCACACAGTTCAGATGACTGCAACTGGTGCATCTGTAGCAGAACTGTACTCTACATCCAGAAACCCCTGAAGCCCAGCATGTGGGGGGCTTTACTCAGAGGCCCCCTGGCAGAGAAGCTGAGGGAAAGGGGACCCTGGTAAGGACTCCTAGGATGGCTGGGCAGGCAGAGTGTACAGAGCTACTTCCATGTCTTTCTACACTGATGCATGGGATATGGAAACAGAGTTTTCATCCTGAGAAGGACTTATGGGTTTCTGTAAAAGGAACCTTCTTCCTTCAAGAACCCATGCAAAGCCAGACAGCACTGGGAAGCTTGCACAGTTGATTTAACACCAGAAAATGGACAGTGTTTCCTCTTCTCTTAGTAAGGGCCAGTTCACACAGAGCGGCTTTGTCACACACTAAAGAGGAAACAACTGAAAATCACCAGGGTCCTCTAGACCCTCCCTGTACAGTGCAGCATGGCTGATTTTGTTCATCCACCCAGCAGGAGTGGTTTTTACCAGTCTTTGGATATTTGCCCCAAAAAATGACTTCCTGGGTTCCTGTGACAGTTTATTCCTTCAGTGAACTAAAGAATGCCTCCCAGCATTTCAGCCGGCCCCTGCATCTTGTCCATGCCAAGGTTAGTTTGTTTCTGCTTTCTTAGTAACACTCCTTCATATATCAATAGCTCTCAGTTGTCATACCAGCTCCTTTGTCAGATCACTCCTCCTAGCCCTCTTAAACCCTAGCCCTCTTAAACCCTAACCAGAGATCTTACTTGATTACTGAATTTACATTTGTTCGATTTAGAAATTACTAAAATGTCTCCCCAGCTTTAATGAATAATGAAACACTATACTTACAAAAATAGTAATTAGCAATATAGCTCAAAATAAATCAATGTGTGGATCAGACTCCCAAAGGCAGAAGGAAGAGCTGCAGCCATTAAAATAGGTGGAGCTGAAAATAGCTAAGCACTTGGGGATAAAGAAATGGAAAAAAGGCTTAAAGGAACTTATGAATGGCCCTGTCCTATAGATAATTAGCAATCCACACAGGTTGGATTGCTAACACTGTCCTGAGTCTGACTGCTCTATTTCCTGTCAGTTCCCCTCAAATACTATTCAGCACATTTAGGAGTTTTCTAAGGATGTGAAGCAGGGGGAGCAGCCAGGAAAAGTAAGAGGAAATAGAAGAATATCAAACCCTCATCAGTGGTTGTCCAAGAGTTTCCATTAGGGCTCCTATCATTTTTCCTTGCAGATGAAGGAAGAGGTGCCCACTCCAAGAAAAAACAAATTTATAAGGATTTATAACAGTGACAACCATTATTATTTTCTCATCCTTGGGATGGATATCCCTTGTCGGAAAGGAAGCAATGAAACAAGCATGGGAGACGAGACAATGGGAGTGTGTTGAAAGGGCATACAGAGCACACTGGTTTACAGGGGAAAAACAATTCAGATACTATAGCAGCCAGCTTATTTTCCCCTAGCACCACCTAAATATAGTGTTATTTTTTGGTAGAAAGTCATGATTCTGCTTCTTCAGGAAGTCACAGAAGAAGGTTGGCTCTTGCCAGATCAATTTATTGGCGCTTTAACAATAAAAATACCAAATTATTAATAAGACACATTTTGGAATCAAGCAACTCATAGGTCTGCTCAAACAACCCAGATTATGGCATGCAAATGTCTACGTTACATGGCCAGGTCATGTCACTTCTTGTACTATACTTTCCATATTAACCAGTCCCTCTGTCAGAAAAATAGAAAAAATGCAAAAATCATGCAAATTCCTTCATAGTGAATGATTGTCTATCTAAAATTTTAGCCCAAGAGTGTTGGTTTCTTTTCTTTTCTTTTTTTTTTTCATTTCTTATTTTTCTTTTTTGATAACTCTTTCTTTTCCCTCCTTCCCAGTCAGGGGGAGGAAATTATATGGCACAACTATCACCAACTGCATGTCACAAACATACATATATATATAAACACAGTGGAGTAAGTGAGCAAATTGCAACGAATACACTGCCTGAAGTCAGTCTGCATAATGAATTCATTAAATCCTACGGAAATTAAATCAGAAATTAATCCTAAATAGAGAATACTTTCAAACAGATTAAATTCAACAAGACTCATTTGTTCCTTTCCAGAAAGGATTTATTATGAATGTACAAACACTTGCTGTACTCTCTCAAACCAGCCATTAAGTTTTTGGAATCCGCCTGATCCTTAGAATATCTGAGGATACTCACGTAGAATTGCACCTGCTGGGGCTTTCAGGTGACTAACATTTTGATTTCAGTGCAAAGCAGAGAAAAAAGTTTCTACATGTAATTTCTTTTGGTGGAAGAAGCAATTATTTTGAAGCCTGAAGAAAATAGAACACATTCCCCCAAGATGCCTGCTTTACAGATTGTACTCTCACAGAACTTTACCACAAATTACTAACATATTAGTATACATTCCTATGCTTTAGGTCTAGTGGTTCCCTAAAAATTTGATTCAAAGAAGAATTAAAGGGCCAGGTTTTAAGGAATGAATGGTGGGATCTAAACAAATGCCCCATTGCCTTAATGCTTCTGAATCCAGTGCAAATTAGGCACCAAGGCTCTCTGAAAATCCTGCTAGGCTCCTGCCTATATAAATCTTATTTGTTAGGGCAGTTCTGTAAATTACCTAATACCACCCTGCCACTGTTTGGAAAAAGGCTTGTAAATATCTGCTGTGAGATTGAAAAGTAAAACAAAGTAGCTTAAAAAAGAATTAAAGCGTTAGTAGGAAATCTGGATATTTGGAGCTTAGGAAACTCAGGGGTATAAAGGGATTACACTAAAGTCTTGGTCCTAGTTTTTGCAGTTGGAAATTGAAAGTTAAAATGCAGGAGGGAAAAGTTTGGCAAACAGAGGATCTTGGGTTAGGGCAGCTAACAGATGGCTGTCCTACACCTCTGCCCCACCTTTGCTCCTGATTCCTGGCCCATGCTTTTTGTGGGGTCATTCCAAGTGATAAGTTCTGTATCTCTGAGTAGCTGACTTCAGGCACATTGAGTCTGATTTGGAGCAGTGTCGAGCACTCAGAGCTGCAGCTGACAGTAATGGGAGATGTTTTCAGATATGTGCAACTGAAAACAAAAACTATGAATAAAGGTCAGGCCCTCTGTTTCTGAAATTTTGGACATAAAACTAGGGCATCCTGCTGACCAAACTCTTCATGCCTCAGCTGTCCACCTGCAAAAATTGAGTAAAAATACTCAGTTATCTCACATGGGTGTTGTAAAGATTTACTAAGTGATATCAGGGATGTGCTCAGAATCACAAGACAGCTAAGGAGAAAATTAGTATTTCTGATTTCAGAGCAAGGTTTGAATACTATTAAGAAAAGTTGTGGGGGTCACACACTGACTTATTTGAGAATTCAAAATATTGAATAACTGCTCATTAAGAGAGCACTGTCCATTCTGTGACCTGAATGTGGTCAGAATCCCTGAAAAGAAAAATGTGTTCCTGTCATTAGAAATGTACTGAAATGCATTCACAAGAGAAGACCATACTGAGGTTGCACAGGCAACTACATTCCCAGTTTTGGCTTGGTTTTTTTTTTATATTTGCCTTAGCATCTTTAATAACTTTCTTCTAATATAGTTTCTCCATGGTCTTTATCACACATATATTATCTCATAGTGCAGCTGAAGTCAAACTCTATTTCCACTCCCATTAATGTGGTATGATTCATTAATGTGGTACAACTTTTACCCGGATTTCACTTTCTAAAATGTAATTAACTACGTCATGGAAGCTCAAAACTCTTGGCTTCATCAGCATTTCACCATGAACCCCAAAAAACCCAAAACAACTTTAAATGTCCAAGACGTGTCAAGCACCTAACCAGAACCCTTAGGCAAGGAGTGGGATTTTTCAAAAGCAGCACCCAGGCAGAAACAAGCAATGGCCCCCCAGGGTGCCAGCATCCAGTGTGGGATAGGATGAGGCTGAGTACCCAGCTGAGTCCCAGAACTTGTGGGAAGCTGGTGGCCTCAGAAGCCGCTGGGGGCTTTCTCCTGCATGGAGATATGGATAAAAAAGCACTTGTAACATCAGCAGTGTTCTGGCAGTAATACAACATATCTCTGTAACTCCAAGCTGCACCAGGGGAGGTTCAGGTTTGACAGGAGAAGGAATTTCTTCACAGAAAGGGATACCAAACATTGGAATGGGCTGTCCAGAGAGGTGGTGGAGTCACCTTCCCTGGAGGTGATCGAGAAGCGACTGGATGTGGCAGTCAGTGCCACGGTTTAGTTAACATACTGATCAGACAAAAGGTGAACTCCACAATCCTAAAGGTCTTTTCCAACCTAAATGATTCTGTGATTCCATTGTGGGAGTTATACATCAATCACTCAGCATCTGCCTCTGGGTCCAAATCCACAAGTTGTCCATCCTTGAATTAGGTGAAGCAGAATTATCAGTGGAAAATGAAGGTTTTTTTCTTAGCAAAAAAATGAATTAGTAGAAAGTACATCTTATCTGGAAATTTAATGAATGCACAATTACTGCATCAGGGGAAACCTCCCTAAAGATTTAATCATTTAATATGTACAAAAAAGCTACTGAACAGAGAATTACTTCGTTCAAAGGATCAGCTATACCCTTGCCTAGTTTTTGTCAGCTCTGTAGCTACCCTGGAACATCAGAGCTGGAATAGCAGGGCTGCTGCAGGGCAGAAGCACAGGGCGTTGATAGAAGTGGAGCAAAGGAAAGTCAGAAATCCTGTTTAGCACTTTCCATGCTCTGTATAAGTGAGCATTATTTCACTACCACTGGCAGTAAAATGACCTCCTGTTTACACCACAGTACTTGAAGCTTGTCGTTTTTAAAAAACTGTGCCTATCTCCAATTCTGATTAACTTCCCCAGGCATTTCTGTGCTGCTCAGCTTTCACAAATTGATTTCCAAACAGCAGAACTGCTTGGTATGGTACCCCTCAGAGGTACTCAGCATCTTCTGCTGTCTGCTGTACCTGACAGCAAGGGTTTGGAGGCAAGTATCTAAGAGTTGAAAAATTACAGGTTGGGCATATCAGCATCAATGATACCATACTGCATGAAGCTAAGAGAAAATGAATCATATGTGAAAGATGGAACTGGGTGGATCTAATGAGGCAGAGCAACAAGAAGCACATTTTGCCCTCCGCAGGGAGAATTCAGAACCATGGAAGAGAAGCAAGCAAGCCCTGCCAGTGGGGCCACTTACTGCACTTTGTGAGATGGGAATGCTGACCTTAGCTTGATAAGGCCCCTTCAGTTTCAGGGCAGGTGCTAACTTGTAAGCAGTATTATCTGCTGTGGTCAGTGCTTCTCCTTTTAGAGGGATAAGAAGCCAGCAAAGTCCCATGATCAGAGATACTCCAATAAATCCACCTCCTGATGTATTCCAATGCCTTTTCTGCCACCCCCTCTATTTTTGTGCTGTAGCAGTGCACATTTCCACAAGCATTACAGCATGGTTAGCCTAAAATCCCACCTGCATTGGGAATAGTAGGGGCTATAAAATCCCCATCATCTCACAGAAGCTAACACAATGTCTACATTTCCACTGCCTTCTCTGGGCCAACCCCTGCATCAGGTTTGGCCCAGAGAGACAGCCACATTTTCACCTGGCAACATAGTCTATTTCTTCTCTACACTGACAGCCTCTCCACTTCCATTCTTAAGTGGCAGTGGGACAGTGTCCTTCCTCCAGAGCTGCAAACAAGACCTTCTCTTTTGGCCACCTACACTGCCTCCATGAAATATCCCTTCTGATCACTCTGTCTTGACTGCCAGCTCTGCACCAGTGCTTTGTGCACCCCTTGGAGAAGTAACTTTCTTCTGGAGATAATTCATGGACACAGAGGCTTAGGAGGCAACACAACAGCTCAGCAGCAACTAGCATATGTAGGCATGGTAGGAAAAAATCCCTGCCTATGCCTGACCAGAAGATTGTGTCTCATCTTACAAACCAGAGATCTGAGAAAGGCAATAGAAATATTCATGGTGTCCACAATAGCAACAGCATATTCAGATTTGGAGAAGGCTTTCATCAATAAAAGCGTATGACAGTGTACCACCAATGTTCTTGCCTCTTCTCAGGCTCCCTGTTAAGCACAGTTTGAAGGCTCTGATCTCTTTCTTAGGCACATCCAGGTGTGGAGCTTATGATCCAGACCCTGTTGTGAGCACAACCTCCCCTCCTGGAGATCCTCCAGGGCAACAACCGAGAATTTAAAGCAAACAAATTATTTTTATTACTCAGTTTATTCCAGGTGAGAAGAAGGGAGTGGAAGAAGAGAGGAACAAACTTATCCTTTTTTTGTGCTTTCTAGATTAATTCATTCAGAAGGGATGAAGGCCAGTTTAAAAGCTATTGGTTATATAAAGAGGAAACAGGTAGAATTACTGCAGCAGATTATTCCACTTTCTTCTGTGCCTCAGTTTCCTCACATGCAAATGGAGTAATAACAAGAGTGTTCCAGGACTGATTTTTTAAGGATTTTACCTCAAATATCAATGAAAAGTGTAGCACTAGGTTCAGTGATAACAGCTTTGGCCTATTTTTCCCAATTATTTTGCAACCTATCATTCACAGGCACAAGTCAAAAGTAATGGGTAAAAAGCCTGTCTTACAACCATCTTTCTGGGCACATGTAAAAGGCGGAAGCAGAAAATGTAAAATGGAGACTACCTCTGAAACCTCACTTTGACTTCCATCTGCAGATGCCGTTTAATAGTCTTTATTGTATCTTTTTTTTTCCTTGAAAGTGTCCCTCACCTCAGCTACTACAAAGAAAAGAGCTCACAGAGTGGGTAGCAATTCAGTATTTTCCTGTTATCCTAATTTCAAGCACAGCAAAATGCCTTATTTTGCCACACACCATTCAAACCCATCACTGAATTCAGAATACTGA
This sequence comes from Euphonia xanthogaster, assembly GCA_034509185.1. Taxonomy (NCBI): domain Eukaryota; kingdom Metazoa; phylum Chordata; class Aves; order Passeriformes; family Fringillidae; genus Euphonia; species Euphonia xanthogaster. The sequence continues at coordinate 22,503,229 of JAYDZK010000001.1, read as the reverse complement.
TTTCTTCATAGTCTTTTTCTGTGTTGCTATTTTGCCATAACATCTCATTGTTTCACAAGGCTTAATGGATATTCTGCCAGGGAGATAGGGGGGGTTGTTATCTCTATTTTACAGGCACTAAAATCAAAAAGAGGCTAAGGTCAAAATGGCCAGAGCAATTTGGGTCTCCAATTCATGATGCCTCAGATTAGTTTTTCCCCAGCTCTGTGTGTGTTGACAGCAAACCTCCGTACAATACCAGCTCCACACTTCTGCAAGTCAGACCCCAGGTGTCTCAAACTGAGAATCCAGAAAAGGAGAACACACCAATTAGTGGCCACCCATGGAAAACCTCATTTACGTGGCCTTTTCATATCACATAGGAAGTTGTGACAAGAGGCAGGAAAAAGCCTAATTCTTCAGGCCAGTACTCAATTGCCAAAACACAAGACCATTCTTCTGTTTTTGAACAGCCCTCTGCCCAATTCAATATATAACCTTCATCACTGGCAGTCAATGAAACAGGAGTCCTATAGAAATCAGCTTTGTTTTTCGCAAAACTCAATCAGTCCCTAAGTGTATTCCATTCTATGCACTGAATGAGACAGGGATCCTATTGAAAAAAAAGGTACCACTGTTTGATCTTATAATTAAGAGCCACATTTTTATGTCTATTCATGAGAGAAGACAAATTAAAGATGGCTAGGCAATCCTTTTAATTAATTTTCTGTACACTAAGTGTTTGACTTTGAAAACTAAATATATGCTTAATAAAAGTGTTTAATCTTTTCTTTTAAATGTAAACTAAAAAGGGAGAAAATAGGAAATTTCATCATTTGAAATCATAACATTCTCCTCCTTTGTACTATAAAGGTGCAACTGTTACCTATTAAATGGTTGCAAAATTCTTTGCACTTTCAAAGATTTATTCCTCTAATCTCATCAGACAAATAAATTAAAAAGCCACAGTTTATATTTGAAGAAGACCCCTACCAAGAAAATTCTTGTCCAAACAGGAAAAGCCCAGCAAAGTTTGATGTAGATTAAAAGACTGTCTTTGACTATTGCAATTTATCACATCTCCCAAAAGCTGGGTAATCGTGACTATAGGCAGGGTGCCTTGTTCCCCTTCTTGTGTTGTGAAAAGACTCAGGAATAAACAAAGGATATCTTCCTAAGGGTTATACAGATTTACAATGAGATACTGGAAGATACCACAGATCAGCTTTAGCTCTTCTTTATTTCCATGCAACAATAGCTCTAATGGCAGCAGAGGGGATTAAGCACTGAAGGTGACTGCTAGCAGGAGTAGAGCACTCTGCTTGGGAGTTTCCAAGTGACTGCCATACAAATGCTTTGAGACAATTCATGTCAGGCAGGTAGAAGAAGCCACCAATTGATAAATCCCTTGTAATAATTCTCCTGTGAAGATGAACTAGGCACCTCGGTGTGGAGTTCCAGCAGATGCATGTGCTCAGGAGATAGATGTTGGAGCTAAGTCTAGGAAGAAGTTGAGATGTCTTGCTGAAACCACAGCCTTAAGTCCACTAGAAAATATGGGTAGAATTGGGCACCTCAGTACCATAATACAGCAAGGGAATGCCTTTAGAACCTGGCTATAACAAATGCTGAAGACAGAGTGACATCTAAACAGTCTGGGTTTAGGTGTTTTGCTCTATTTATTGGGGAGGTATCTTCTGGTTTGGATCCAAGCACTGAACCCCTGTACTGAAAAGAAGAACTCTAGTTCTTCTCTGACAGCATGTAGTAAATAACTATTTATTCAGTATCTCAGTGAACACACTAGCTTCCCTAAATTATGGAAGATGTTGATCCAATCTCTACTGTACCTGAAAAGATCTCAAGTCTTGCCTCCCTCCTACAAAAGACTGCTTAGAGCAAGCTGCTCCTAGCTTTTCCTGCATAAGCTCCTTGGCTTTTTCCATGGAAGAATTAACTCATCATCAGGCCAGAGACAGAGAGCATACAAAAGTAAATATCTCTTTATATCCTACTGGTTAACCACAGTCCTGCAAGAGGACAGACTGGGTCCAGGTGCTGCTTCAGTGAATATTTGATAATAATCATATAAAATAGTGTCGAAGGAGCACAAGAGACCATTTAGCCCATCCTCTAGTCCAGAGGTACTTCCTGCAGCCCTTCAGTGATTGAAGCTGCCATAGTTTACTCAATATATCACAGTGCATCACAATCTTTTTGGACACCCCATTAAAAACCATTACTCCTATTTTTATACATCATGGGCAGTGGGAACAGATTGCTCCTGTTTTCTTTCACTTGCCAGACTAGCATCTGGACCACTCTTGGCCTTATTCCTTTTAGGTTAAACAACCCTAATTATTTCAGTCTTTTCTCCTTTTACCTCAAGCAATTCTCACTATCCCAGTCTACATTCTCTCACTGGACCACACTTCCTCAGAACGCAGTACGAAACTAAGGCAGGACATCTCAGCTGAGTCCTACATGTGCACATCAGAGCTGAAGTGACTGATGGCCTGTGCTCCCACTTGCACAGCCTGGAAAGATGGTGTTCCCCTTCCTGGTAACAGGACGATGTTCTAGCCTAACACTGAACTTGTGGTCCTCTAGAGACCCTGTCTGCCTTCCTGAAGAGACCCTGTGGTCTCTCATGTAGAACGGGCTGCAATTTATTAATCATTCCCTTGGAGAGTGCTTCATATTCACTCTGATGCTGTTCAAACAAGGTCCCTGGTCTCACAAGCTTTTCTTGAATTAGTGGTTTCCCCCAGCTCACCACAACTGGTTTATGCCATCTGCAGATTTTATAAAACACTTCCTCTAGACAGTTACCCAGGTTAAAACTATAATATAAAGTACAAGGTTTGTTAATATGAAAATATGAAGCACTAGCAGGCCGCAGCACAAGCTTGTGGCAACCTGCTCAATAGTTTTCCGTTTCAACAGGAAATCAGTGAGAACTGCTCATTAAGTAAAATTATCTACACCAGTTCTGCATCCCTCCTGTAATGCCTTCCTTTGGAACATGTTTCTTTGCTTCATTTATGATAAAAGACTGTGAGATAATGTCAAAATCCTTACAAATGACAAGGTATGACAACTACTTCCTCTTTACCCACAAGGCTTGTTACAGAAGAAAGCTAAATTAGTTTGACATGATCTGTTCTTGACAGACCTGTGCTGGCTCCTAATAATCTCCTTTATTTGATTATTTCCACCATTTTTTTTTTCTCCAGGAATGAAGTTAAACTGGGTAGTCTGTAATTTCTTATCTTCTGTTTGTTTTCAGCCTTTTGACACCTCATCCAGGCCTCATGAGTCTTCAAAGCATTCAAAGCCTATGGTTCAGAGATTGCTTCCCTCACCTTTGTAAATAAGCTAGGATGACATGAAAGAACCATCTTACATCAGTACATCCTGATTTGTTCTGCCGTTTTCCTAGATCCTGATCTTCCTCCCTTGTGGCTCCTGTTACCTCTTCTAGCCATCAACTTGCAGCTGATCACATTACTGAAGATGTGCAAAATGAGCATTAAATGCTTTGGCCTTATTGACAATGCTGGATGCAAAGCTCCAATCATAGCTCTCCCCTCCTCTCCATGAGCTCCATAAACAGAGAGAGTCAGCATGATATAATTTCACTCTCTTGCTCTGGCTCAATTATTATTTTGTCTGTGTATTGAGTTGATTACGGGTTATAAAAGGATCATCTAGGCATTCCAGTAAACAGCCCATGACTGTTATGGGGACTTTACAGTTTTAAGTATAATTGTGTGAGGGCTTTAGACACCTCCACACTTAGAAAGGAAGGAAGCTATAAAGTTCTCAGCCTGTGACAGGCATCTCTAAGAACGTACTTCAGTTTAGAACAATCCCTTTTTTCTCAGTTCAGAACAATGGTAAAATACTGTGAGGCATTTCAGACTGCTCTTGACAGTCACACCCTGATTAAAAAGTAATTAAATTCTACAAGATAAGGCATTGTCTCATGGTATCTCTTCCTGATTTGTGGTATCATACCACTCAAAGCAAGAAGACAATGAATATAAATAAGAGTTAACTGTAAGAGTTCCTATGAGCCATTTGGGTCATTTTTCACTAATCTGTCATCTTTTTTTTTTTTTTCTTCATCTTCTACAAAATCTTGTACACTGGCATAATAATGGAGGGTTCTTTTTGCTGCATATCCAGTTTTACCATATAATAGTGAGCTTCAAGTATTGTTTCACATCTTAACTTTGCTAACTTCTCTCTGGAACTTATCCAACTTCTGTTTACTTCATGGAGACTTCAGCTGGCTTCAGTTCTTCTGTTATTTTTGAGGGCAATCTTTTCTTTTTTTGCTCCATTTGTCCTTTCCTTAGGGTTTCATCTCTTCTAGCTGGTATTCTGAGTGGGATTTAGGATACAAGGGAAAGGCCATTTTCCAGTGCTGTGCTTTAGGCAGGACTGGTTGCATACCTATCAATTTTAACAGTCAACATTAAACATCAATTTTCTGTTGCAGTTGTCAGTCCTCAGAACTCTATGCAGGACTTGAAATTCTCTTGGGTTTTCCACAGGAAATGTAAATAGGAAGGGTTAAAACCACAGTGTTTCATCTTTTATCAGGCAAAGTCTCCATTCTGACAGAATCATCTCAGCCTGTGCAATCCAGGTTTTTGCAAGCTGCCAGTCTGACTTCTCCAACATAACAAGCTAAGAATTAAAATGTTAACACTAGGTGAAGTGAAAGTTCACAGTTCTAAGGAGCACAGTGAAGTGTCCCTGCAGGGGGTAAACTTTTGGTCCAGCTTCTAAAAGCCCCTCTGCCTCAGTTCCCTGTCATTCCAGTACTGCCTCCCAGGTCCACCACTCCTCTCAGGCACAGCCGAGCAGGTGATACCTCCTTGCATTTGCTCAGCAGGTGATTTCCAGCAGTGGATTTCACTCCTAGATGAAACCAAAGGGCTGCAATTTTACTGTCAGCAAATCAGTAATTGACACCTGTTACTTTATGTCTACCCTTCCAAACCTAGATTACTTTTTGTTAAATTATTTATAAATCCACCACTGAATGCCTTACTCCTAAAGCTGTGGGCAGACAGAAGGTGAAATGACACAAGGCAAACAATGGTCAGCTCAAAACCATTGTGGTTTATATCCTGCTGGTTTCAATCTAAATTAATATAAATGACTGGCCTCTTCTGCAAAAGAGCATAGCATAGTACCATGGTGCCCAACCTGCACACCCTGGAGTACTTAACATTGCAGATTTATAAGGTCATTGGATGCTGTTAATAAAATAAATGCATTAGACTCCAGTCAATAGTCTGATGAACTGAATGCTAATTGATAACTCTTAACAGTTATAAGAAAATCAGAACTGTAAATTATTCTGTACATTACCAATTATTAGCAATCATCCCAATTCATTAAAAACCTGAAGTTCCTGAAAGCACAGTAGTACTTCTAGGCAATTATGGGAAGGGTGGAATAAAACTAGCTTCAGAGTGGGGATCATTTCAAAACACACTCCCCTTCACCCCTGAATTTTAGGGGCATTCAAACCAAGTCAGTGAAGTTCTTTTGGAGCCCTTTAGCTTTACTAATTACCAGCTCTTATAGAAAGGTGTATCCTCCAGAGAGAATGCCTAAAGATTGTGAGATGTCACAGCTTCTATAAATAGAGATATACTGTGATTATGGCTGGAATTAATTCAAGAAACTTCAGCTGCAAGATGAGTAATGAACGGGACTGACATTTATTGGTCATAATTTAAGAGACTGTAAGTACATCCTGGCTTCCCTTCTGAGACATAAATGCCAACCGTCCCTGGTTGGCAGGTTCAGGACATCCTGTCTTGGGCCAACAAGGCAGCTGTAGCACAGCCTGCCACCCAACAGCGGCATTAGAAGCCAAGGGACAAGCCTGGAAGGAGCATGAACCACCAGGAAAGCAGGAATGCTGACACTAGTTTGTACTGCATGTATTGCTTCTGTTGCAGCCATACCCTTCCCAGCTGCTGCTGTGGCTGCGCAACCTTTTACCTAAGCCAACAGGAAGGTGAGAAGTAAAGATGCATCACTTGCTGTCTCTGTCTAGGGATGCTCATTTGTGTCAGCTGCAACTCTGCCCAAGTGGAAAACTGGAGCAGATACAAAAGCAACTGGAGCACAAAGAAGGAACCCAGTTCTCCAAATACCAGTGCCAGGAAAGGTGAAGGGAGCCAGACCCTGGTGGTAGTGGCTGATGCTGTCAGCAGGAATACCGCATGGTCAAGGGAGCAGGGGGAAGGCAAGGAGCAGAACAGATGGGGAGAGGAGACAGAATGAGTAACAGGCAGAGACAGCAGGAGCAGTGTAACTCCAAAAGCACAAATTCCTTTTGCTGTATTAAAAACAAATCACTATTTTCATTACACTACTCCTTCACCCCAACACACATACTGTAGGCTGGATCACTGTGGTGGCTGGGGAGGAGCTACCACTCTGGTGAATAGAAAAATAAGTTGTAGCCCTGCTCTCAGGCTCTGGTCCATTGTAATAATACCTTGTCTGAGAAGAAAATCAATGGTTTGTATTAAAGGAACTCAAGAGACTAAGAAACATCTCAGCACTGCAGGAGTGACTGAGGATGAATAAAGCAGAGCTTTGCCTGTCTAGAGCATCTCTCACTTCAGGGCTTCTGAATCCCCTTATCCCCTTTTTTTTTTCTTTTTTTTTTTTTCTTTTTCCTTTTTTTCCCCCACTCTAATTGTTTAGTTTCCAAATTAAAGAAGCATCTTTCAAAGATGGCCATAACAGTCAGAGAATGCATGCTTAGATCAGTCAGAAAGCAGGTTAATAGCACAGTCAGAAAGAGAAACCAGCTCTTCCTAAACCAATTCCTCTATACTGCCCTGTGGTGCTCACAACCATGAAAAGCCATTGAGTTTTACACATGCACTCAGCAGGAGATAGAAAGAGCCCAAAGGAAATATAAACACCTTCTCCACTTGAGGCCATCAGAGCTCTGAGGTTACACGTCGTCTCCCAGTGTGCTCAGGAGGATCTTGGAATTATAGATTAAATGAGTGTGGATGGATTCCTGACTTTGATTTTGGACTTCAGATGCTGAAAGGTGTTTCATCGGGGTACCTGTTCTGGTACCCCCACAGCAAGATATTCTACCAGCAAACATTTGTACCCTCCACCAAGGCCTTTCTGGATGTCCAACCTCCTCTTATCAGCCCAACATTCCTCTATGTAGAGCTACTGGGCTACGGTTGTTTCTTTACAATACTGAACACTGAGATTTCAAAACTTAGATGCAGACAGGTAAGGACTGCTGCCAAAGCCTGTTTGCTGTGAGTCTACCTGACACCAGTCAGACTCACAGCAAACAGGGAAATCACACAGTGACTTCCAAAGGGCATCAAAGAAGAGAGCTGCCATCAAAAGGTTTCTCATCCTCAGGTGTCTTTATAGCACATTAGAGCATCAGAGCTTTTGTTCATTCTCAAATCCAAAAAGAGCCCTCCCAGTGTAAGGAGGAAGCCCAAAGCAACAGAGGAATCAAAAGTAGTTTACGTTCAGGAGGAGGACAAGGGGAGGGTTGTACAGAAGGAAGGATGCATGGGCCAGCAGTGCATGCACTGAGCAAATGGCAGTCAGCAATGCACCACCAGCCTTCCACAACCTTGCAGAGGCCTCAGCTTATAGAGCATGGTGCTAATAACACCATGGCTGTGGGTTTCATCCCATATGGACCCTTCACTTAAAAGCTGGACTTGGTGATCTTTGTGGATCCCTTCCAACTCAGAATATTCTGTGATTCTGGTGCTTTTGCTTCAAATTATCTCAGCCAAAAGCAGAAGCAACCTTCAGGCTGTAGCTGCTGTTTTACATGGTAATACACAAATTCCTCAGCAGATACCTGTCTGCTTGGTAGAGATTAGGCAGAACCCACTTCTGCCCCATGTCCTCTGCCATGGACAGCACAGGGAGCCCATGAGTCACTATAAGGAGCACATGCCTCACAGCCCAAGCACTGCAAATCCAAGCAGGAATATGCATCCTTCATTTGCATCATGCAAGACTATCAGCCTGCCTTCATCCTTCAAGGGCCAATGGGCCTCTTTTTCCTTCCCACTAGCACAAAAGGCATAGCAACTTGGCAGCTCCCAGCAGTGAGAAATTCCCTCTCTCTGGGAAATGGGAGAGGGAGATATAATGTCTGTGTGAGACGATCCTGGGATGGCATCAAAAAATCCAAATCAGATAATATTCTGAGTTCAGAGGGATCCACAAGGATCACCAAGTCCAGCACTTCAGTGAACGTCCCACTCAGGTATTGATCCCACAGCCTTGGTGTTAATAGCACCATGCTCTAACCAACTGAGCTAACCTCAGGGTCCAGTACAGCTGGCCTGCAAGGAGAGTTGATTTAAGGTGAAAATTCTTTGCACTTTCTCCTTCTAGTTCATCAAAGCCACATGACTGAAGGAGAGGTCCCTCTCATCTCCATCCCCAAGCAATGCCCACCCTTTCAGCATAGCATGGACAGAGCCTGGAGCTACAGCTCTTTTCCTTATCTGATGGCAGGAGAAGCTCTGAGATTATTCGGGCAGCCTCAGCATTAGGCCAGGACAAGCCCTCAGATAATGCATGCTGGTTCCTTGGGCTGCACGTGTCCCCAGCCTGGCATGGTCACGCAGAAAGATTCAGGGCAGCTCTCTGTGCAAGGATGCCTCTGCATACCAGCAGGTACTGCCTGACTGGTTTTTGCTGGGCCTTCGATTCATGAGCAAGTGGCCAAAGACAATTTGGATGCACAGACTTGATTTTTTTCCCAAGAAGCACTAATGCTGTCCTTCTCCCACTGGAATCTCTGCCCACAATTAGTTCCCTAGGAGGGGGCTGGCTGTGCCATTAAGAACAGTTACATTATATGATCTAGGAGAAATCAATGTCTCTAATAGTCAGCAAAGGCAGTGGAGGAGAGGGTGATGGGAGGGCTGTTTCTCTGGAGACATCCTTCTCAGTGGAAATCTCACGGGTATTGCCCCAGGAAAAGAAATAGTGAGGACAGTAATTAAACTTCCATGGAACAATTGTTTACTGGAAGAAGGACAGAAGCTGCCTAGTGTCTCTCAGAAAGGCAGAGGCAGTGGCTAGACTCTCCCTAGGTGCAAATGAAGTGCCACTGCCCTGAAGTCAGCAGTCTGTGGTGATTTACACCACAAGTGGTAGGAGGCAAGTGGTGGGAGGAGGGGAGTGGATAGACATCTTTCCTTTAAAATACCCTTTTTTCCACCGTCCACAGTGGTGTTTAAAGGTAAGACCACGCCCTGCAAGTATTGAAGCATCTGGATCGTGCAGTATACTTAAGTTACCCTAAATGAAGCCTGAGACATTTTGATACCCTGAAGCAAGAAAACCTTCACTCTGCAGGCATCTTCCTCTCTCTCTTTTTCTCCATTTCCTCCTTCTTGTACACCTCTGCAGTTCCTGGAATGACAAGCCACCTCACCGGCTGGCTGTAATTGCTGGAACTGTTCCCTAATGCTTTTCCCTTCTCCAATTGCATTAAACTGCATCTTTAGAGGTACAGCCCTGTTTATTCATGCTGCTCGTGTGGAAGGGGGAAGAAATGCAGACTGCCTCTTCTCCCCTCTCCCTCCTTTGATCTGATGGGTGTGGCAGGTTTAAACCTTTGCAGCCGCTGGCTCTCGGGCGCTGGGGTGAGGAGGAGAGGATGGAACAGGAGGGAAGCCGTCGTCTACGGCTGGTGATGAATGGGACTCATCTCACCCACAAGTGGGAAACCTGCTTGCGGGTTATTGTTTAATCCCTCATGCAATCCAAGAGTGAGCACATAGCCCCATAATGTCCATCTGTTCTAGTATGCAGCGCATGCAGCACTTGCATTTCTAGCCACCTATCTCACTGCCCAGCCCTGTGTGTTACTGACTGCATCTCTTGCTGGCAGGAAAGGTTGAGCTCAGGTTTTCAGACATAGCTCAACCCAGCTTTTCAGTTATGCTACGTCTCAGCTGATAATTTTGTGGGCTCAGATTCAGGGGTGCAGTCAACTGTAGGCAGAAATGACAACACTTAGATATCTACATCTCTCATGGGCGGGCACAGTCAGTCAGTCAGTCAGTCAAATACTTCACTCTTCACACTGGCATCACACCCACAAGAAAGAATAATCTGCAAGGTATGAGCGTGTGAATATATTTGTCTCTGAGGGGTGGGAGGACAGACACACACAGGCACACCTAGGCACAAATGTGAAGAGATTTCTTCCACGCCCAAGCCTGTAATTTCAACATTTTGCTCCTTAGCTGCCAAAAAGGCGGGACACCAGGGACTTCCCCTGAAAAATAATTTGAGGAGAGCTGCCTTTATTTTGGGAAGGAAACTCCTGACAGTGTTGAAGAACCCATTCCATCCTTTTCTCTCAGTGAAAGGCCTGGGTGGGGACAGAGGAAGAGCACATGCTGAAAACCGAGATCTTTTTCTTCTCCCAATCAGAGCTTTCTCTTGCGTATCATCAGCTTTCCCGAGCGAGCCGCTGTATTGCCAGTTTGGCAATTGCGGTGTGTATTCAGGTAGAGGAGCAGCAGCTGGGCTCCGAGCCCACCGCTATCCACGAGCGCGCTCAGGCAGGCGCGCTGCGGAGGCGCGGGGCAGCGCGGGGATGGAGCGCACGGTGCCCGCGCGTGTCCCCGCGCTAGCGGGAGCGCTCGCCGAGCGGGGCCGAGCGCCGCCGGGCACGCGCAGAGACAGGGGTGTGTACCGCGCGGCGCGTCCGTGCGGCAGCGGGCACGGAGGGC
>JAYDZK010000001.1:22460830-22492348 GCA_034509185.1 Euphonia xanthogaster | reverse complement strand
GGGCACGGAGGGCGGAGTGCGAGCGAGGCACCTGCATGCCGCGCATTCCTAAGTGCCACGGAACACAAAAAGACACGAGTAAGCCCAGAGAGGTGTAAAGAACAGATACATCACAATATCATTCGGGACCTTTCATGCCCGCTGCTATGGTACGGGCAGAATGATCCCTATTCCCCCGTAGCTCTCTTCTGACTCCAAAGAACCCCAGAGTTCCTACTTTATTTTAAAATTTGCCGTGCACCTCCGCCCACTGCTCTGTCACTGCCTCCCTGTCTTCCTTCCTTCTTCTCCTCTGCTCTTTTCTTCCCGTATTTGCCATCAGAACGTGCTCTGCTGGCTGACTGCAACGTGTTCCCCCCTCCCCAGCCTTCACCCCCTCCCCCCAGATTTTAGTGAGCACATAATTAATTTCAGAGTATTTGAAAAACCTGCATGAGGAAAAAACACAGGATGACGCAGGGTCTCTTTCTATCCCAATTACTTGCCCCTCCCCATTATTCTACAAATTTCTCCTTCGTTTGCTAACACACATCTCCATTCAGAAACGCACTTTAACCTGAATCTTTTTTCAACACTGTACTGTTCACAGGAACTGTAGTTACTCATATCAGCGTGTGAACAGAATACTGCAGTGCTATGCTTTAAAAGACACTGACATTTACGCCTATTTAAAGAAAGTAAGCAGTATGGTGCTGTGCTTGAGTTGAGTTTTGTGCTCAGAACAAGGACCAAAGCTTCTTGTCACTACCTACAAATCCATAATTCTTGGAAGTTTCTAAAATGCCTTGCAAAGATATCTAGGGTCAGTTCCTGCCTCAAAGTTCCTACTGCATAAATCCAGCACCCTCCCAAGGAAGTCCAAGAGGTTCAGCCAAAAAGGCTTTCTTAATCAGAAGCAGGTTTGGGCTTTCACACAAAATAAAAGAGGGAAGGATGAGGGGGAAATGATCTAAGCAGCTTTTTTTTTCCTAATTTCATTATCACTTTGGACACAACAATTTTGACACTGAACCGAGCCCCCACCCAAATCTTCTCATCATCTCGATTCCCTTATAGCAAAAGCCAGACGGCACCAGGACAGAAAATGAGTGGGTTTCCAACAGGTTCACACCATGAGCTTCTCTCATCCCACCCGAGTTCGGAGCTAACAGAGGCGTGGTCCTCTGTCTCTTTCCCAGCTGGTGCACAGTTGTCTAACTGGTTGTACTATGAAGGGTATTGCAAAGAGGGTGACTCTCCTTCTCCTTAGGCTAATGCTTTTGTTATTATTTAATTGGATTTTTCTCTGTAGCATAAGTTAAAAAAAATTCCTTCAGGTTAATTCTTGCTCAGATTGTTGCAACACAAAAAAATTAATACACCTGTCCTCGGCACCACCTCAGAGCACAGGCACATAAAGCACCACCCATTCATCAGAAACAGGAGCAATTGAGAGCATTCTGACCAGGGATCAAGGCTCACTGGGCATCCGTTCCTTTTTGGCATAAGATGAAGAATTGCTTCCTTTATCTCCAAGGTAGAGCCAGATCTCATCACGTTTCCTGCCAGCCGCAACACTCCCCTCCACTTCCCCCCCCACCCCGCCCCATCCACACCCTCAGAACCACAGACAGAAAACCCTAGGCAATAAAACTGCCCCTATTAAAAAAAAAAAAAAAAAAAAAAGAATAGAGGGGGGATCTGGTAGCTCCCCCAAATGTGGATGTAGGCCACCCCCCTTCCCCACATCACCAGCCCCGAAAAGGCAAAACAGTCACGTTGCAGGGTGTGAAAAGAACCTTCAGTTGCAAGATGCTAAAGAATTGCAAAATAGATGTCTGCTGAAAGCAGCTGAAATTTCCTCCCCCTTTACCCCAACCCCTACCCCAGACACACTCAGGCAGACACGCACCCCACGGACATCCAGCAGCCTGGGAGGCTTCTCAACAGAAAGAAATACAAAAATCTTAAGCTCTACCTGTTTTGTTCTTCTCATACAGCACAGCATGATCGTATTGTCCCCTTCCTTCCTTCTTCTTCCTTCCTTCTCCTCTCTCCTTTTCCTCTTCTCTCTCTTATCTCTCCCCCCCACCCTCTCCACTCCCTCCCTCCCTCCCTCCCTCGCTCTCTCCCTCTCTCTCTCGCTCACACACACATACACACACGAGCACACGCGCGCACACACACACACCAGGGCAGTTAGCAGCAACTGGAAGGTCCACAGCTATTGCTCATCACACATGCACACGCTGCCTCTCCCTGCCTCCCTCCCTACCCTTCCCAGAATTGTTCGCCAGCTCTCCCTGACTCGTCACCTCCCCACCCCACCCCCACCCCGGCAGCCACCCCCACCCCCCCAAGTCCCTCGCCAGCCTCATGAATAATTAAAATCTTCAATCTGGACCCAATTACCCAACGACTTTCCCACTGTACGGAGGCGACAGGGAAGAGGGGACACTGCGGGCTGCGCAGGGCTGGGGTGGGCTGGGGTGTGTCTGGGAGGCACCGGACGGGCAGGGGACCAGGCGGCTGGGGAGCCCCGAGCCCTACTCCCACCGCAGCAGCAGAAGCCCCCTGGCCACGGCCAGGAGTGGGATTTATGAGTGAAGAAAGCATAAATCTTTGCTTTGGTGGGGTGGGGGGGCGTGGGGTGGGCACGGAGGGGAGAAGAGGGAATGGATGTACTGCCACGGCAGGCAGTATATGCCGTGCACAGGTGATGTACCGTAGGTGGGAGCTGCAAGATAAACGGGAACTGGTAAATATGTTAAAATGGCTGTTAAAAATCCTTCTCCCCAGCACACTCGCAAATATATATGCACGTGCTGCCTTCTCCCTATGTGCAGGCATAAACCCTGAATAGTGATGTCCTGCACCACTGAATGGGACAACTTTCTCCCTTGCTCCCTTGTTCCCTCACTCCATCCCACAGACCTTCCACAGGCACAGAAAACAATACTCCTGCAATACATTTTTTTCCCCCAAACAGAATAGCTTCCAAACCCACAGAAATCATCCCTTTTCCTTCTGTATAGATCTCAATTAATTTTCATGCTGAAGTAATTTCTACACCTATTGATCTCTGCCTGCAAATTGCTGTGAACTATTGCAAGGCAGATGTGCGTGTTCACACACGGAGGCACCCTCCATGCACGTGTGGCAGCAGGAGTGCATGGGTCTGCATGCACAGGAGATCATGGCGGTGCAGGAGCCCCAGCAAACATTAATGCGCACATGCACTCGCTCCCAAGCACATCTGGAAAGTTATAGCACTGTTTTTTCTCAGAATATACATGAGCTGGATAGCTCTATCTGTCATTGGGAAAAAATATCCCAGACAACAGTTAAACCAAAGGGTGACAATGTTGGGCATGTTTAAATTTATTTTTTTTTAATTGCTGGATTAATTAAGATTTCATCAACCAAAATTCAAATTTTGCTTATTTCACTTTGTCTGGGAGGCACAGTCAGATGCTGTTCTCTATTTAGCACTAATGTCACTACATCAGCTCCTCTGCCACACCATGGAGTTACTTCTAATTTATTTTTAATATAAAACTGCCTGCAAAAGAGAAGAAAATTGTCTTAGGTTATTACTAAGGTCTTTGCTCTTTAATTACATCTAAATACATTATTAATACAAATATTCATGCATGTGTGCATGCTTATACAAATAAATGCATACGTATATAGATATAGTTTCTGGAATACCCCTCAGTACAGACTCCTACATAATCATATCCTGTTGCTATGATATCATTGCAGTTGCCAGTACACCATTTATTTTAAGAAAAGCAAACAGCATTTCAAATAAAATCTAGCTAGCTATCTACATCTGTATGCAATTTAAGAAAGTGTATTTTGGGGTCAAGAAGGTATCAGCATTAGTCCTGGGTTACAGACTAGAAAAAGAAAATAATGATATGGTAATAACATTCAAAGATACTAACCTGGGAAGAGTTGCAAGTACCAGCTGACACAGAAGTAGACCAAAGGATTAAGTAACAAAAATCAGATTCAGCTTCAGAAAATGCATGCAGAGAAAAAGAAGGCAAACTGCAATCATAAAAGAAGAGAGGTAAGAAGTAGAGTAGTAGAAAGCAGTGGACATCAATTTGAGGAAGAGATCTCTGTGACGTATGTCACTGCTGACTATGCCAAGGCACTGAAGAGCAGTGCAATGGGATTTTGAATTACACCTGTGGGACTTAGGAACCTCTGCCTTGGCCTCTGGAGTTGCTGGGGGCTCATCTCCATGACAAAGAGAGGGTGTCATGAGCTTGTGGGCACTTGCCAACCCACGTGGCTGTTCCCCATGCCCTTGGGAGTTGGGAATCCCCCAGTCAAACGTGTCTGGGAGCTTCAGCTGGGTCTCCCTTTGGTGACAATGAAGAGAAACGGGAACTTTGAGGGTGTGACTCAGACCATCCTAAAGCAGGAGCCTAAACTAGGTCAGACAAATCACGCTTCAGAAGTGTTTTAGAAGCTTCATTTTCTTCTCACTGACAAGGCCTTTTTAGGGAACCTCCCTGAGCTAGGGAGCCCTGATGAGGAAAGCCTTCCCAGCCCCCAACTTTATCAGGTACCCAGCTCGAGGGGGAGCAGGCTGGCAGCAGAACTGTGCTGGCGCAGTCAGGGAGGGTCAGGCCATTTTCCTGTGCTCATCCAAGGCAGTTGCTCACCCCCATCAGTCACAGCCAAAGGCAGAGCCAGATCTCTTCACGCCCAGCCCCACAAGCACTCTGCACTCCAGTTTATCACAAGTAACTTTTGGCACACAGACAAAACCTCCTTAATGTGTTCACCAAACATACAGATTTAGTGGTAAGTAGCCAGCCCTCTGTAGGCTCACATCCATGTTTCCTCTGAAGTAATCTCGTTACAAAGAGCCATACATTGAAACCCGAATTTTCAGGGCATGCCAGTTCCTAACACCACTGTCTTTCAAATCAGGACCCTTTAAGCAGATTTAAAAGTTGGACCTGAAATTCTTCAGCAAATTATATGGTTCTGACAATGATATCCCAGCATCCCTTGCCTTGCCATTTTTTGCTGTTTTCACTTCAAACTGTAAAGTAAATTATCTCATAACACAGCAGAAAGAAAGGACCAGTCCACAGCAATGAAAAGGCCAAAGAGAATGAGAGGGAAATAAAGGCACAAATTTCAGCCAGGGAGTTAATGAAAATCAGAAGCAAAAATTAAGGGAAAAAGAACAGGTGAATCTCCATCTCCTAAAGTGCCCAACTGAAGATGGGATGCTTTCATCCAAATGATACCTTTGTCTCTTCAGGGCACTGCCAGCTCTGGCTCATTCAGCACTCCTTTGGAGTCGCAGGATAACGCTGCATCACGCAGTGTAGATGCACCCTGAAAGGCCCCTTTGACCTTGGCTTTTGAATCTACACAACTAAAAGGAAGAGCAGTTCCAAAGAATAACATGAATGGGGGACCAGGGAAGTCAGCTAGAAGAAGGGGGTAAACAACAACCAGAGATTTTAAAAGCTTCATTTGTGAGACTTCACTGAATGACAGCTAAGGAGGTGGAGAAGTGCAATATTTTCAAAAGCTACAAGCCTCTAGAAGGGAATCATTGGAGTGATATATAGTCCACTGTTTGGTGTAGGCTGCATGTTGCTTCACCATGAAGGGGGATGTGGTTCATACAAAGTAGTTATTAAGGTGACTCCTTTAATTCAAAGTCGTATCTTTAATTTAAAAGGGTAAGCATCATTTCAAAGTAACAAGACATATTAGTGGTTATTACAAAATAAGGTGGCTGGAGTAAGAGACACAAAACTGTGCTTTTCAAGCCTGTTCAATTCTGCTGCAAGATTACCCCAGCAGCTTTAGGTCCTATAGATTGAAAGAAAAAGTATCTTTAGTCCAGCGACTAATTTCAGTTCAATAGCAAGACATCAGATTCAGTTTCATTTTGAAGAAGCGCACAGTTCTGACCTGCTCCTGGGACTGTAATCAGGGTAATTTCCTGGACAAACAAAACTAAATGAAACCAAGAAGAAAACAGTTTGCCTATAGGAGCTGTCCCAGTGGTAACCATACTAAACTGAAGAGGCGTCTCTTTGAGAGAAGTACTGTGAAAGTCCCGTTACTAGGGATATTTAAAGCTTCAGTAAAAACAGCTCTGAAGTGAGCGACTTGCTTTCATTGGGAGATAGACTGGATTTTCTCTATATTCATATGTTCTACATATAGTGGTAGCCTTGCCTTTTGTTAGCCAACTTTCATGCTGGCAGGAAAAAAGCTAATTTTATAAAGATTTTTTGGTATCCTCATTTAAATAGGCATTCCTGAAAATCCCACTGTGGGACCACTTGTAATTTCAGTCTCCTCAGTAGCTTTGCAGCTCTGGTCTCATTTGGCCTCACTTTCAGTCATCTGTGTCTTAGTAACAAAAAACAGTGCAGTGCAACACTACAACCAAACTCCTTTTCTAAATGATTTAGACACAGTCATGAATCTCCTTGGAGGAGTACCCATTTTTCAGTATAAGGATCACTTATGTCAATTTACCTTGGATTTCACTTAATCCTGAATTATTAATATTAGAAAAGGAGAGCCTAGTTTATTTTGACCTAAGACTGAAATAAGAGGCTTTAAAGCCATGATTTTCAAAGCCACAATGCCACTTACTCTTGCAGAGAAGGCTTCAGAAAATGCCAGTCCAGGAATGCTCTGATTCATTCAGTGTCTTTAATGACTGCTGGGTTACTTATCCTGGATGATGCTGAGCTCACGTGACATTAGCACCTGTTGCCATCAAGCCAGTCACAGGGATGTGCACAGGTGCTTTTTCTTTATTCCCTGTGATTTCCATTTTTCTTCCTATGCCTGCACAGCTGGGCTCACAGCACTGAAGACACCCGACTTTAAAATATCACACATAATAAGAAATTGCCTCAATAATTTCCCTGTTTTCAGCATTTTAGAAAAGAAATGTTTTCTGTAAGTTGTGTGGTGTATACAAACTTGAATACCTGGGTAAAAGCAAGGGGAGAATAATTTTAACATGCACAAAGAATGATCTGAACAACCCCTGGGTCAATGTTAATTATTATTGAAATTCAGAATCATCAAAAATTCAAAAATTACAGTTAAATCCCAGCACAGCTTAGCACTGAAACTGTAACTCTTCAATAAAATGAAATCTCATCTGGTTGTCTGTCAAAAAGAAAAATGTCATCACAGAAAGCAGTCAAGCTATCAGCTATTATTCTCAGTATAGTTGTAGTTTGCCATGGGGGAATGTGACACTTTACAAGCCAAACCAAATGTGAGACAGGATGACCCAGGAAGTCCCTTTCTTCTTCTCCAGGGACCCTTCACTGCGTGCTGTTGTACACAGTCTCCCCTGCTGTAACACAGGCTCAGAAGAGCAAGCTTTGAACGAGAATCAGTGTCAACCAGGAGCTCAGCGTGGGCCAATTTAGCCTGCTTCTCAGGCTGGCCCCACCCTTCACTCTAAATCCTGCAGTGCCATGACAAGTTGCTGTCAGTATCCCGGCTGACACCTCACAGTGCCAGTGGGGATGGCTGTGCTGTTCCGTGCTGCGGGGTGTGGTGAGGCTGAGGTGGAGACAAACGCTGAGGTGTGAGTTCCACACACTGACTGCACACATGATTGGAGAAGGAAAGTCCACTCTCAGGTCTGTTTTACTCCCCTTCCTGGCTTCCTCTGGTGATATTTTGCCATTCCCCTGGCACTGCAGTGCTGAATAGGGGAGCTGCCCAGTGATACCAGTATGATGACGTGACGGTACTGTGGCGTGAGGCACAATTTCCTGAGCCTTCTTTGCACCACCTGGTCCTGCTCTGCTCGTGCTCACAATGCCCCTCCTTGATGCCAGGGTGGAGACAATGACCTGGATGCTTCAGAACTGGGAGGAAGAATGGGCAGAGACAGGTTCATCCTCCTGTGCTGTCCCCTCAGCTGACCAGACTCCTTCGTCTCTCCAGCCTAAGAGCTGACTTGAGCTGAAGCAGCCTGCATGAGGGAAGGTACATGGGGTACCTTGGACACAGACAGGAAATGAATGAGAGGGAAAACAACTGAAGACGTTCCTATGGCCTTAAATGGCACTTCAGTGTCAGCTGTGGAGTGAAGTTTCCAGAGATGAAGGACACCCAATGTTGTGAGCCCGTTCACGGGTTAGTACTTTTAGAGTTGTCAGGGTCAATCTGAAACTGTAACAAGTTGTGTAATTTAAATGTTGTTAAATGTTAAACCTTTAAGTTACCCCCTTTCAGTCTCACCCTGTATTTGTATCCCTTTCCGTCATACTCTGTATTTGTACCCCTTTCCACCTCACCCCGGAGTGTATCCCTTTCCATGGGGAACCACTTCCCCTGCTCCCAGAAGGACTTGCACCCAGGCTGAATTTTAATGAGAGGCTGATGGTACTATATGAACCTCTCAAAAACAACAAACCAACACATAAACAGACTTTAACCCAGTAGAACCACACAAGATCACCCACTGCTGACCAGAGCTGGAGTTCATCCTGCCACCATAACTTAATAGCACCCAGCTTGGATGACACCCCTAAGCTATGAGCCAGCATTCTTTTCCTAAGGACTCTTGTGAGGGCAGAAGCCCCAGCTCTGCCAAGAGACAAAGCTGCACTTCTCTTCCTCAGCATTGTCCAGTGGGAGCAGTGGTGGTTTGCGCAACCCCTTGGGTTTCCCACCCAGAGCTGTCTTCAATAAAGGCCTTCTTTAAAGGAGCTGGTCTCCTGGTCCTGTTTATCACACCCAACAAGCCAAACCTGTCTTTCAGGAAAGGGATTAAAAATTTCTAACCATAATCATGCTTCATGCACAGGCACATGGTGACCAGGCCACACATTGATCAGGATCGATGATAGAAGATAGAAGTAAACCCCAAAACACAGACTGTTAATGGATGTAGGAAGTATTTGTATTAGAGAAGTTGGAGTGAGCTGACAGGACCCCTTCACTTACCCACAGCTGTACATGGGGGAGTTGGAACAGCAAAGATCTTCCAAGAATTAAAAGAGCAGGAAATCTGTAAACATCCACCTGCCTTTAAGGACCTAAAAAGGCTGTCTCCTTGCCTTGACTTCATTTGCTTTAGCCACAAGATACCCACTGAGAGGAAAGAGGAAAGTCCAGATCCCTCAGTCTGCCAGGCAGACATGGTAAATGCAGAGGATTGTTCCCTTGCAGTAGGATCCCCAGCACAAAACTCACTGCATCTGATTGAAGTGGAAGAGCTCCCCAGTCTGAAATGCAGAGCACAGGGCTTGGACAGAGAATGGTCATAGTTCAGTCTCACCACAGCTAAAATTTTGTTACAATTAAAAGAGTTCTACATTATCAGATCCACACCATACCCAACCCTAAGTGTGCCCTGGTACAGCAATTATTATTTCTTTTCCAAGAATATATTTTCTTTTCCACTGTTAGACAAAGGAATTCACCCCAGAGGGCAGGAAACACAGATGGAATTTTATTAAGAGTCCAGGTCTGAGCAGGTGGGAGTCCAAATCTGCTGCCCCGTGAATGGAAACTGCATTACAGCAAAGGGCCCTATTTTAGCTCAGCTCTACAGGACACTGAGCTATGTTTCTGGACTGAGATTTTCTGGAGGTTTAGGAGTTGCTCCAAGCATAATGGTGAATTTTCTGTGTAAGTCTGAGGGATTAGCTCCCTCCCCAAGCAATTCTGGTGGCAAGGAGAAAACGAAACCTTCTGGAGAGGGGCAGCCTAATTTCTCAAAGCAGTCCTACTCAGTACCTGACATAAATCTTCTATACAACAAAGTGCCATATCCCCTGCATGCCTGGCACTGTGACATGCCAGAGAGGCATGTGACATGCTGCCAGTCTCGGTTCCCACCTGCTGCACTCCTTTCTTTGCCCTACAACCTGCATGCACAATTCACTCAGCTTGTCCCTGGTGTAGCTGCCACCCAGAGCTGTCAGCCCCCTCTGTCCAGTAGCTGAGGCACAACCTGACACAAGCAGAGGCCAGAGAGGGTTTCTGAGCCTGCCGAAGGTAGCAGGAAGCAGCAAGGGAGGTGATGAGGACCCACAGTCAAGCACAGAGAGACCTTTATGCCTGCTCTGATAATGACACAGCAGATGCAGGGCTCAGTGGAGGGGGAAAGGTCTCCTTCAGCTCGAGGGAGAAAGGAGGAAAAAGGCATTAGTTTACCACCTACATCAGAGAGGACAAGCATGCTGACCTAGATGGTCTTCTCATTTGTGTTCATCTCAGTGGGGTCAAGTTTAAAATTATTTTAATAACATATGCTATAAAATTCGAAGGGTAATACTTCCGTGTTGCCCTAATTCATTCAGCTAGAGAGGAGCAAAAAAAAGTTCATTCTCTGTTTGTTATGAAAGCTGAGCTCAAATATGAACAATGTTCCATAGTAAATGATGGAGAGTTTGACAATCTTATCTGTATCATATCATCATATATTGAAAGGTTCTATTGTTAAGAATACCTACAAGAGAATACAATTTTATCTGCTTCAGGAAGTGTAATTCTGAGCTTTCTCATTTTAGAGTTCAAGTCAGGGATCTGTGTTAGGTCTTTATAAAATTAGAAAAGCAAATTATATATGTCCAACTTTCTTAAAATTAGTCCCAAATCAAAAATAACACTGCCATTGCCTGGGCTGCATCAAAAGCAGCGTGGCCAGGAGGGCAAGGAAGGGGATTCTGCCCCTCTATTCTGCTCTGTGAGATGCCACCTGCAGTACTGTACCTAGCTCTGAGGTCCTCAGCACAGGAGGGACATTGACCTGTTGGAATGAGCCCAGAGAGAGCCACCAAGATGGTTGGAGGGATGGAACACCTCTCCTAAAAGGCAGGCTGAGAGAGTTGGGATTGTTCAGCCAGGAGAAGAGAAGGCTTCATGGTGACATAACTGTAGCCTTCCAGTACCAGAAGAGAGCCTGCAAGAAAGATGGAGAGGGACTTTTAACAAGGGCATGTAACGACAGGACAAGTGGGAATGGCTTCAAACTGAGAGCAGGTTTATATTGGACACTAGGAAGAAATTCTTTAATGTGTGGGTGATGAGGCACTGGAAGACACTGGCCAAAGAACTGGTGGATGCCCCATCTCTGGAAGCACCATGTTGGATAGGGCTTGGAGCAACCTGGTCTAGTAGAAGGTGTCTCTGCCCGTGTCAGGGATTTGGAACTAGATGATCTTCAAGATCCCTTCCAATCCAAACCATTCTATGATTCTGTTCAAGAACAGCACTGAGTTCTGCCTAAAACTTTATATATCTTTAATTTCCTTCTTAAGGCTAAAAGCTTAAAAGCAAAATAAATCAAAGAAAACAAACCACTCAGTCCTCAGGCAACATGAAACACAAAAATGTAACAACCTGACCGTGTCAGATAATCTCCATGTTGCACATGACACAGGCCAGGCCCTTCGCTGCTTACCTGTCAGCCATTAACAGGGAATGTCAAAATGGCAGCATGTCCATTTTCATTCTTGCATTAAGCTCAGTAGTTACCAAGCCATGGCTTGAGGCATGGTGATACCCTCAAGGTCTTCCAGCACTTCCTGTAACCCTTGGGAACTAATAGGCTAAAACAGCCCAATAGGGAGAGGGAAGCTGCTGAAACACAGAGCTCATTTAGTATTGTTGCTTGGAAGCCAGTGAAGGTTATTAATTCTTAGCTCTTTGGAAAAACCTGCGTCCTTTGTATGTTTAGTCATCCAAGAAGCCAAAATCGCCTCCCAAAGGATGCTGAGCTACTCTGTCTGACTTAATTTTGATCATACTGTGCCCACTGAAAATGGGACTTTGCTGTATCTCCCTTTCTATCATTTCGTCAAACTCCTGCAGGCCCTTATTAGATCTTCTTCACATGCAGTACAACCTCACTGGCCCAAAATTTGTCTCGTTATTTCCCAGGACATCAACAGATCCTGTCTGTGTAAGTACACAGGTGTTACACCTCAGGAAAACTAAAGGATAATTTTGTACTTCAAAAAATTATGTCATGCTCAGCATTAAAGCCCTGCTCCTCTACACACAACAAATTTAGGAAGCATTTGTTTTATCTTCATTGACTTAAAACTGATTTTAAATCCTATTTTACTGTCACTTCCTCCAACATTCTACTGTACAATACTTTCTGTCTTTCTTGTAGCAGGGAGAAAATCTACATATCAAAGTTGTTTGTGCTGGACGTGTAATTTTACCGAATACTGTGAATTTCAACACAGTTTCTACAAAGATATTATTAAAAGGCATAAGAGATGATAAATCTGTTTACCCTCTCCTGAAATGCTATTAAGTGGACAGAAATTCTACTTGGTAGTCACACTCTGCTTTTCAACCCTCAAAAGCAAAGTTCATTAATGATACTGAAGATTTAAAATTCTTTCATTATATCCAATGCAATCATGCATTTCTGTAAAATTTATCCAAGCATTCCAATCATAAACCCATGGGGGTTTTGTTTGCTTTGTTTTATTGAGGCTTTTTTTGCTTGCTTTGGTTTGGGTCTTTTTGTTTGTTTGTTTGGATTCATTGGAAATTTTTGGATCTGCCGTGGATTCTGTCTTTCTAAGATCCTTCTTCCTTCTTCTGAGGAGGTAAGTCCATAGAAGTATCAAAGTTAGAAGTCCTCAGACTGTCCAAAATATGCCTTGATAAATGTTAGTTTATAAGTGGATTTAAAATTTGGATGCAGAACCACTTGCCTTCAGTTTTCCAAATTTCTTTGCAACATCCGAATGAACCCAATTCAGTTACACTATTGCTGACTTCAGTCACACTTTGTTCTCTCCTCAGTCACCCCAGTCAAGGACCTAATAGACTCTGCTGCTTTCTCCTGGTCTTGGTGTTCAATTGCTCTTAAGTAAAGCTTAAAGTAAATCAACATTATCTTCTGAAAAAAATAGACATTTTCACAGACTTCATGGAACAATTCTTTAACAGGAACATGCATAAAGCTGAGCAACAACAACCTTTTCTCAATTGATTCACATTTATGCCCTGGCAACAGCACTATCTATTTTTCTAAGCCTTAGCCCAGAGTTCATATTATTTAAAAGCTATACACTTTCACTGCAGTGTTTTGAAAGCACTCACGCCTTTCTTTTACAATTTCAAAAAGTTCCATATCTGTTTTTCACAGCAGCAATGTGTTTACTGCTCCTAACATGCTTTGGGGCCTTGATAAATTTACTTCAGTTTCTCAATTACCACATTCCTAAAGGAGAAAACAAAATCCTCACTGATCTTTAAGTCCCTTTGAAATACATCATAGTTCATCTTTGTTATTAGTCTGCCAAACATATCCACAGTTAAGGTAATTAACATTACTGCATGTGATGAAGACACTTTTTGAAATATCTCAAATCTGATTCTTTTGAAGTCATATGTGGAAAAATTCTCTGACCCTGTGGTACACAGTACCCCCCAATCTAGTCCATGTTCTTAATATTTCCCCTCTACTGTACTTTTCATAAACTCTGCCTGACAAGCCATCTCCTTGAACCTGTATGGCTCCCTCATTTGACTCCCATGACCCTGGATAACTTCTTTTGGCCTATCCATAAGGGAAGAAACAGAACTTGCTATGGCTCTTTCAGACATTCTCTACCTCAGAAAGTATCAGAGCTGAGAACTCTTACAGGCTGGAAGAATGTCTGGGAGAAGCATCTTTGCTGTTTCTTTTATTGCTTCTCTCTGTCCCTAGTTTTGGCTCCTGAATAAAGTGAACTAGACAGACCTTTGGTCTACTCAAAGATGGTCATTCTCAAGCTGCTAAAGAGAGTGAGTAATATTTGATTTTCCCTGCCTCTCCTTCACTAATTTGAATCTTTTTCTGCCATCTACCCAGAGATGATATTTATGAAACTCTTGGAGTGTGAGCTATCTTTGTGACTGCTGTCTTGTTGTCAGACATGGGTGGGATGAGATAGTGAGTTGAAGTTTCCTCATGACAGGGACAGACTGACATTCTGAGTCAGCAGAATCACCAGTATGTTGGGTAGGTTTCTTTGCTAATGTAGTGCACTTTTAATAGAAGTTACTCCACCGATGGGTTTCCAAATCAATGAATAGCATTTCAGACCCACCAGAGGCTACTCCCACAGCAGCTGTCTGCAAACATATTCCTTCTGCAATTTCTGGACTTTCCAGCTGTTACTGGGCAGCAATATATAACCCAAACCTGTGGTGTAGGACTCATTCAGACAAGGATGTGTATGATGCCTGTGGTAGCAAAGAACTGCTCAGAGCTGCAGCACTGTTAGGGCTCAAAACACCCATCTAGGCTTTCCTACTCAGCAGGAAGCAGTCATACAGCCATGGAAGTAAATTACAGGCTTATCATTCCTCATTCAAGCATCAAGCATCAGCACAGTCATTCAGCAGAATCCCCATGTCCCTACAGCAGTATCATAGAAACATAGTGGTTAAAACTGCACAGTGCATTTGTGCTTCACCTTTTTTATTGCCCCTGTTCTGTCACTTTGCTTCATGGTTATTCAACAGGTGCCCTCTGAATAAGGAGCATGTGGCACAGAGATGACTGGCAGACAAGGCAGTAGAAAAGAGCAGTCTAGGAAGCAGTTGTGCTTATTATAAAGGGCAGCTAACTGAATCATCAGTGCCCTCTCCAGCAAACGACACCATATAAATGTTATTTTGAAATTAGTCTTGTGCTATAAGGAGGATTAGTTGGCATGCTTGAAGTGTGAATACCTAGTGTCCTCTCTCCCTAAAGGAAAAAAGGTTGTGGGTATTTTTGCCCTCCAACTTCATGGTGCATGGCTTCAAATCAATTTATGATATGTGCCCCAAGGCCAATTTGTCAGTCAATTCTAGTTTAAAATAATTAGCAGGATTTTCATTCTCCAGCATTAGACTGGTAGTCTGACTCTCACGCAAAGCTGGAGGAAGAAGGTAAAAAAATAGGATGTCAATCCAGCATAAGATACTGCAATAGGAAGAGATAGGAACCAGGGTTGCTTCGTTTTGTAGGTCTTGCAAGGAAAAACAGCAGATCTGCCAGGCTACAGATTGCTGTGTGAGCATGCAGTGAGGTTAGAAGAGCATATGGCAGGAGTGGCTGCCTGGCTGAAGTGCACCTATTGCCAGCCCTGTCATTCAGGGCTGTGGAGACAAGATAATTCTTTATTTTAGTGCCCTGACAGCTGTCAGGAACTTGTCACATTGCAGAAGCTGCTGAATCTCAAGTCAGAGGAAGAAGGGGAAGAGAAGAGAAATCAAAAGCAATCTCATTCTTGGTGCATACTTGTCTAATCTCTGAGGGACAAGAGATAGGGTGAGGTCTCTCATGTATTCTGTGCACACAGTCTCTAGCACTAAGGGGTGGTAACAAGTGCAAGAAGGACACAGCAGAAAAAGAAGAAGAAGAATCTGGACTGTACTTTATTTCACATTATACCCTCTTTTCAAAAGACATGGGGAATCTCTTGCTGTTTGGTATGGGTAAAACTGCTCTGAGATTTCCCTGAAACTACTCAAAATGGAGAAGAATCTGAGATGGCAGGACCCTCCTTGCAGTGTTCCTGGTAAGTGTAGAGTTCATTTCCACAGATCCAGAGATGGGAGATGGGGAGGAAGAACAGGGTTTTTACTTTGCAGAAAAACCTGATTCTTCCTGCAAAATCAGTAACAGTTATTGGGCTGGAAACCTAAACACTGCAGTATTTTATTTAAAATTTTCTGCAGACATTTTCTGCTAGTGCATTTAGGAAAAAAAAGAGACCAAATAAAAAAGGAAGTCCCATAGGACAGTTCTGCTGAGGTTTTTGAGCTCATCTTTCTCTCTATTCAGTTTTAGTCACATGATTTAGACACAGTCTAATACTGAGTATTCCAATAACAGCTTCCACTACCTT
Source organism: Euphonia xanthogaster (assembly GCA_034509185.1). Taxonomy (NCBI): domain Eukaryota; kingdom Metazoa; phylum Chordata; class Aves; order Passeriformes; family Fringillidae; genus Euphonia; species Euphonia xanthogaster. The sequence goes on along the minus strand of JAYDZK010000001.1, from coordinate 22,476,476 downwards.
TACTGTTTATTCAAAATAATTCATCACATAATAGGTTTTAGGCTGTGGGCACTGCTGTATCATTTCCATTCCTAGCAAACATGCAGCCAAACATGCAGCCTTTTTCCCCACCAAACTTAGTGGAAATGTTTCCATTGTGGTGTTCTGCACCTTATCAGATAACACCTGAGGGCTGCTGGTTCCTGGAGGCAGGAGACCTCCTTTAGACAACCCTAGATACAATGCTGGTGTGAGACAGATGTGTCAGCTCCTCTCATCTGTTAACACAACTGCAAATAAAAAGACAGATCTGACCTGGATTTCAGTGGCTGTCAGGACTAAATGCTAGATTCAGATCCAATGAGCAAGGCATTTTAGTCAGATTTATGTACCTCTCTTGAAACATAACGTCCTTAAAAACATAGTCTGGATTCCCTTCTCATTGACATGCTGTGTCAATGAGACATCTTCTTAATGTGCAGTTGGTGCCTCGTTGTTCCTCATGTTTCCTCTGGCTCCACACAATAAAACACCTTTTGAACAAGAACACGTCTTGGAAGCTGAATAAACTAAGTCTGTGCTTGAAACATTTTTGAAGTGTAGGAAAGAAGGCAAAGGAAATCTGCCAGCATGGCTAGAAGAGAAGCTTATCTTGCCTTGGCTGGATTCACTTTGGTTTTCCTCTCCAGCTTCTTTCCATCATTTGCTGCACCAATGTATCCCTGAGGATGCTGACCCCAGAACAATATGCTGCAAAGATGATTACAGTCTAAAAAGGAAAAGAAAACCCTGTCACTATGGTTGTTATGGGTTTTAGCTTTTCACATTTAATCCTTTAATTGGTCTTTCTGGCAAGAAGAATTTGATACTTGGCTTTATTGCTGCATGGATGAGCCCTATTGCAAATCCCATTGGGATAAAGTTACAGTCATTTGGCAGTAAGAAGATCCATAGCAACCTCTCAAATGCCTACCCAGAGGGTTCCTTGTTGACATCACAATCTCTGTGTGATGTAATAAAGGCTCCTAGAAAATGGAACAAAACGGAAAAAGAAGTAGGACCTCTGGATATTTGATGAAATTGAGGCTAGCCCTTACTCCACTACTGTATCAAGAGTTGTGTCAAAGGAGAATTTAGGTCTTGGCTTTCAGCCAGAACCCTGATGAAGAAAAAATGCAGAATAAGAAGGTTGAACAGGCTGTAAGCACAGTAAAAGACATTTGTAAAGGTGTTGACTGTGCTGGACCAGAGAGGGGCAGAACATTATAGTGAGCCATTTGGGCATACCCAGACAAGAGCTAAGACATCTTAACAATAGACTCTTTAGATGAGACAGTATTGTCTTATGGAAGTATACAAGTAAGTTACCTTGGAACCTTCCTACTAAACATCTCAGTGAAATTTAGTCTTCTGTGTCCCAGGCCAAGAGTGACAGCAGCTTCCCTGCATTCCAAATGAGAAGCCCTTGGGGTATGAAATAGTGAAACAACACCATTTAGAATAAAATAAAACATGGGAGCTCTGATTCACAGTCCTATTCAGTAATGACTGGTAACTTTCTTCCTCAAAAGAATGAGAAGGATTAAAATCATTGCAATGGGTACTATCCAAGATAGGAGTGTAATATCTTCTGAGTTAAGCTCCTGAATAGAAACCTAAAGGCTTGGCCCTAACAGCCCTCTTCAAGTCAGTCAGTTTGTGCTGATGTAACTAATGAGACGTCTGGGCCCATCGTCATGAAAAGAGAGCAGATTAACACCTATGAAGCTAAAAATAAAAGCGTCACCTCTGAGGTTGGGCCCATGGTGCTTATTACAAGAGGTGGGGTAGGATTGGCAGAGCTGTGCGTCCATCGTGGATGTCACCATGGCACACCCACGCCAACATCTCCACGGAGACATAGCACATTTCTAGGTCCTGCATCACCAACTTGTTGCCAAGGAAACAAGAGGATGCAAAATAAAAAAAAAAAAAAAATAAAAAAAAAAGAAGAAAAAAATCTCAATGACATTCAATTTTGAGACAGTCAAGAAACCCCTGAAAGGGATTCTAAAGTGCCTGAGAAGGAAATGGAAATTGGGCTTCTAATTACAGATTCTCAACCAACTCCTTTTTATTCCCGGGTTATTCTGTCTGCTCACGTCACTGTCTTCTTGCCATTCTCTGTCTACAGAGGTACGAATGCCAGACACCAGTGAAAAGAGAATCAGAAAGAGCTTTCCTGGAGTGAAGGAGAGAAGGGAGGGAGAGCAGGGGAGAAGGGAGAAGTACAACCAATAGTGGAGATTCCATAACTCAAAGGAAGGTGGTGGACAGAAGCTGCAGAAAGGGAAATATGTGGAAGAAAGGCAGAATAGGAGAGAAGGTTTCTGTGAGAAGGGAATATGTGCAGTTGGCAGGTGTGGGTGTACACATGTATATCCGCACCAAATGCATGTGTATTTTTATACATACAGCTGAGAAGGTACATGTACATACAAAGGTGTACCAAAATCCACATTGTTTAAATAAAAACCTGAGTTGTGCACCCCCCAAAAATCAAGTTGACATAGAAATCAAGTAACTAAACAAGAAAGAGTGTCTTTTCATTTTGTTTCTTTTAATCCATCGTAGCACTACATTTACAAGCTTTTTCCACAGCCAAAAAAGCTACAAATCTACACCTTTTTTAAATGACAGACAGAACTTTCATGCAACCACCTGACCCTAGGAGCTGTGGCTTTGCAAAAAAAGGAGAAAATGTAAGAAGAATCACAAGAAGGTGCTGACAGGTGGCAAGCCTGGCAGTGCACATAAACACATGAGCACACAAGACAACCAGCAAAGTGCATGACAATATGAAGGGGAGGATGTGTTGGGATGTGCAGAGACACACAGCTACCAAGACAAGACATGCAGGTGTTGTTGAGCATAGCAGAGCCACACTCCTTGACCATTGAAACCTGCACGGTCTTGAGTTAGACAGCCTAGTTCTCTTGGGGAATGAGCACAGAGAGGGTTAACTGTTTGAGTAGATGTCATCTGCATACCATCTTACTTGAGCATGAGAGATAGGGAAAGTTTCATCATGGGATAGCACAAAGTGGTGCAGAGGTTTAATGGCTGCAGGAAGGCTTCAATTTGGGTTGGTGCTGAAACAGATGAAAGAGCTCTGTCTTCATGTACTTCTCTTCAATATTCAGTCTCAGCCTTCTTCATTCCTTGAGCCTGTCATCAAACTTGCAGCCAGAAGTGAGATTGCTATAGACCAAGAAGGAAAACTTGGAGACAGAAGGTAACCACTGCTGAATTCCAACAAGGGTCCTACAGAATGACACAGAGGAATCTCATTTAATAACAAGGATTTATGGCTGTTGATAGTAAAAGGCTGCTAGAGTAAGGTTTGGACTCCATCCCAGGGAGACAAGAACCATTGCTGACTGAACACAAATATCCCTTTGTTCCCCCTACCACCTTCTTCCTGCCTCTTGTACAGATCTTTGCTGGACTGAAAGGTCTCTACACACTTCAAGGCAGATTTTCTTCCCCTTGTTAGAAGAAGATGCAAAGGATGCCAAGTGCTTCTCTAAAACATGTGTGGTGACAGTCCTGGCAGTCCAACAGCTTTTTCTAAGGTTGCCATGAATGGAAGTGATGGGCACATGAATCACAACTGTGGAGAACACCAGCCTACATGCAGATGCTGCATTCAGATTAGCAGAAGCAAGTCCTGACCACTCAGCACTCCCCTACTTACTGTGTGAGGTACTTTGGACTATCCAGTCCCCTTGTGAATTGTAAGCAGGAGAGGATGCAGAGACCTCCTCTTACATATATGCACTCAGTATAAAACCACAGCAACACAAGAGCCCGAATCACCTAAATGGCAAAACCAAGGTCAGAAACATTTTAAGCATTTATCAGTGGTCCACTTGCACTTCATTCCTGAGTAAGGTGAAAACAGCTGAAGTGTCTAAACTGCAGGACACAGAAAGTGGGCTCAGCTTTGTGTATTCCAATTCCACAGTGCCTCACAGACTCAGCCCACATCCATGGGAGCAGAACACTGTGTAGCCACATCCAAAGGGTCCATATGCCCCCAGCAGAGCTGTACAGACAGACAGTGTCTGGTGCTGAGAACTGGCCATAACGCAGATACAGGGAAGCAGAGGCATTGCTGTCAAGATGCAGGCTAAGTCCAAGTGAAGGGGAAGACAGTAGAAGTCCATTTCCTCTTTTCAGCTCATCTTAATTTCTCCATCATATGTCTCAGCCATACTTTACTTCTGGCATATCCAAAATGTTACCTCTTCTCAACTAAGATAAATACACTATTCACATGACTCTTTTGTATTAAAAAAAAAAAAAAGAAGAAAAAAAAAGAATGCTTTTATCAGGGAGTTTAGAGTCACAAATTACTTGTGAAAAAGGATATAATGCATTCTGTTTAAAAATGAAGGTATATATCACAACTCCCAGCTCCTGAATCACCACTATATGTTCATGTTTCCTGGAACGAAAGATTTTTTTTTTTTTGATTACTTACTGTTTTGGATGAATTTATCATGAAATACCCAACAAGTGACATTAAAATTTGCTTTGGGCAAAATGCAAGTTCTGATAATTTTGGCTTTTTCTGTTACTCCAAGTGCTGTTCATTAATGAAATGAACATTTATTCCAACTGACTTTTTTTCAGGCATAATTTTATAATTCATATTTCCCTAGATAGAGTTTTGCCTCTTCAACAAATACTTTAATAGGAACTACTAAGTTTGCTTTGAGTGAAAAAGTACAAGACGCCCTAGGAAATTCAGAGTTTCAGAAAAATATTTCTAAAACTCTGACAGTGGTATCCTTTGTAAACAAAATTGCAACAGAATTACGTCCTATGACTTTCCTAGATATTTAATGTGCAGTACAGGCTCTCTTATTCACATGCATACATTCTCTAACACACTGCATGCCTACAATGCATATGCACCATCATTTCTCCCTCTAAACACACACAGACCTTCTCTTTAGCATAAGGACAGCTACACACACACCTGCACAATGAAATCTTTCTGACACAGAAGCCCTGAAACACAATTTTATCTCTCTCTTAAACACACTGTCATTCCTTTTTTTCTAACACAATGTAATCTCCCTCTTGCTCTTTCTTTCATACACATAGACACAAAAACAGACACATGCAGTGTAATCTTATCTCTCTGAGATTCAACTACAGTATCTACATTATTTTCAAAATTGCATAAACACTTTCTGCCTGACATTTCCATTTGTAGACTCCATCAGTCACAACTACACAACTGACTGCAGAGATGGGAGGATGTGGAAGGAAGTCCTTGATCACGTCAATGCCTGTCTCTTAGGTAAAGAGGCCTTTTCTGGCAAGATTTTATTTTACAAGCCAGGAAACATTATAAGCAATGTTTTCATTTCGGATGCAGCATTAGTTACACAGTGCTTCTTGTTATATTATACCACCAACAAATAGTAAGAGACTTAAACAGCATGATAAAAAAAAAATCTGCTAGATCATAAAAAAGATTTTTCCTGTATTGCTATCATTGTCAAACACTTCATTGATACGTTCCACAATACGTGCTGCAAGCAAATTACAATATGCAGTTACACCGATATTTCCTATGACATATAATATGCTGTAGGCCCTGAGATTTTAAAAGAAAAAAAGAAAGATGTATAGAGAAGGTTCCACCTCCACTTAAGCTATTATTTCTACAACAAAAGTCTGTTCTTAAATCACTTGTATTAGCAGGATTGTTCTAATGGGAATATTAAAATGAATGTCTGCCTCTGTGAGCTTCTCTACACAATGGATATTGCCAACAGTGAGAATTAGAGGATGTAACACAGAGCACTTCTCTTGCATGCCATTGATTAAGACGCAGGCTGGCAATTTTGGGGGGGCATCTGCAAAATTAAATTTCATACCCTCATTTGACTTCTCCAGATTACCTCATAACGGAACTAAATATTAAAATGAAAATGGTAGTGAAGGATGTGGGGTTGATCAGCAATATTATAGAGCAGGTAAACAGGATTTTTTCACAAGATTTTGTTGGACTGAAAGTGTTTTTATTGCCTCCATTGAGAAGGCTTTAAAGAAAAACTGCAGAGGAAAGAGTTATTTTAAAAAAATACCGGAAAACCAGCCTCAGAGTATTGTCTTACCTCTAAATAAGCATCTTAACTAAACACAACTAGAGTCCCTAACAGAGAGTAACTTGCTATAATTCCTGGAAAAATGTTATTCCTTCATAATGAAGGGAATTTTGCCTAAGAATTTAAATCAAAGCATGAATATGGCTTTAAGAAAATTTCCTCGGAGAAAGGAAATACTTTTGTGGAGCCAAACTCACAAAAAACCTGATCCACTGAAGGACTAGAAAAGCAAAAGCAGCTGTCCCACTACCAGAGGGAACCAAAAGAGAGGTTTTCTTGTAATGGCCTACAATACTGTTTTGATTAACCATACATTGTTTCGAGAACATTGTCTTACTGCCTGTATCAGCACAAGGTCACACAGCTCCAAACAAAAAGACTGCTGAGCCAAGACCAACTGGGATCACAGGAAACTGGAGTGGAGGGATGTAGGCAAAAAATAGGATAGACACGGGATCCCATTTTAGGAGTGTCTCCGAGGGTTTGAGAATGGAAGTGTGGTACCCCTGGCTATGACAGCAATAGCTAGAACAGGTGTATTCTATGCAGCACTGAAGAAGTCATGGGAAACTCCCACGCCCTGCAGTGTTTTGTCCCTTTTTAAAGTTATAATCCCATTAGAAGTGCGAAGCAGTGGTTTTCTGACACTGCCAACCAGCATTCAGCTACCACAAAAATACCTAAACCAAAGCAGATGACCACTTCTGACAATACAGAAATTGACCCTAATCTACTGCAAGAAGCTCATATCACCACAGACCTTGCAAAATCCATGCAGTGAGAGCCAATGTCCCATTCTTCCTCTCCACAGAATTGATAGAGGAGGATCGGATCCACTACAAATTTCTCCCACACACCACATACCCCCATGTGCCTTTTCCCCTCTTGCCCCTGGAACAGATGCCAAATGTCCACAACTCCATCTGTAACCCCATTCACAGCACTGGTACGCTGTGTTGCACTAGAGGATGGGAGAGCATTCCACAAGCAGGACCCAATGTCACTCTACCCCTGAGGTAGGAAAGCATCACTCAGCCCCTTTCTACAGTGAGAAGCCCAGGGCAGTTGCATGTAGCAACTGCAGACTGAATACAGCACATGAGTTTCCTGACTCCTTTCCTGATATCTGTGATAGCCACCTGGTAATCTTCTGCATGGAAAACATTCCCTAGAAAACAGATTGGGTTACTAGTTCAGCTGCCCCCAGGAACTCCAGACTTTTTCCTCCTTCCTGACAATTCCTTTTTGATATCAAATACCGTGACATTAAGGATCCTGATGATTTTGAATGCTATTTAGATGTCGAACCTTGAGAAAATTTTGTAGGCCTCATGATACCCTATGAAGGCTTCTGACTTTAAACCCTACTTGCTGGTTGTGAAACAGATTCACTTCTTAGAATCACCTTTGATGCACTCTCTGAGAACCTGTAGGTAAATGTCACCTGTGGGTTAGTCAGCTCATTTGGAAAATTGTCTGCTCAGCATCTACACCATCTGCCATGGTGTCTTGCCATTGATCTGTTGTTAGAAACAAACCTGGGTTTTGGTGCCTTCCTGAACAAATAGGTTTCCATGGGTCACTTGGTCAGTGGTGGTTGCTCTGTCACAGGCATCTCCACCTCAGTCACCTCCGCTTCTTCTTGTTGTTCCTCCAAGCCTGAGCAGTGGCCCAGCTGTCAAACTTCTAGGTAAAGCTCAGTGTGGACTCCTGCAGATCTTCCATTTCTACTTGTAATGGGATTGACCCATGGAGGCTGCTCCATTGAGGATTCAGGAGAAAGCCACTAATCAAGCTGACTGAGACATAACACAAAGCTTCTTTCTATCTCTGCCTTCCATAGTTTCCTCTTCCTTTCTTACTGTGTAATCAACCTAGTTGTCTACCTTTCTGTCACAATAGTAGCTGAGTAGTTCTTCAATATTTCAGAAATAGACAAAAAACAGCATAGTCTTTTCTTGTTTTCCTTCCCAGGCTGTAGGAGGAATTGTTCAATTCATTTTTTAGGTAGCATGATTTGTTTGCTTGTTTATAGGCATACATGCAAGTGGGTGTTTTGTAGATGTATGTGCAGAACTCACTGGGGGAGGGCTAGGCTGAAGAGCCAAGCTGTGTGTTTATTACTGGGAGTGGCGAGATGCACAACCTTCCACAGCTGATGTGTTATGGACTTCCACAGCACAGCCCCTGTCAGCACTCTGTCTCCTGCTTTTAGCTCAGACACACCAGCAAATCTGGAAAATGGACTGGAAGGGAGATATTTAGCGAGGAAAGAAAGAAGAAATAGCAGCATTATTATTATTTCAGTCTTAGCTACTTCAAGATTGCCTCTGTCCTGGATAAACAAGATATCTCCTGCTATTGATGAACATCTAAACATGAGGCAAATGCTGTGGAGAGGGTCTTTTCTTAGGCCAGCTATTATGGACAGGTAGGAAATAATACACAAGTTTCTCTTTGGGATTGATGTGGCAGTGGAGTGAAAAACTGTGCAGATCTTGGAAGAAACTTTGACATTTCTAGTGCTACAAGACATGACAGCAGAAATTTCCTGGACAGTGTACTTCTCAAAAAATTATTTTTACCAAACTTCTCTAAAAAATATTTGTGCCATAAAGTACAAATACCCAAAAATATTTTGCTTTCATTGATGACAGATATCGCACTGGCTCCTAACAACCACATTTACTGGAACAGCTTTCATCCTTTTAACAGCTCTTCCTTTCCCCATGTACCATATGTTTTGTGCAGATCCCACAAACAGAAAGAAGTCAGAGGCAATACCAAGGGTCTCCTGCCATTTTTAAAGCTAAGTATTAGTCAAGGGATAAAATAACATTGAACATCATGTCAAGAGTTTCACAGGGAAAGGACATGGCAGAAGAATGTATTTAAGTGGGACAATATATTTCCAGCATTGGATTCCTTGGAACAGTGTTACCTCTATCCAGATTACTTGGCCATTTGGGGACTTCATGTAATGCTGGGATGACTGTTTGCAGATTTTAAAGTAAACAGTATGAAAGAAAAAAAAGTATCTTTGTTGACTCCAGGGCAGTCTCTGTCTAAGTTTGTCCAACTGAATACCAGTCTTTCAGAGATTTGCAACAAATTTATCTGTTGCGTTGGTAGCAGTAGATTAGTAGAGTGTGTGTAAAGCCCTTCCTCACACATATGTGTACAGAGAGCTGGGACAGAGGGGAAATGTGTGAGTGAAATGCTGGGTACTAGAAGAATGTTTTGTTCCTGCAGTGCTTATTTTGTAAAAGTCTAGAAAAAAGAAGAAAGACACTAGAAAAAAGAAGAAAGACACTAGAATTGCTGACCCAGCTGGATTTGCATTGTAGGTGACTGGGATACAAAAACACTTTCTTTTAAAACAACAGCTGATGAGGAACTGGTTGGATAATCCCATCCAGAGGGTAGTAGTAAACTACTAACACAAGCACAATGTCTAGATGGAGACCAGTGACAAGTGGTGTCTCTCAGGGGTCTGCACAGAGACCAGTACTGTATAATGTCTTCATCAATACAATCAGGGGATCGAGCACACCCTAGGCAAGTTTGCAGATGATAGCAAGGTCAGTGGTGTGGTTGACATGCCTGAAAGATGGGATGCCATCCAGAGGACCTGGACTAGCTTGAGAAGAAGGCCCATGTGAACCTCAGGAGGTTCAACAAAGGCACATACATCATCCAGCACCTGGGTCAGGGCAGCCCATTATCAATACAGATTGGGGAATGAAGGGATTGAGAGCATCTCTGCCGAGAAGGAGGTAATGGTGAATCAGAGGCTGTACCTGAGCCAGCACTGTGTGCTTTCAGCACAGAGAGCCAAGAACATCCTGGGCTGCTTCAAAAGCAGCATGACCAGCAAATCAAGGGAGGGGATTCTACTCCCCTGGTCTGCACTAATGAGACCCCAACTGGAGAACTGTATCCAGCTATGGTGTCCACAGCATAGGAAAAACATGGACCTGATGGAGCAGATCCAGAGGATGGTAACAAAAACAATCCAAGGACTGAAACACTTCTCCTATGAGGAAAGACTGAGAGAGTTGGGGCTGCTCAGTCTAGAGAAGAGATGGCTGAAAGAAGACATTAATGAGGCTTCTCAATGCCAGAAGAAGACTTAGAAGAAAACGGGAACAGACTTTTTAGTAGGGCTTGTTGTGACAGGACAAGGGGTAGTGGGTTTAAAATACAAGATGGTAGACTAGATACAACTGTGAGGGTGGTGAAATAGTGGAACAGGTTGCCCAGAAAGGTGGTAGATACCTTGTCCCTGGAAATAGTCAAGGTTCAGGGTGAGTTCAAGGTGAACTTATATTCAAGTTCAGGGTGAACTGGGTTCTGAATAGATTGGTCTAGTTGAAGACATCCCTACTCATCGCACAAGATGACCTTTAAAGGTCCCTTCCAACATAAACTGTTCTATATTTCTACGATTTTATAATTGAGGGAGTCATGAATTCAGAAAGCAGAAGGGAAGAAAACAGGCACTTCATCTGCAGTACAGTTAAAACGAACCATCCTGAACAGTCATTATAGCAGCTCAGCATTGGGATGTCAATAGAAAGTCACTGCACCTCTGTGTCAGATTGGTTTAAAACACACACCATTCAAAACAAACAAACAAACAAAGAAAACCCTAATAAAACAAACCAACCAAAACAACCCCACATATGAAGAAGAATCCATATAGATTCTTTTTATTTTTTCTCTGGGTTTTGAATCGTCAGATTTTTTCTGGTCTGATTTTTCAGTATTGTCTGCAACTGTGAAGACAAAAAGCACACATTTACAAAAATAAGATCTTTTATTATAATGTATTTACATGAATCCAGTGTCTGGGGATTTTAACACCTGAGTACAGAGTGGTGACCCTACTGTTTCCAGCACAGGTCTGTTACGGGCTTTGTGTTAACATGTCAGCACACTTCCCTTTCCATATGCCACGACCTTTCCATAAAGTTATGGATTTGTGGAACTGCTGAGCTACTGCTCTGCAATGTGTATGCAACACTTGATCTGAAACCATGAAAAATTTTCTTCTACAAAGTAGACCAGAAGTGGCAGACAGTATGTATTTCAAATATAGACATTATGCCAGCACAGAAGGGAATATATCCCAAATTTCATATGCCAGGGGGTCTCTACTAGCTTTTTCCAAGGAAAGTAACACTCCCTTGGGGAGAAGCATCCCTCCCCCACTTTCTCTTTGTCCCTTTGCTCTGCTTCACCAAGAGAAAAGGCTGCATCTTTCACCAGACAGACTCAAGCCTGCAAATCCCTTGGCAGACAGCAGACAAATTTCTGTTAGCTGATTCTTATGTGACCAATTCACATAGTACAAACAAATTATGATGCAAATGCTAAAGATGGCAAGACATTACAGTGTAAACAAAGGCTCTTACAGGATCCTGACAGCTCCACTGCTTCAATTACTGCACACTGAAAGGAGGAGTGAGATCAGAGTGACTCTGTCCCATCACACTTGGACTCACAGTTAAGGTGGCTCATGCATACATGAGAGCATCTCCTCTGAGTACCCAGTGCTTGCACAGAGACCAAAATGCTGGGAAAACTTAAGGCTCTGCAGTCCTGACAGCATTACCAATAGTCACATGGACAGTCGAGCATCCTGCAGCAGAAGCAAACATTACACCATGAGGCAGTGGGTGTCTGTCCAGCTCCCTGCACATCCTCCAGGGCAGGCAGGAAATCAGAAGCCAGACTATCACTAGCTCAGTGGAGTAGTGCACACACCCCCCACTCCCCTTCTCCTCCCCAGGCAGCAAGCAAAGAAGGGTGAGTGCTAGTAAAAAGGCAGGCTGGCTCCCCAATGTGAGAATCCTGCTCATAAAACTCAATTAAGTGGATTACAGATGAGCTCACTCCCAGCGGTGGGTCACGTTCCATTAGAGGCAGGCTGGATGCCAGGCGGACTCAGCGCTGCTTGGACGGCAGGAAGATCCACCCCACCACTTACCATCTCTGCCTCTGACCTCACCATACTTTGCAGGATTTCTTGCCCTGTGCCCCACGCTGCATGGCAGGCTCATTGCTCATCCAAGCTCATCCTCTCAGTGAGGTAATCAGGATCAGTGTTAGGTCATGGAGAAATATGGGGATGACCAAGCTCTCTGAAACACCGTGGTCTAGGGCAGCAATGTGGAAAAGGAAAAGCATAGGAGAAAGAGGCAAAGTGGAGCAAGAGGAAGAGGAGCAGAAAGAGAGATCCCCTGGAAAACAATGGCAGAGTTCAGAAAAGGATGGAAACAGTCAACCCCATAAACTGGATTAGTGGTATTTTATGTGAAAGTGAGAAGAATCAGAGCTCTCAGCTCACTAATCCCAAAGGCTTTTTCACAGCATAGGTATAAGATTACAGTATTGTCTGCTACACACCACCTACAGTCACTGCACTCAGCACTCAAAAATGTGTGTGTGCTTGTATGTGGGGAACAAAGAGTGTGTCTAGGGTATATTTGTGTGGGGGAATGACTGTGTTTGGAAGAGAAAATAGCGGGGGAGAAGAGAAGGTGAATGAATTTGTGAAGGGTGAGTGTGTGTGGGCGTGAGGGCAGGAAAAAGCTGGATGAATGACTGTGTGGGTGGGTAATACATGGGCTAGAGTAAGTCAAATGTTATAAGCACCTGCAGGCATTTTGCCAGATTTGAGACCTATTTTGACTTGCTTTATACATCCCACTTTGCTTTTCACTGTTTGCAAACGTTCCTGGCAGCTCAGCTTAATTTGTACAAATAGCAACCGACCAAGAGCAAGCCAAATCTGTTGTGAAATAGGTTGAAGAAGACACAGGTTTTTGTGCAGATCCAAGCAGCAGGGGCTTTGTACCATCTGGAACCTGTGTACTACATCCCAGGAAAAGGCCTACAAGGGAGATCAATCTAGTTACCTCCCCACCATTTGCCATTCCATGTGAGGAAGGAATACTTCAGACCAGTTGCAAAGTGAGACATGCTGTCTGGACAATGATCCTCACAGGGCATGGGACCCACACAGCGCAGGCATCTGCCATCCTGGCATAGGACACCTCAGTATCCACAGCCTCAGAGAGAGCTTTCTCCTTTAGCTCAGAAGGACTGAGAGGAAGACAGCAGCCTTATGTTTCATTCCCCTGTGTGTGGCAAGTGAACTCAGTTTGGCAGTGTGGGGCAGCAGGTTTCCTATTTGTTTTACCACCAGTTTACCAGACAATGTTGGACAACTTCACTTGCCTTCTCCACGTATCTGTTTCCTAAGACAAAAAACTATCAGTAATGATACAGATATGAGATCTCTTGTTGGAAAGCACTATGTAAGACTCACGTGATATTATTCTCCTGGACTAGCTGAGGGTGATTGTCAAATTTCCTTTGTATTCACTGACAGCAGTACTCAAACCATAAGCCCTGAAAAAGTCCAAGCCTGCACTGCAGGAGCTCCAACTCTAGTCTCTTCAGTTCTGCTGCTCCTTTCAGCAAATCATGACCCAGGTTCTGGCTGTCTGTCTCAGGACCTCCAGCATAAAGTACATGGAGGCCATCCTGAGGGGCAAGGGATCTCACAGTCCCTTTGGCACAACCCAGATTGTTCTTGCTGCTCGGTCCTTGGCAATTCCACTACCTGGCTTGTATACTGAGTGTGTTAAGAGTCCAGAATAGCTAGGATGCAAAAGTACTGTGGCCACACCATTTCCTTCCCCATAATGGTGCTAAAAGAATTGAGGGTCATGTATCACAACCGAGCAATCTGATGCCTTGTCTTTTATTATGCTTTTCCCTTCTCTTCTGACTGGCTTTTCTTTATCAGCATTTCTCTTTCTTCTACCCTGCCCCAGAGGTTTGCTCTGGCAAGTACTGCATGCACTGTGCCAAGCTGCTTTACCCTGCCTTACTGATGGTCCCTGGAATGGCTGACAGTACACTGCTATACCCTTCTGTCTGTGTGCATGAATTAGCAAGCCCTTTGCTTTTCACCTTCAGTGGAAAGAGAGTGACCTGTCTATGCAATTAGCCCCCACTCTCTTTAACTAGAGAGAAGACAATATATTGCCTCTCCAGGGAACCCAAGAGAGAATGAGAGAAAAAAAACAAGAGATGCTATCAGGGTGCCAAAGCATTAGGTATAAAAAAACCTTTTTCATCCTAACAGTATATCAGGTGCTGCCTCAAGAACTGTTATTGAACTACAGTCAGAAATAGTGTGGTCCTACCCTGTGCATTTTTCCTGCTTCTGGTACTCTTTGCTTCTTGAGCATATTTCATTCAATGAAATTATTTAAGGCCCTGCCTTCAAGGAGGATCTTTTGTGAAATACCACGGCTCTGCCTTCTAAACCTTCCATCTGAATGGGAATAAGTGCTGTGGTTGCCACAGCACAGGCTACAGAAAAATGATGCTTCAGTTTAATTATACTGAGTGGCTGAGGCCACTGCCTCACTGCTATGGGATACATTCCTCTGAAAAGCAGCCAGGTAATTTTGCTGTGGCTGCCTTTCCCCGAGTGTCCTGGGAAGTGGAAGGGAGGAAAGGTGACAGGGAGCAGGGCTTTCTGCCAGGTTTTGCTATAGCAAACATACCTGAGCTGGGTGATCTCAAAGGATGTGGTTACACCAAGCAGAGATCCCCCAAGGCAGTGCCAGAGGTGGCTGGTGGATTCTGAGGAGTGCAGGAAAAATTCAGTTTTGATGTGATTTCCACTGCACTATTCCTGTGCAGGATGAGGGAAAATAAAGAAAAGGGATTGGGGAAAAAGGCAGAAAGGATCTGGAATTGTATCTCTCAAGATTCTAGAAGTAAGGAAATAAAAGCAAAAAGGATGTTTCTGAGAGACCATTAACCACAGCCATAAATGTTGTTGTACCCAACTCAGCCCTTTTATAAGGGGTGTTGCCAAGACAGCTTTGGCACAGCTGACAGCAGGGTTGGTGGTGCTTCAGTACCTCATGCAGCTACTGCCTGCTTTTCCTGGAGCTGGTCATGGGCAGTTGTGCCCCAACTATCTACACAGCTGGAAACAATATAACCACATGTGCTTGGAGACCCAGCAAATTCTACTCAGAAATGGGGGAGATTAACCTCAATGTCACCCTATGCTAATATGGCTAATTTTCTTCTGAGGATCATGCCTCTGCCTGGATATGTGCACATACCCCAGCTCATTTGGGGCATGCTCAAATGCCCACAGCACAGCACTGCCTTACCCAGCTGGACACACTGTGAGGAGCTCATACAGGAGTGGTGGTTTTCACCTACCTAATGGGCATTTTCTTCTGCAGTGCAAGCAGTTGCAGACTCCAAAGTCCCTCTCATCTGCAACAAAATTCTCCCCGAACACTTCAGGAATTGGCTACTACTTCTATCAGCCAAACTTCATTCTCCATGACCCTAAGGACACCCAGACAAGGATGAATCCACTTCCTTCCCCCCTTCCTTCCTTCCTTCCTTCCTTCCTTCCGCCACTTCCTTCCTTCCTTCCGCCACTTCCTTCC
>JAYDZK010000001.1:22439500-22454619 GCA_034509185.1 Euphonia xanthogaster | reverse complement strand
TTTGTGTTATTCTATTGCAGCCAGCCCAGAGTGGGCCATGGTGACAAATACATTCCAGGCTATCTTCGTGAAGCAGAAGCCCCTACTGTTTCAGCCAAAATGCCTGTAGTGACAGTATATGCTTTATGTGGTTCAGCTAGGACTGGGAAACCTGATCTCATAAACTTTGTCAGCATGAATTATGTCTTTATTATATTAAATGGCATCTTGGCGTTTGCCCATATACCACATCACAGCTCAGCAAACACATATACAGGCCCCTCTGCCAGAGTGTGCAGGCATGTGGTTGTTGTGAGGCCTCCCATCTCTGTGCCTGTCCAATTTGGTCATGATTGACATCTCAGCCGAGATGTTTCATCAGTGTAAGTTCCCCCTCCTCGCCTCATTCTTAAGCTTTCAGAAGGTAGGCGCTTGGTCCTGTGTCTGTTCAGAGGAAGCACCATGACCTACACGTCTGCCCCTGACCTTTAGCCTGATCAATAAAACTACAAATTGGTCTTTTCTTATCCTCGACACTTTAGTCATAAAATCCCTATTGAGATGGAATGAAACACTGAACTTTATGTCTAGCATCATGAACATGTTTCGTAGCAGGGGAGAGACTGGCAGTATTTCAGCCATCAAATATACAACCCTCTTTCACTCACTCTCTGTGCAGCAATCCTGTGTGTGATATTTGAAACCTGTAGAATGTAATTTTTGGTTCTATATTCACACATTTTCCCAAATATTCCAAAACAGCTAGAACCTCTAGTGTGCTTTGGTGATGTTCAGGAGAAAGAAAGGAAGTGGTCTCATTTGTCTCAGAGAGGAACAGGGATCCTTTTGGGAGAGAAAACAAAGCCCAATAAGAGCGTAATGCTAGATGGGTGCACAGTTTTTGCTGGTATTTCTCTTACCTGGTGTTTTGTTCCTGCAGGGGACTGCGTGTAGTGGGGCAGGGAGCATGAGAGGACATGGGAGGGCAAAACTCTTATCTTCTTAAGACTGGCACAGTGTTGCCAGACCTAAGCTTGCTTTTGCCCTTGTGCAATAAGCAGTACGTGGGTCTGAAAAAGCATGTAATGGGTGGGGGGTTTTATACCGACAGCCTTTATCATCAAATCAGAAGGGATTTAACATGGCTTTAAATGTACTTGTGTTACTTTACACACATTGCAGAGCAATTCAGAGGGAGGAATGAGGTTGTACTGCACAGTTTTGTGCACAGCTTGGAAAATCTATTCCATCGTTACAGTGAAATAGCTGTTGGAGCCACATGCTTTCTTCATGCTGGCAAGAGTGTGGTGTATTTAGCATGCTCAGCTGCTAGTCGGGTTGTAAACCATGCTTTTTACTCAGCTGCACTGCCATGGGATGGCCTTGAATAACCTCCTGTGTCACATCAGGGCTTTTTACTGATGAAATGAAACATGACTGTGAATCGGAGGAAAGAAGAAAATCCTAACAGACTCTTCTAATTTCTTTTGGATAGCCAGACCATTCCTTTTGCTTTGAAGGATTGCCATCATGTATATTCATCCACAAAACACAGAAAGCCAGATCCAGTCAATAAGGTGGACTAGAAGACCAGAAGTCTTTGGATTCTTGAAAGCCCAAGAGGAGTGGTATGAAAATAATAGCATCTCCTGTGTGGGTCTCTGATGCTGCTGTGTGCTACCTAACATTGCTGAGTCTGCGAACACAATTTCCTCTGCCACAGCTTGCAGGAAAGCCCAGAAACACTGTGTTGGAATCACAGCACATGTTCAAGGCAGGTAGGTGGCAGGTTCAAAGAGGAGCAAAGAAGCAGCTCCTTTATGTAATGCACAGTTAAGCTCTGAAGTACCTTTTCTCAGGATTTAATGGGTGCTGGAACTTCATGTGAGTTTCAGAACTAATCCAGTACAATCCTGGAAGAAGCAAACATCAGAAGCTACCTGATGTAGCTCTGCTGCTTTATTGTATGAGAAGTTCTTAAGCCATAACTTGCTGGAGACTGGAAGAATATACAGGGCAGAAGTTGCTCTATGCTGGCCCTGTTCTCTGCTCTCAGCAAGGTACCACTGTTGGCCAGCTGTCAGAGAGAGGACTCTTGCTACACAGAATGTATGCCTCTGCTGTCACTGATTTTACATAATCATAGATAATGCAGGATGTGACTAGAGTCTTCTAGGTTTATGTGCTTTCACACAGACAAACCCCACCTTCAGGAAATAGAGGCTTTTCCTAAAGAGACTTTTAGTGACATCATCTTTTAATGACACTGGATCCTTATATCTCATTCCAGAGATGGGACTTCCCTCTTCACTTCTTTATCCTTTATATAATTTGCTGGATGATCTTTGTGTCAAACCAGAGATCAGGTCTTTATTATAATGTATACTGCAGTACCTTATTAAAAAAAAAACAAACAACAGAGTTATTCTACAGAAGAACTAGTTGCCAAAAAAAAGAAAATAGAACAAGAGGCACAGCAGAACAGAGAGGGAGAACAAGTTGAGGAAAAGTTGGTCCCATTGGAATTGCTAAAAAATCAGTTCACATCTCTCAACTTCCAAATGATGCCACACAAATCTCATATCATGCCAACTAGTCCAGTCACAGGCTCATTTTAAGCCCTACCTCAGAATGCTATTTTTTTCTATTTTATTTAAAAGTGCTTCCTGATTTTTATAGCTGAGTACCCTTTCCTCTGGTGAAAAGCAGTGCTGTCTGACATAGGACAACAGCTCAGCTTTTGGTGGTGGTTATTGCTCTGCATTACTGTGACCATTTTCTTCCCTTTTGCAATGCCATTAAGGACTGAAGGAAGTGAATAATCAGAGGATAATACACCATTAGGGACCAGCCCTAACTGCACAATACATTTCAAATACACCGATATTCACCTTCCAGTTTCATCTTTAGTCCATTCTCTGTAAAAGGTTACCAGCACTGATGCAGCTGAGGCCTGCCCAGACACAAATTCTATTGGAAGCAGTGACATGAGTACCATGATTTTAACAGAACCAGGATTTCATATTCCAACTTCCCAATACGTTGTCTCATGTCGTATTTGAGCATGGAACTTGAGTAACGCCACATGACATAAAATACGCTGCATACCAACAGATTTGTGTTGGACTTGATCTAGTCATTCTGACTTCTTTATTCATATGGTTGAGCTGTGCAAGGAATAAATATCTCTGGTACCAGATTTAGAAAGAGTGTATTTTGTTGCAGACAAGAAGATATTATCTGCTCTGGTGGCAGTACGGGGGGATGATGGCAGTTTACAAAATGCAGAAACTCTGTGTGTATGTGTTAATCTCTGATAGGCTTATCGCTGTACTAAACTGCTTCCATAAATCATAGGCTTAATGCTGCTTTCAGGTACACCAACACTCACCCAGTAACTCCTGGAGAATTTTAAGTTATATAAATTACAGTAAAATTTGATCCCTTGTAGTGTCAGTGGTTTTTTAACACTCATCTTTTCAATAGGTAGAACACATAAACACTCGAGATTGTCACTTACTTCACCAAATTCAGCCTTGCTGAAGGCGGCTGAAGATATCCACTGAGCATAGCTAGGAGGGGCAGCTTCCATAAACCCATTATATGGGGTGATTTATGTGGCATTCATCGTGACTGGGCTTGAGGTGCGTATTTGCCTTGTTTTTACAGTATATGGCAGGTCAACTCATAATGCATGTTGTACTCAGACCTATGGATAAAATATGAAGTTCACAGAGGAAAAATAAGAACAGAATTTACATTTCATTCATTTTTTTTGTGTCTGCTGTTTCTGCATTCTCAAAAATCAAAATGCGTTTGTTGTATCCCAATCTACATCAAGCTGTCCTGAAGGAACATTCATTATTCTTTTATTGTCAGCAAAACACATTGAAACAAGGATATTAAACATCTGGCCAACATACATTTATGTGGCCCAAATGGCATATTCAAGTTCTAAGAATGTAAGAAATTCTTTGAAACAAAAGTAGTTTTCCCTCTGACTTGGGAGAGAAGGTATAAAATACAAGCTTGTATAAAATAAAGCAATGTTCTCTACCTGAGACAATGTGTAGCATAAAACCCTGGGAAGTACAAACTCCTGTCCTCTACCACTAATCTCATTTCAAGCATAATGAGGGCACTTAGATTTAACTAGTCTGCTGCTAAGCCAGGGTGATTGACAGAGAGACAAGCTTAGGACTGGAGATAAGACAAAAAATTAATATTGTGGGGGGAAAAAAAAGCTTAAAGAACAAAAAGAGTAGAGATTTACAGAAGAACAGGGGCCAGAAGAAAAAAAAAAGGCAAAAAATGTGTGGCCATAGGACATGGTCTTGCTTTTACCCCAACAGACAGGTCTCAGCTATGACTGGTGATAGGACCACAGAGGGAGGTGCTGTTTGCAGAGGTGTCAGAGCAAGCACAGCTCAGCTCCTGTGAAGCTGGTGTAAAAAAAAAAAAAGCTGGAAGGTAAGCTCCCAAACATCAGGTCACAACCCCAGCATCTCAAGGTTTTTCAGCCTCAGAGAATTTTCCTGCTGCCAGCACATTTTGGGTAAGAAAAGTGATTTTCTGCAGTAATGGAAAAAGGCAAGAAAGGCTGAAAAGTGGGGGAAGGTGAGAAGGATCAGTGGCACTTTGGGTGTCATCAGCCTGATAGAAAGGATAGTAGATTTCAAGACATGTGTGAACAAGAGAAGTTGGCAGTAAGATTTTCAGATTTATAGGAGATGACAGATAGGTAAAAGGGTCTGTCACCTTTCCTCCACTTCTCTTACCATTTCTCCCCTGATGCCCTTTATTCCTTTCTTACTCCCTGGAGTACGTGGGCTCCATTTCCAATTTGCCACCTTCCCTAAACCCCCCAGTCCCTTCTCTCTACCTGAGCAGCCTTCTGCCTACACATACTTCCTCCATCCTATCTATTACCCATCTGTGTCTTATCCCACTCTTCAAAACAGCTCCTCCAGGCAGCAGAGATTGCTGTCATAGAAATGGAGGCACAGGGGCAGAGCTAGGAAGATGGAAAAGGTAGAGAAAGGAGAAGGGAGTACAAGTGCAAATGATGATTGCTATTGATGTAGAGGACAACAAAGGCAGTGTGCAGATTGGGCTTCTCCAGCTAGGAGAGAAAAGGCACCTGGTTATCCTTGATGAAACTTTGTCTTCATACTGCTGCATACCTTAGAGCAGTCTAAGTCAGTGTAGCATGCCAAGTCAATTGGGGATGGGCAGGGGCAGGTCTGCTCCTATCCAAAACACACATGGGCATTGGAAGTCACATACCTTATAGCAGCTGTGGGGGCTGCAGCCTCCCTCTTGCCATGGGACGTCGAACCCTGGACAGAGCTGGCTGGCAGACATGCAGGGTGCCAGAGAGGGGCACTGCAAGGACTGCTGAACAGGGAAAGTAAGAGATGTGGACGCTGTGCCAGGTGGTGGCAGGAGGGGTAACAGGTGTGTCTCATGCATAAGGTGCACCAGCTGGCAGGGCTGCCAAGCCCCTGCCCATCCGGGGATGAACAAGGCACAGAGAAAACACCACTCTGTAAGAAGACAAGGATGAGAATGAGGTTAGATTCATAACAGCCAGACATATAATTTCCATCATGCAAGACAGTTCTGCACCTTTATTCAACATGATAGTTAAGAAGCTTGGAAATAATCGGGAGGAAAAAAACCTGTGATCAAGGCACTATCACAGAATTCAAACATCCATGGCTGACTGCTAAAAAGCATCGCCACTTGTTTTGTTGGGTAATGGAGGAAACCTTGTCTCTTTTCTTCTTCTGTTTTAGACTGAAATAACTACTTCATGTGATCTTTCAGATGCCTTGATCACTGGACATTATAAGTTGATATAAGTATGTGCCCACCTTACAAATTCAGCTGGTGTACTTGTCCATTCCAGAGTAACTAAATTATTGCAGTGTAATGACTTGGAGTCCAGTTTTCAAAAGCCCTTATCAAGTGCTTTAAAAACTTGCATCATACTTTCCAGAGTACCTCCAAGCACTTCTGACAGGAGATGTTCGTGAGTGGTGAGGGAATGGCTGCTATATAAAGTAACACTAGTTTGATTTCTGTGGGGCAAATTAAAAGAGGATTATAACAACAATAGCTATAATAATAGTAACAACATCATCAATAATAATGATAGGGTAGCACTCTTTCAGCTGAGCTCCAGTAACTGCTGCAGTGATGCTGCTGCCCTCAGCTGCCCATCCTCCCCTGTGACAGAGCCTCACTGTCACAGAAGCCAAGCCAGTGGAAGGGGATATGTGTCCGGGTGCTTGGCTGTCCCCACACGCAGCCCATGGTGGCTCTGGCTAACACATGCAAAGCTGAGCTTTAGCACACATTTTCCAGTGCTGCTCCAGAGGTAACAGCCTCCAGCAGCAAGGTGGGCTGGACAGCAGGGCTGTCAGGGTAGCACCCAGCACATGAAAACCAGAGCTGTTGTTTTTAATGAGAAGAATGAGGATGCCTGTGCCATGTTTGAATACATACGTCCCTACCATGGGATTGCCACACTGATGATGTCTGACAGGCTTTTCCATTGTGTGAAGCCCAGTGTTTGGCAAGGGGAAATAAGTGTTTTCAGTGAAGCAGAATGAGTAACCTTTTGTTAACCAGTAAGAAGAACAATTGAAGCTTAAGAATTAAGTGATATCCCCCTGTTTCAGGTCGTAGCCAGAGATTGGTGCAGAAATTGTTGCCCTGGGGCTGCTGTGTGTCCCCTGCTCCTGGGGTCAGCCATCACCCATGAGCTGAGGCCAAGCCCTGCCCATCCCTCTGCCTGCAAAATGTCCACAGCTCTCCCTGTCAGCTGCAAACAGCTGTTGCTAGGGAACTGCGAAAAGTCAAAAAGACAGCAAAGGATGAGGGGAGAGCAGCAGCAGAGGGATGGCGGGCCGCAGCTGGCGAAGGGGGAGGTGAAGGGGGAAGGGAGGGGAGATGGTCAAGAAAAAGGAAGAACTGAAGAGTCTGGGCTGAGAATTGGTCCTCATCTTGCCACAGAGAAACAATTCTCTTTCCCTCAAGGACTGTGTTTTCTTGTAATCACTAAATGGCTTCCCTTGATTTTGTTTGTGTGTTTTTGTTTGTTTGTTTTAACCTCTCTAGGACAGAGGACAAAGGTAGAATGTCTTTTTATTTAGTGTGCTTTCACATGATACTGTTTTGTACTTAATTATCACCTCATCCTCATCCCTTTCCTCTTTTAATGAAAAAAATGCCATTCTTAGTTTTGCTTTCCTTCACTTTTAAGGACTGTTGTTCTTTTACACTGAAGCATTGAAATTGTAGATATACCTGATCTGGTAAATGCAGCTGGAACTAAAACAACAGTTTTCATCTTTTGTCTTGAAATTTTCCTTCTTCCTGGAGTTGATGGGGTGCTGACAGATGTTTTTTTCTCTGGGAAACATCAGGGTTATAAAGTTATTCAGCACACAGTTATTCAGCTCCAGTCAAGATCTGCCTTATTTATCGAAGGACCTGTTTCAAAGCCAGCTGAACCCAACAGCAGGTTGTCCCTATGCAAAACTAACTTTGGATTAGGCCACATCACTACAAATCCCTGCTGACTCATAGGTCATATGTAAGAAATCTGCATCTGGTGGCATTTGACTGCCCACTGAAGTGACTTGACACCCTTAGAGCTGGTGCAGATCTCTTATGGCACCAAACCACAGCTCAGACTCTGGCATTAGGTCCTCTCAACAGATGTCTCGATGTCTCTGCCACTGCACTATATTGAGTGGGTTGGAATGTGATAAGTGATGATGTTTGAATTAGGGTGGATTCTAATTGTGGGCAGTATGAAAGCTGTCTGAGCAAATGCATCTAAATAAGGAACAAGATTATATAGTTCATTGCCAAACTGGAACAAGGAAACAAAAATATTCTTTGCAATTAAAAAAAAAAATTAGCAACATTGTGGATAAAAAGGTCGGTAACAAGATATATATGGATAGAGTCATTAAAGAAAATAAAATAAGTTATGTGCGGAGTTTCCAAACTCAACTGTGGTTACAAAACCTTCCAAAGAAAGCCATGACATGTAGTAAAAAGCTGTTTTATTAGTTTCAAATACTGCAATGTATAATTGACTTATGGCAGGGGTGGGTGCTGGGATAGGCAATATTTCACTTCCAAGCATTTGGTCCAAAATCAGCCTTGGTTAGCAGTGATTGAATGTTATTAGTGTTTGATGGGTCTCTGGTGGAACCTGTGAAATGCGTTGGAGGTTTCAGCGCACTTCCTAGTGGACAGGTGCCCATACCACTAAAACCACAGCTCTTTGGAGCTCGTTACACTCACTCTCATTGGCAGTCGCAGTGGAGAGGCTCACAGCTGAATGGAGCGTGGAGCAGTCTCCATGCTGATATTTCTTCTCTGCCAGTCCTGTGCTGACAGTAAAGAAAATACAGGGCTCACTGGTCTGCTGTTTCTATCTATTTGTCAGAGCAAGGGAATCTTTCAGCTCTTGGAGCAAGTGTGGTAAAGATTACTGAGCTTGCAAAAACCCATTCTTCCAAGAGAGGAACCAGAGAGGATTTAAGCCCTACATTGGTGCTTGGTATCTTGTTCAAAATTTTTCAGGCTTCTGGAAGAAAAATTCTGTTTGTTTTGATCCTTATCGATCTTCTCTGCAGGACCAAAGGACCTTGACTGGGCTCTTCTATAGTGCTTGCAGTTCTTTGTGACCCATGGTACACTCATTGAGAGGCACGGTTTACCTTAAGAATGCACAGAATTAAATGGTTTGGTAGGAACCATGTCATTTTCTGCACTTGGAAAGCTCAGTCCATCCTCCCTAGTCAGTGACAGGTGAGAAAACTGATTTCTGCAAATAAAGGCTTTGGCACATCAGGCTTGGTCTTTAGAGGCTATTCACAGAGCTCCATAGCTCATGTTGCTCACTGACATTTACATTTTACATATTGCTTTCACCAAGCTGCTTCTTGGCAGGCCAATAAATCCACCTGGTTTTTGATGGCTGTTGGTCAGGCTGCTTCCCCCACCATCTCCAGCCCTTGTTCATTTCCCTGAGTGACCAGGCACTTCTTCTGCTTTGCTCCTGTATTCTCTGGCACCTGGCCTTGCAGTATCTGCCAAGGCAGTTCAGCACCTGAATCTGTTGTTATCCTAAGCAGGCTGTGGTGGGTGGCTTGTTTGTTAACCTCTCTGCTGCCATAGGAAATATGCACGGCAGAAAGGCCTTGCAAAGACAGGGGTGAAGACACACTGAAAAGGCTGAGAAGGAAGAATTTTGGGGCAGCTACTGTGTAAGAAGCTCAGGAATTCCCTTATTGCTATGAAAATCCTCAATAACATTCACCAGGGGCTGGATGACAACAAAAAGACACCACCCTTCTGACTTTCAGTGGTACCTTTTAGAAAGAAAAGCACTTGCATGGAGAGGTAGCTGCATGCCAGACATGTGACTACAGACTG
The DNA here is from genome assembly GCA_034509185.1 of Euphonia xanthogaster. Taxonomy (NCBI): domain Eukaryota; kingdom Metazoa; phylum Chordata; class Aves; order Passeriformes; family Fringillidae; genus Euphonia; species Euphonia xanthogaster. Next base: position 22,445,178 of record JAYDZK010000001.1, on the reverse strand, counting down.
GCCTTCTCTGTCCATTCTCCAGCCTCTTCCTGCATCACAAAGCAGCCAAATCCATCTTTCAATCACCCCTCTGAAGGAACCTTCTAATTTTATTAACAATACAGGCCACATGGACAAATGAGTTTCCTAACCTAGGAAGCATTCATCTCATCCTAAGAGGTGTCTCTAGTAGATGGAAAAAACATCATGTGCAGCCACTTGTGTCTTCCCACTGATTATAGAGGGTCTCTGACTTCACACTAATATGTCTGGGTTTTAGGTGTCTGAGGTCAGCTGAAACAAACCTTGTGCTTCATGGTCTCAAGATGACAACAGGGGGGTTAAATGGTGGAATTAGAAGTCATTTGAAGCTACAGTTCTCTTCTTACAGTTTCAGTATTTCCTGAAGAGAATGAATAGATCCCAGTATTATCCAGCAGGTCAATTTTGTCAGATATGATAAATAATGAACTAAACCAGAATACTGCTTTTTGTGTCCAGAAGTGGTTTTCTGAATCCACGGATATTGGGTAAGCTTTGAACTGGAAAGGAATAGAGTTGATACTAATTGACTAGTTGTCTTTGTCCTGAGCAGGTGGAAAAGTGCAGCTGTGGTCACTGTCAATATGAGACAACAGCATGGTCAGTGGGGTATAAAGCAGTAAATAGTGAAAGATCTATTTGTGCTTCCTAACAGACTGAATAACAAAAGGACAATGGCTTGATCAGATGTTGTAGAGGTGAGAGCTCCTGCATCAAGAACAGCAAAGCCTTAGCCAGAGAAATGGCAACTGGAGAGGAATTGCACAGGCCCTCCAGAATGCCAGTGCTGACAAGACAATATTTTGTAACAGGGAGGATCAGCGAGGCAGAGCCTCAGCCAAACAACTGAGCATAACTCACTGAAAGTAACATTTTCTCAGTGGCCTTTCATGTGCAGAGACAGATATCATAGATTATATGAAGAAATTGTAAGAAGAGCTTTGCAAATTTCAAACAGAAATGCCACTTCTTGACACCCTGGAGGAAGAATTCGTTATGTCTATACAGTACTCTTCACCCCACATCAGTTTGCTTGGATTTTTTTTGTAAGAGAAGCATTTGCCTTTAAAGAATTCCCCTTTCACTGCATGCAGATATTTTCAGCTTTCATTTCTTTTTTCTCCTGTGTTGAACTTTTCTTCCATTATCTGTACCCCTCACCTATCCATTCAACATGGGTTCTTGTAGCAAGCAGGTTCATATCATCTAAACTTCAGTTTCTCTCCTGTGATAAGGAGATAAAAAACTCAACATAAGCAGAATCAGAAGCAGCAGTTTTAATTCTTTTATTTCCTTGGAGCAAATTAGACTTTAGTTTTGAGGCTTCTGGCTTTTGTGGTCTCTTTTTTACTGTTCTTCGTATTCCAGTATCAATTGAAGGTTTTGGAAAGGAAATCCCTGTAAGTGAAGTCTGTGGGGAATTTCAAACATAAATGTATTTGTTTCATGAAAGACATTCTTGTTTGGTTGGTTTTTAATGTAGAACCAGGACAGGAAAATGCAGTTAGGATGCAGTGGTGTCAAATGCTGTGGTAGCGATGTGGCTTGACACATTAGCTAGTGCTGCAGTGTAATAGGAATGGAACTCTAAAGCAAAACAGCTGGCACTGACAATCTGATGTCCACATTTACATGTTTTTGGTAGTTTAAGTTGGTTTAGCTGTAGTCTGGCCCCATAGGTTGAATGCCTGTTAGCAGCTATAGTTCTGGAACAAGTTTCCATTTAAATGGGAAAATAAACTAAATGGGGACAACAAGGATATTTACTTCAGAAGTGCACCTTTACACCAAAATAAAATGCTAATTCAGACTCCAAATACATGGCCAGAAGTCTGCCTCTACTTTTATAAAACAGAAGGAGTGATGTTCATTTCCTCCAAGAAAAAGGGTGTTATTAGCCACAGTCCATTTATCTGCTCAAGTGCAATGTGCTGGCAATTGAGGATGAATGCTGCATGCTTAGAACCATTAACACTTGGAAAGCATATAGAAATGCCCTAAAAAGAAACATACCCTATGTTAACTATACTCTCTGCGCTTTAATGATCCACCCACGTCCAAATGTTGCCTCCCTCTTTTTTAATCCTTCTTTTGGCCGCGTGCCACATTCACTTGAAAAAAGTAGCTTTTTCCCTTGAATTACGTGTGGTTGAGAGCCCCTCACTAAATGCTGAGAACCCTCGATGCCTGCTGACTCTGGTGAAAACTGATGGCACTCAATACTCTGTAAAGAGCACAGTCTCCTGCCTGTTAGCAAAGGATGTGGAGGGCAAATGGCTGTGTGGGTGTGAGCATGTCTACAGGGAAAAGAGGAAGCAGCTGTGTGCGAGAAAAAAAGAATGACCAAAGAAAAAGAGTTGTGTGTATGTGATAGGGGGAGACTAATACAGTTAAAATTGAAGTGATAAATCATACCTGAGATCTCTCTTGAGACCTATAAATAGGAAACTGAAAAGCATTTCCTTCTATTTATTTTATAAGTGCTATAAACTTTATCAGCTTTTAGTATTGGAGACTCGTGCAATATTTATGGGTGGTTTACTTTAGAAGTTATTCAGCGGTTAGCGTCAGGAGGCTAATGAAAAAGAAAATTGGGATGGGTAAAGGAAAAAAGGGCTTTTCCTACAGCCCCATAATAACAAATGCATCACATCTGAGTTGCTTTAGCCCTCTTCCCAATATCCTTTGCTCCTGTATTTCTCTAGCAAATACCTACCCTGAGCTTCACAGCTCCACAGAGGATCACAAAGAGCATCACTTATTAGTAAAACTGAAAACAAAACTTGTTCAGGAATTCCTATGAGGTGAATCACAGAAGAAGGAGATTGCAGAGTAGGACTTGCAAAGAGGAGAGGGTTTCAGAGATCTCAGTAGATTAAAGCATGTGAAAGTCCTCCAAATGGAACAGAATCCATGATCAGCCTCAAGTAGTCTTCAGTTGCAATGCAGAGGAAGACTACTGTGGGAACATCCTCTTACACTGGGTAGGCTGATGGCAGTATTTTTGAACTGATTTTGGTCTAAACAAAATAAACAAGCTTCTCATCCCTCAAAGAACTTCACACCAATTCCAGTCCAAATGTCTGTTTCTTAAAGTCTGGAAACATTATTCAATTTCCCACACTTATGCAGTTTCATAAATGACTTATTTATGCTGTGTTCTTTCAAATGGAGACAACAGCTGTTTTCAAAGTTTGAGGTTTCAAAAAAAGAAAAGAAATCTCTTCAAATTTATAGCTGAATGAAAGAGCTTTCCAGAACTTGCTGCTGTGTAGAATCCTTCTCTAAGAAAAAGTTGCAGATTGTTCACATAAGGAAATGGGAACATACAGAGATTGCTGGGCTCAGTTATATGACGGAATTCCCCAAAAAAAGCTGTGAACACAAGCCAAAATTAAACAGCTCCAAGACCACATCTTACAGGTGAGAGAGGAGGCTCTGTCCCATCTGGGGAAAGCACTGGCACCAAAGATGGCATCAGCAAAGCACAGGGGCTCCATGTTGCTCAGTTGTTTCTGTACACAGCCATGGGGTAAAAACTGGACGCAGAAGAGAGCATGACAGAGGGCAGCTCACACATCTCAAAGATGAGACTAATGTATAGCTAGCTCAGTCTCCTCACCTTTTCAAGGAGGGGACTACGTGGTAACTAACTTACTTGTAAACACCTCAAGAAAATTGTCCATTGCTTATGGGATCTGTAGTATGTCAGAGAAAAAGAAACCAACAAATCCTGATATTAAGCTAGACACAGAAAAATTCAGACAAGAAATGGGACCTGTTTGGGTTTTTTTAACAAATCTAAGAATGGAGTACAAAAGTAGGCTGACTTTGGCACATTTTTAAATTTTCAAATCAAGATCAGATGCCTTACTAGATGATGCATTATTTTAAGCACATACAAGTTTTTGGACTCATTACTGAAACAGCTGGATAAATGTCTCTGGTATGCGTCAGATTAGAGGACAGTATGTTATTCCCTTCTGTCCCTTAAACTGTAAGTTTGTGAGTGAAGAAATTACTTAATCCTGTAAATGTAAAATAAAGCCTTTATTGTTTGATGTAAAGATGTATTAAAAAACAAAAACAAACAAAACAAAAACCCCCAGCCAAACACAAAACCAAATGACCCTTGTATAAAGTGATGTTGTAGGGAACATGGTATTTTACTTGTATAGTATGGGTAACATTTTGTGCAATGGGATTTATGCCTTGAACTTCAAAACGATGAGGTTTAAAATGCCTCTGCCAGCAACTGTCCATTGTTGTGCCAGTTCTGAGAAATTTCCAACTATTCTTCAAGTAAATTCAGCCATGCACTGCCTGCTTGTCTCCTAGCATCAGATGGACTAACAGCAAGTTTTGTGGAAGTCCTTCAGAGAGCCCAGGAACAATTATTCAAGGATGACCTTTCAGTAGCCTTTTTTAATTGTACTATCTCACAAGTTTCTGCTGCTATTGACCCTAGAGAAAACTTTGACTGCATTATTTTTAAACAACCATTTTACAGATTAATTTTTATTTACTTGGATAGGTTTTATCAAAAGAGCTGAGAGAAAAAAAAATCTGTATAGTAAATAAACAATATGTGTCTCCAAGGATTTTATGTCTAGACCAGACAGTAGCTTATGAAATAATAAAAGAGAGAAAGAGAAGGAAAAGAAGGTGTTGTCAAAGGGGATAGAGGCAGTGTTATACCTAGAAAGGGCTGAAAGAAAAATAATGATGACCTATGGTTCAGCTGTTATAAGACAAAGGTTCAGAGAGGGGAAAATGCCTGAGTTACTGGGAAAAAAAAGATTAAATTATTCTCCTTTTTACTGGCCTAAGGAAGATGTGAGTGAATATGCCACTCTTCAAGCCAGATTCAGGATAGTGATGAGGAATAGTCCTTTCCAGCAAACAGTTTTAGCCACAACATAAAAAATTATCTGCTGGAAGATTGAATCAATAAAGGGCAGTTATCATAAGTGTAGTATATTCATGTTATTAACTGAAACAAGATGGAGCAACTCTTGTGCATATTATGCCTTTTAATTCACAGGAAAGTTCTCACCTTTGATGCAGGGAGTGATATTGTTTAACTTAAGAGTTGTGTTTTACTTTTCATCAGTGACTTGGGTGAAGGAGCAGATGCCTCCTCAGGAAGTGCACTGACAACACAAAGCTGGGAGCAATGGCTGATACCCCAGAGGGTTCTGCAGCCCTTCAGAAGGACCTCAGCTTGGTGGAGAGATGAGCAGAGAGGAACCTCCTGGAATTCAGCAAATGCACAGTCCTGCACGTGTGGAAGACTAACCCCCTGCACCAGCATAGGCTGGGGGCTGACCTGCTGAAAAGAGCTCTGTGGAGAAGGACCTGGGGGTCCTGGTGGACAGCAAGCTGTCTGTGAGCCATCAGTGCCCTGGGGGCCAAGAAGGCCAATGGGATCCTGGGGTGCATTAGGAAGAGCATTGCCAGCAGGTCGAGGGAGGTGATCCTGCCCCTCTGCTCAGCCCTGGTGAGGCACATCTGCAGCGCTGTGTCCAGTTCTGGGCTCCTCAGGACAGGAGGGATATGGAGCTCCTGGAGCAAGGGCAACAGAGAATGACAAAGATGATTAAGGGACTGGAGCATCCCTCTTAGGAAAGGCTGAGGGAGCTGGGTCTGTTCAGTCT
>JAYDZK010000001.1:22398612-22430950 GCA_034509185.1 Euphonia xanthogaster | reverse complement strand
TTTGTTGGTTGTTGCCAAAAAAAAAAAAAAAAAAAAAAAAAAAGAGTGGGCTTGCTGAGACATTGATGGCTTGTGGGATATTGACCTTACTATTTCTCACCAGATGTGAGACAAGAGAGATATTGAAGATGATAACTTCTAATAGTAGCTACAGGGAAGCATACAACAGGATGAAGAATTCACTGTACAGTAAAATACTCCATAGCCATTCTGTCAGCAAGGCTGATTTTGTCAACATAACAACTGCCTTGCTCACACAGAGATGTGCCATATGTTTTTTACAACCAATTATCTTCTCCACAGCTAGAACACATTCCCCTACTAAGCCAAACCCTGCAACTTCTGCTCCCTATCAAAATCCCTGAATGTACAGCCCTGTTACAATTTTGTTCTCAGGGCTAGAGATATTTGCCCAAGTGATTCGAAAACCCCAAACAGCACCTATGAAAACCCCAAATCAAACACACCTGAAAGGAGGGAAGGGGAGAAAGAGCTACCATCTCCTCAGAAAGAACCACTAACCAGAAAAGGAAAGCAAGGGAGCTCTTTGCCTTCCTGTAGCTTCCAAACGGAGCATGGCGTGAGTCCCGTGACAAGGAGCAGCCACCCACATGGAGGAGAGGGCTCGGGTCACACAGTGCATTCCCTGATATTCCCATGCCGTCAGGACATGCTAGCCTCACTGAACTAGTGGTCAGCTGGAGACAAAAACACTCTGTCAAGAAATAGCCAGAAGGCTCCTTTTGCTTCTCAGTTTTGGAATCAAACCGAATTTTAAAGACTGCAGATCTGCTGAAAAATTGAACTATTGCTTTCAAGACAGCCACAATAAGGGCTGCAGGCATGGCACAAAAGTAACCATGTAACTCTTAATTTTGGCATGGGATTGGGAATTCATTTGTTGTCTTCACTGAAAGAAAGAGAAACATAAACACACATATGCACACCAAAGCTGAGACAGAGTGAGAAGTACTTTTCTCTGTATTCTCCACACCTAGTCCTTGAGAGTCAGTAACAAGCACCCTTGGGATGCAGCAATGGTGAAAGGGAATGTTTTCAAGTGACACTCTAACCCAAGTGTGCTGAAGGAGGCATTGGTGGCTCACACAAGGTGAACACGGGGTGCCCAGCAGACCACACCAGGGCTGATGTGCCACCCAGCACACCACAGAGCAGAGCTCTGCCCAAAATACCCAACATAATAACATGTTGCAATTTATTGCACGTCTTTCATGGCTTAAAAGGCTAAAACTTTTGTCACTGAAGTCACCAGGAGCGAGAGCAGCTCTGGGGAGACAGCAGTGAAATCCTGCTGTCACAGGGTCACTACAGAGGGATGTCAGGCATAAACCTTGTGAGTGTTTCTGCCATTTTCTGCTCTGCTCTTCTGTGGGTGCTCAAGGGAAACCAGTTTACTCCAAAGGGTAAGCAGGGCTGGAGCTAAAAAAAGATAGATACACCTGCTAATACAAACTAACCTGAAAGGCCAAGGGTTTCTTTTTGATTTGTATTGTCTCTACTGATCTGTGACCCACTCTGACCTCTCCCCCTGACCCCTCACCTCTGACAGTCAGTGGAAAATTAGTCACTCCAAGTAAGGACACAGACCCTGGGCCTGTGGTCTGTGCTGGTTTCCTTGGGATCAGGGCACTGTAATCCCCTGCAGCACAGGCTGCAGCTCGTGGTGTCCTCTCATTGGCCACACATCCTCCATGATTTCTCAGCAGAAAGGCAATTTGCTGAAGGGTGTTCCTGTCAGAAGAATTCTTGTCATGCAGTGGGTGGGTGGGTTGGTAGGTAGGTAAGTTGTCCAAAATTGGCTGCCTACTTTTACCTCATTATTCCTAATGAGCAACCCAGCTTTGCAAGTTTGCTTCTCCAGTGCTGCCAGAAGGGTGAGTCACTGTCCATGAGTCGTATGCAGAGCTCCAGAAATGTTGTTCTGTCTTGTGACTGAGCCTTGGCTGGCCCAAACACAGCTGGGACCACATGACTGGTTTCTTGCTAAATCAGAGCTTAACCTCATCAGAAGGCTCAATCAACAAATGCTGACTGCATTTCCTCAGGATCTGCCTTGGTCCCATGGGAGGGACAACAGGGACACAGAATTGAAATGGATGGCTTGCTCCCACTGCAGCGTCTCCAGATTTGCAATTCAATTCAATAGAAGTTGGAGCAGGCTGCTGAGCTGCCTTTGAAAGGGTCAGGGGGTTCAGAAACAGCAGGAAAGGAATGGAGGCAGGGTACTAGCAGCAGAAAGGCCAACGTTATTTTTCTTCATTCCACAGTAAATGCTCTGCTCCTGGGACAGAAGACAGAGAACACCTCCAACTGAATTACCAGCATGACTAGAAGAATAAGGAAATTCTAGATTGCTGACACCCATACCATTTAGCAGACATACAAGTGGCTTAAACTGGTGGTAACCCCAGATTACAGTCAGAAAACCTTTGCCCCAGGTATACAACTTTTCTTTCACTTTGTTCATACCTCTGTTCTACAATCCTCAAAGCACCCAATGCTTTCCATGTTACAGCCAAAGACAAAACAAGTCTGTTATATCAAAACATGAGAGAGTCTTGATTTTTGTATGAGTTGCAAGGGGCTGGAGAGACCTGCAGAGACACAGAAATATACACTGAAGTGTGCTTGGAGACCATGGTGACTTCCTCTTTGCCTCTAATCCTTCGAGAGGATGAGGTATTGCTGTAGGCAGCACTGCCTAATTGCTTGCATGAATTACATTATGATGAGAGCAATCCAGTCAGATAGAAGAGGGCCTGAAAAACTTGTGGATTAAACACCCTGATTTCACCACCAAAATGTACAACATTTTTAGTAAGCAAGATCTCCTCCTGCAGTTTTGATTTGTCCTTGTCACTGAAGTGCAGCTGTCCCAAGAAGTCACACAATCTAATGCAGTCTGTCAGAGGAGCTCGTACAGTCCTGTTCCATGTCCGTGGTGACAAAGCCATGGCTGCAGGTACTCAGCTCCAAGCCTGTGCTAAACTGCATGATGAGGACTTTCAAAATCCTGCCCTTTTGTTCAGGTATGTGTCTCTGGATGATGCAGGGCTGTTGGTGGATGTGGCCCCATGCATGATGTTGGGTTGGATTTCAGGTAAGATCATATAGATGGTCCATTTCTCCATTTCTTTCTCACTCCTAAATCATGTGTAAACATAAAATAATTTCAGGAAAGGAGGAAAAGGAATCATAGGACTTGTCTTTCTCCAGTTGTTTGTTCTTATAGTTTCCCCAAACAGGGGAAATTATAACCAAATCATACCCAAACACATGCCTTTTTTTACTCACTTCCTCTAGCAAAACTGGTGCGCTTTTTCTGCTTTTATATTCAGATCTTAGCAAAGCTAAGGCTTGATTTCTTCACCACTCCTTAGTGTGAGCCTCCTTCATAGAGCAGATTGTAAGCTATTGCTTAGATTTCTACTGAAATAACAATTCCTGAGTAAACTAATTCCATGGAGCTAGACCTCTCCTAGCCCTACCACACTTCTACCTAAAGGCCAAAAAGGCAAGATATTCTTTCTCTTCTTGTATGCACTGATTTACCTACTTCTAGTGTATTGCATGGCAGGCTCTACCCAAATATTTAGTGGGTAAGTTTCATCTGTATTGGAAAACCATTTAGGCAAGACAGATGCCTTCACCAAAGGTCAAGGGTAAAACCAGAGCCTCCTTCATTCTTTTCTATTCATCAGGATTTAACTCTCATCTTTTCAGAGCATTCTGGCTCAGGCAGCTTCAGCAAAGTGCAAATTCCAGCTGCTCTGATCTCACGGATTTAAAACTCAACTATTTCCATTTTCACGGCTACATGTTTCCTGTACTTTGAACTTGCTTTGAACTTTGGATTTGAACAAACTTAGGAGCTTCCAGTCATAATCAGTGAGATTTCATGTAGGTGAAAAAAAGGAAAAAAGAAATAAAAAAGATGTTCTCTATGGATCAGACATAAAATCAGCCTTGGGTTCAGTCAGAAAGGTCAGATGAACTTCCTAATGAGCCCTACCTGAGTTTTAGGCTTGTACCGACAGCTGAAACTAGTAAAATTTCACTCCATTTCAGGTTTCATTTCAGATGTTTTATGCACTTCTAGACCTCACCATATATATAAGTTGGTTATTACTCCTCATTTTGAGAGTAGATGTAAATTATATCTGAAGAGAAGAAGGTGGCCAGACCAATAAATCTCTCCTCTGTTTCTGAACTTCAACAAGGCCATTTTTTTCTGCAGTGTGCTGAGGTTGTTTCAGTTGGATGTAAAGTCACAGATGTCCCCATGGTAAATCTGTTTCAGCCACCCTGAATGGAGGGCCCATGGTTTCATGGAGGTTGCTGTAAGTGTCCGCAAGAGCTGGGGCCACCTGCAGGGTGAGACCTTGTCCTCACTGTCTTCCGACCCATGCAGAAAATGTGCTGCCTTTTTGGGCAGCAGCACATCCACCCCCCTGAGAGCCTGTGGAGCTACAGAGCTCTGCCTTAATGGATGATATGAGAATCTGACCTCATTTTCCTGTGACCAGGAAAATTGCACTCACACTGTGAGAGGCCCATAGTTGTCTGATGTCAGAAGCATTCCAAGCATCCAGCCCTTCTCAGTGGTGCCCTTCTGCTTGGCCTACAGAAGGCAACGAAAGCCCCAAAGCTGCTTTCCCTCACTGTTTCTACCTTACCTTACACCACCTTGACAGAATCAGTGAGGGTATTTCTTTATCTCCTTCCTTTCTGAAGAGTATTGCATGGGATCATGTGAGCTGCATCTGTTTAGTTTAAAACTGAATGGCACTTAGGAAGTGAAGAGAGAGGTTGAAATCAGTAATGCTTCTCTGATATGCTTCAAGCAGAGGGATGGAGAAGGCATGAGCATGTCACAACAAAAAGAAGGCCAAGGCTTAGCCCAGTGGAGCTTCATGGACCAGTGCCCAATCCATGGAAGTGTTCATGGCAAGGTAGGATAGGGTTGAGAACCCTGGTCTAGTGGAAGGTGTCCCTGCCCATGGCAGTAGGGCCAGAACTAGATGATCTTTAAGGATCCTTCCCACCCAAGCCATTCTACAATTCAGTCCTGCTGTGCAAACCAAGCTGTATCCTTACAGGCTGCAGCAGGTGCCCAAAAAGATGTGGTGTGGTCTCTGACCATGGACATAATGACAGCTTGCCTGGATGAGGTGCTGAGCATTCTGCTCTGCCTGGCCCTGCCCTGCTGGGGAGGTGGGTCTAGAGATGTCCAGAGATCAATTACCACATCCTTTATTCCCACATTCAGTGATCTTTCAAGCTGTTTCACCAATACATTTTTGAGCAGTAAAATAGAAGTGGAATGCAAATTACTCATTCTAAAGACATAAATATATATAAATGTATTAAAATTAGATTATTTCTTCCATACAACAACCTCTAGTCCTTATTAGAGAAGAGAATGTGAACTCTATTTAGGTGGTGGTCTTGCATCCCCTTTCCACTTATAAAAATCAGGTAAAAATATTCAGCAATGTCTCATGTCTGCCTTTTTTCTTTCTAATACTTTTTAGCTACTTCAAAACAACTCAGATATACCGTGGGTCTAAAGTTCAGCTCCAACTCAGATATTATTAGGATCATCTACTGCCTAAGAGGTCTGCTACAGAAAAGGTGAAGGAATTGGAAAGAAGAAAATTCCAATTAAAAATAGGAAGTGTGGAGTACAAAGAGAGATTGTGAAATGGAGGCAAGCGAGTATAAGAAAGACAAGCAGAGACTGTCAAATAAGCAGCAGGAATGCAAAGAGATGGAGATTTTAATAAAAAAAACATGATAACTAAAGCTAGTCAGAAGCAATTGTATTTTTCTCTGGAAACATTTTTACAACAATATGAATTGCTAGGGTTTGGGTTTGTTGTTTTTTTTTTCCCTAGAGGCTCGCTATAAAAAAAAAAAGAGCTTTCATCAAACACAAAAGTGTTTTCAGTACAAATAGGAAAAATACCTTTTGAGATTTTTTCTTTTTTTTTTTTTAAGAAAGTACAATGTAAAATATTAATTATATAATTGTAACTACGTCTTCTATTTAATTTTTCACGGAAAAAAGTTTCAGATACCTTAAGGAGTAATATATAAGGTGATGGCAGCCTGGGACAGCTTGGCTGCTGTCAAACCAGCATCTTTCACTGGTATTTCACATTTGATTGTAAGACTTTTACACATGCCTCATATTCTTTGGGAGAAAAACTACACCACAAGCAAATTTTTAGGGAGAAATAATTTCATATTCATATCAAAAGGTAATTACAGAGATCTCCAAAACTGTAAATGAGAGACTACCCTTCTTCCTCCTGTTCTTTTCCTCCAGTCCAGATAATTTCCAGCTCTCACTTGTGTCTTCTGCAGTCATTCATGAAATCTTTCTCTCTACTAAACCCCCAAATGAGCTCTTCTATACACAGCAGATAGGACAAATAATCCATCAGCTTGCCCATCTGCAACTCTTGATATCACGAGCACCAGGCAGTTTTACAATATACAATGCTGACTTTTAAAATTTCCTAATGTAAAGCTATAGATACAGGTAATGATAAAAATATTGAATCAGTTCCTCTGCACTGTTTGCAAAAGAGCTATTCTGTGAAATGGAAAATCTTGGGAAACCCCAGGTTCCAGAACACCAGCTTATCAAAAGCCCCAACTTGCAATGGTTATTGGTCAAGCAAAAGTGTTATCTGGAGTAGGAGGGAATACATGAAATTAGGATCTCGCTTCAGCCAGAGTTTCCTGCCTTCACTCCCTATTCCCTGCTCTATTTCTAACATTAGCTTGATTTAAGATTCTGCTATTAAAACACAGGAGCCTAAGGGAATGCCCAGAGCAAATATACAGATTCTTCTCACAGTTTTGCAGTATCATACAGCAAAGATGCACTTCCCATCTTTGCCTATACAATCCTTTATGGAAACAGTTGCCAGGATTATTCCCGTTTTGTTGGGTTTTTTTCCCTGGGGGTTTGTCCTTTCCATGTGCAGTAAGTCAGCTGGAGAAGCTGGCATCAGGCAGCCAGAAGGGCGTGTGGGGGGACTACATGCAATGTCTCTGGGAACAAGGAGGGAGAGTAGTGGCTTTGCTCATGCACTTTGTTTCCACACACCTCAGCCTTACTCTGTCCAGCTGAAGTGCCATCACTATGCCACACCCCCCGCTCTGCCTGGTCAGAGCTGTCCTATCATGCAATCACACCCTCCTTTATCCAGTCATTTGGTACTCTGTGCCTCTGCATCTCATTTCCAGCAGGCCTGTGTAGGGAGCTATTGTTGCTGTTTGGCAGATAAGCATGAAAAAGAAAAAAGACAAAATGTTGTAGTAGTTCTGATGTCAGCCAAAATTCAAATGCTTGGGGGACTTTCCTTGCCAAATCAGTGAACAAACAAATAAACAAACTCTTTTTCCCCCCTATTTTGGCTCCAAGAATACATGCCATTCAATTCAAAAGGAATGCTCCCTTTCCATTTTCAGTAAGTTTAACAGAAACAAACAATGGGAATAAAAGACTGAAGGCAGACATTGCTTTATTCAGCAGCACAGTGTAAAAAACACAAAGCACAGAGGGGCAGCTTTCTCCATCTGATGGGACTGTGAAATATTCATGTTTCCCCATTTTAAGTCTACCTCTTCTGCTATAGGAGGTTCACGTGTAATTTAAGGTACGTCTTCACATTTCTCTTCCCAAACCTAATCACTCAGTTCCTAATGATGACTTTATACCTACATTCTTCCCAGTCTGTTTATCCCAAGTTTTTTCATTATGCATAGAAGAGTTATTAGTCGAAATGATACTGACATTTGGTAAATGTGGGTTAACTGATATTCTAAAACTCAAATGAAAATCTCAGCCTTAGGGAAAGGAACAGCGAAAAATAATCACTGCTACACTGCTACAAATCACCTTGGGAGCCTTCAACAATATTAAGACTGGCATCCTGGGGCACTGAAAATGGCTGGGGAGCCAAGAACTGGCAAGAGCAGCATCTCAACCACAGCTCACCAGCACTACGAGGCAAAAATTCAGAAGGAAACCAAACACTGCTCAATGTAGCAAGACTGCAAGGCTACGTGAGAACCGCTTTGTGAGACTGCCAAGGCAGTCACCACAGATCCTGGTGAATCCAAATGTTCTCCAGTTACCCTTCCTGTACCAGAAAACAAAGCTGGGTGGGATCTGTCCAGGCAGTGCCAGCTACCTCAGAAGGCAATTTAGCAGCACCAGCAGTGTGCTCCCCCACCTCTGGCACAGATCATCCTCTGCCCCTGCACATCTAAAGAGGTACATGCTGTGTGACCATTCTTTGCATTGGACTTCAAAAAGCAATGAAATCCATTGCAGTTTTGCTTGCAACAGTTTCATTTTCACATTGTCCCTGTTTTCTGGGATACTGGCTTTTCTTATTGCACTTTGTTCTTTAATGACTTCTTTCTGGGTCTTAAAAATAGCTGTAATTACATGAAAGGTTCTGTTAGGCTATTCTAAATAAATGAAAGCCCATTAAAAAGAGCTGTTATGAAAATGAAATAAAAGCATCATCTGCCTTGCTGTCCACACCCCATGCTTTCTAAAGGTGTTTTAGCCAACCTGCAGTATTAACTTCTGTATAAAAGAGATTTTTACATGACTGAATCTGGCCATGTCAAATTATGCAATCCACAAGATTTGGTTTCTTGACTCTGCATCCTTAGATCCCCTAAGTGTGGAGTGTGGCAGGAAGGATGTATGTAATGAAATTTAGTGTAAAGTCAAATGCCCATTTTTGCTTTCCCCGTGTGAGTTAAACTAAGTCGTTAAGCAGTGCTTCAGCAGGCACACAAATACAGCAGGATGCTGAGCTGTATTGCCAGTGCTGTATGCAATGGCTGTGTGGGGAGTAACTGAATCAATGAAACCTTTCTGCAGTGCCTGGCCAGCATGTGAAAGGACACTGCCCAAGTTTTGAGAATGAAAGGTGAATGACTGGGAATGCCTGTCCTGCCACCTGCATGGGTGGAGCAGTGCAAGCTTTGAGCTGTGCAAGGATTGGTGCTTCCCAAATCTAATTTCAAGCAGAGAATTCCTTCAAAAGGAAAAGAGATTTTCATTTTGCAGGACTCAAGTAGTCCCTGAGCTCTTCCCTGATACTGGCAAGCAGGCTGAAATACTGCCAGTAGAATTTTAGCTTGGTTTCTAAGGAAACAAGGCCTTTGTAAGCACACAGGAGTGTGTGCCTCTGTGTGTGTGTATGTATGTGAGCTTCTCAGATGCCCTTCACCTCCAAAAGCTTTTGAGCTCATTGGCTGATTTCAAACCAACTTTGCTGAAGCTATTGAAGGTACAGTATTCTTACAAGAGTCCTGAAAATAGGTGATCACATAAAGGCTGTGCTGTTCATTCTGCCACTGACAGAAAGGCTAACAGAACCACTCTTTCCAGACTTCAAGAAATACAGGATACTGGATACTGTACTTCATTATTTCCACAGATCATGAATCTGATTGTTGTCCCTTGAAGCATTACCAAACACTGGATTAAGCCCCATCAAAAGCCCCTTCTAAGAGCCACTGAACACTGGCCCACACTGGATGCAAACTGATGCTGTCAAAGTGACTACAGGCATAAACTTGATAAAGCCCTCCATTGTTAGTGCATTATGTTTTCCAAGGAGCAGAGGGGCCGAGCATGCACTTGAGTCTCAGCTGAGCAGGTTTCAGGCTGTTGTACATGTGGAGTATTTGACCAAAGCACCTAAAGTCCCCTAACTTGGTTGCTTTTACTGTTGCTTTTTGTATTTGTGCTGACTCTGCTCTCTAAATGTAGCCAGAGAGTGTTTCTAGGAGAGAGGGAATGGAGGGCGCCAATGAAGCGGAGATGTACTTAATGCAGACACCATTAATAAATCACTGATGGTTAAGATATAGATTGGGTGATGGGTGGCAGATGGGAAGGAGGAATGTCAAATTGCTTTTCTCATATAGATTATTGGATTAACAAGGAAGCAGCGGGCATGTGGCAAACCAGTGTAACAAATTACTATCATAAAAAAAAAAGATAGAGCTCATCGCAGGCTGGTAATAATGCCATGTCGGCCATTAGCTCTCTGGAGAGGTACTTAGAGCACAACATCCGTCTTCTGCAAAAGAGATGGCCACTGCAACACCAGAGTGAAGGAGGTCCCCATTTGCTTCTCTTTCCCCCTCCCCCTGCCTCTGACACTAGAGCCCGTGCTGTTGAAGCAGGGTGGCCTACAGCAGCTGTAATGAATAATCACCATAGCTTTTAATAAGCACTGCTAATTATTCCCCCCCCCCCCCGCCCATGACCAGGCATTTGCATGCCCCTGCACCACCACAGCCAATATTGGCATGACATCAGTAGGCAAGCAACAAACCGGCAAATTGACTCAGTTCTTGGGTCCCAATCCTGCTCTGAAGTCAACGACTAAAATCCCATTTGCTTGCAACGAAAAGAGATCAAATCTTAGTTTTCCTGCTGTTCCAGCCACCAAGCATGTGTGCCTACCTACACTGAAAGAATTATGTCCTATTGTGCTGCAAATAATGGTCCCTGTTACTCACTGAAATAAACCTCAGGTTGGCTTTAGTGCCTTCTGCCAGAGTCCTCATTGTCTTCTACCAGCAACTGGGTATTCCTGTGTGCAGAGAGCAAACACAGCAGGGCTGTGGGCTACAGGTGTTATGCCATTAGCAAGTATAGTATATTTCCTAAAATTAAGAAATTAGCAGTGGAGCAGCTTTGAAAGTCCTATGCTGAGAAAAGAAGGAATGAGTAGCATAGTATGGCATAGCATAGCCCAGACAATCTATTTTGGTCACTAGTAAGTTATTTATGGGTTCAGTCAGTTGGTCTCACAGAATTCCATTTAAGCTTAGGCTGGGTAAAATCATGGTTTTTTTCCCTCCCCAGGCATGTTTCCACATTCTGGTTTTGGACATCCTGCCTTGATATGTAGCAGGCTGCAGCTCTCTCCCTTTAACACCCCCTCCAGCTGCCCCAGCCCAGCAGAGCTCCTGATCCGCCAGCTGCTCACACAGGCCCCCTCCCTCCAAGGAGTGCAGCCAGTGTGACTTAAGAAGACAGAAATTGTTTTCCAGACTTGGAATGGTTTTCTCAGCCTTGAAACAAACGTGCTAGAGCAATAGGGCTAGCACAATAAAGCCTTCCTCTCACTCGAGTGCCTTTCTCATGTGAGCAGGGAACACTGCTGCCGCAGCAGAATCCAGCTGCTGGCAGCCCTGGGTGCTCACTGCCAGTGAAGCCTGCACGCCTTTCAGAGCACAGGCAGCAAGGTGTGCTTGGCAGGCTGCAAGGCAGAGCCCACCTTGTGCATAAAATCATAGGTAAACACATAACCACACATGATATTTTAGCAGGTGTGTGTTGCAAAGCCAAGCAAAGGTTGCCCAGCTGATATTTGACTTGAAGGTGGTTTTCTCTGAGCCTTGTGCTCCTCCTGATTTGTGTGTGTGCTGAACCAGGGTTAGAGCAGAGTAAGGAGCAGATCCCTTCCTGTGGCACCTTTCTGGTGCCTCAGACCCAGTGCTGAACTCCAGCATGAACCCCTCCTATGCCATCCCTGTGTTTCCATCCTCACTCCTTCCTGCTGGCCTGACCTCAGCCTTCCCTTTCCCTCCTCTCCTCCACCAGCTCCCAGTTCCATGTGAGGTCACTGCCCCTTGATCTCTGCCCCGTTTGTTTCTCTCCTCCTTCGAACCAGGCCTTTGCCCAGGCAGCTGGGCTCTCTAAAAGCCTCGTAATTTCGTAATTTCATTCAGCTGCTGTCCCTTCAGCTCCAGGCTGATTTTGGCCCGAAGCCTTGGAGACTAGGACACAGAAAGGCAAGAAACACCAGGAAGTTTGAAGAGGGTGGTTTTCTAGTTTCAGTGGTCAACCTCCACATCAGAAAAACCACGGGTGCTGTTGGTCATTTTCTCAAGACTGAGACGTCACAAGTGCCTTGTTGGTGCCACCCAAATCCCATACTAGATCTGTGATCAATCAGCTTCTGCTTCCAGGATGGTGATCTGGTGCTTCCCACACACACAAAATTAAATCCCCATTAGAGATGAAGTGTGTGTGTTTCTCTGTGTGCACATTCATGCGTACCCTTTATGTCTCAGGACTGGTGGCACCAGGCAGGCACTGTCATTACAGCCCTGCCACAAGCCACCACAGGCGCCAAGGGCTACAGCTCTCCATTGGAAACTCTAATCCCTGGGAAATGGGATCTCAGTTTGTTTTTGTTTTAAGAAACCCACAAAAAATAGCTGAGAGATTGCAGAGCTAGATAGAAAGCTTCAAGAAGGCAAGAACGGCAACACCTTATCACACAGACTGCCCCTAGCCCTATCCCCCAAACAGTCAAACTGGCTTTTAGGGTTTGTTTCTGAAGACACAAGTTATTTATGATTTCCACCCACCTCTCAACATGCACTTCGTCTGTTTTCTCTCCTTTGTCAGTTAAAAAAAAAAAGAAAAACCATATAAAAATGGAGGACAATTTCATCACCTACACATTTTTTCCTATATAATTTATCCTGGACAGATGAATAGAAATTATGGAAGTGGTTTAAATGTACAGTGGAGAAGCTGTTTGTCCATCATATGCTTAAGGGAAAAAAATAGCAACACCACCCACTGATTATGCAGTCAGTATTATGGCTTTACATATGCTTCTGTGCGGAATGAATTCTGGAATGACAGTATCATTGTATACCAGTTGAGGATTCATTTTCTGGCTAATCTATAGCTCAGATCATTACTCACAAAGCACAGCTCTGGCCTGGCTTTCTCACTGAGCTGTAATAACAAGGTTAGAGAGTGCTAAATTTCCACACCCCATTTTGCTGCCTTCATTGCCGGCATTGGTGCCACAATTTCAGGGAGGGATGGAATAACAAATGCTGCATTTCCAGTTTCCTGTCCAGTCCATCAGGATAGAGCTTCATGTCCAGTCTGTCCAAGCAGCTGCACATCTGCAAAGCGCTGGGCACTTCAGCTCCATGTCCTGGGAGCCAGACCTGCCCCACAGGTGTTGTCACCACCTCCTGTTAGCCAGCACAGTGAGGACATCACAGGACTAGGTGCTCTCAACAACCAACATCAGGCTGTGGCATGGGCTGGTAACGTGCTGAAGTGCTAAACTAGGCCTGATTTAAAGGAATAAAAAACCCCAAACCCTAAAAAACTCAGAAAATGCCCCAATTCAGTTCTCCATAGGAAACATGGGTAATTTTCAATGAGGTAATGCTCCTGCTTTGAGTGTTTTTATGGTGTATGGCCTCCTGAGTTACAGGTCAGTGCAACATGGACCATGTATAACACAGAGCAGCAGACTTTCCATGGGAAACAGCAAGAGCCACTATAAACATTTGATTTATGAGATTAAATAAAATGTGTTTATCAAGCCAGTGAGGTGCATGTAAAGATAAGAAATTCTGCCAAGTGTAAAAGAAGTCCATCTTCTAACACCCTGGCAGGTTTCAAATAAAGATTTCAGCAGCAACATTTGGCAAAAGAAAAAGAACTCCAGCTTCTTTAGGCATCCTTTGAAGGCTGTATGTTGATCTGTGGACCATGGGCTGTCCTTGCCCTCTCAGGCCACTGGGACAGGTGGTTCCACATCTTCTCTGTAGCTGTTAAAGTGCCAGGTGTACCTGCAGGATTTAAAGCATAAAGGTCTTTGTGCAGGAAGCTAATCTCTTGAATTTTATCCATTAATTAACTAGATGCCAACTGGAGAGTACAGGTGTTTGGCAGTTTCATGAGACACACACCACAGAGGCAGCAGCTGCTGTTGTATTACCTGGAAGTGCCAAATGTTCCTCACTTGTAGCCCAGCACAGAGCACTGTACTGGGGTGACCCAAATTCTGTGACTCTCTGTGCTGCAATGAGATTTTGGTCAGCTTTAGCTGCAGAGGAGGCTCAAGTCTCAGCCTGATGAGTCCCAGCAGATCTAGCCATTGGATTTAGGATATTGTGGTCCCAGCTGTGTTTCTGCCTGAGGTCTGACATGACAGCAGGGATACTCCATGGGATTTGTGCCAGCGTCTCTGCTCCCACAGTGCTGGTAAACCTAGGGAGAAGCAGTTAAGAAAGCAGCATGACTGGCAGTGTGTGGCAGCAGCAAAGGTCACAGCCCCCAGCTGCACCAGACCCAAAATCAGGGGTGCATCACATGGGTCATATGGTGGTGAGGTAAAGGAGCTGGAGGATCACTCATGCTCCACAAACTAACACAAAGGTCTGAAAGATGACAAAGCATCCCCATATCTCATCCCCAGCCCTGCCAGCCCCTGCTGCATGTTTGTAGCAGATGTTGGCAGCCCACAGAAGTGGAATGTCTGGGAATGGATCTAAATGCCACAGTCCTTGTAGCTTCATGTTCAGAAAGTGAGCAGCCAGGACTGGCTTGAGGTGAAAAAAAAAAAAATCAAAGTTTTAACGCAAGCAGCCTCCCTTCTCTGAGGCCCCCTCTCCCTTTCTCCTCTCTGTGTTGCCTTGGTTTTGTTTATGGTGGGGGTTCTGGTCTGAGAGTGGGAGGTAGCTGCAGGGTATTCCAAACTGGAAGCAGTTCAGGACCTCTTCCCAGTCCAATGTCCCAGGCCACCATCTATGTCCTAGTCAGAGTTTTAAGAGGAAAGAGTTTGGAGATGGTGTAACAGGGATAACTGGAGATGCCCATTGCCCTGCCACGAGCACAGGACAGCGATGGCCGCAGCTGAGGGGAGGCAGTGGTGAGACCCTGAGAGGATATTCCGTGAGCATCCAGGCTTGATTTTTCAGGGGATGCTTAAGATTACAATGCATCCAGCTCCCATAAACTTCCTCTGAAAACCCACACCTCCTGCAGGGATGAGATCTAGCATGCACCCACTGAGTTTGTCTGCAGGAGCTGCAGCATGCCTGATGCAGGCACAGGGATGACAGAACAGCAGGGTTCCCTGGTGAGGCCACCGGAGCTGTGAACAGACAGAAAGGTCTCCCCCCCACACCTCCCCCCAGCTGATTATCATGCTCCAGGAAGGTTTTGCATGTGCAAGATAATCTGTAAGGCCTGCTGCCAACTTTTTGTCAAAGCACTGATTTCTCGTGATGTGAGTTACTGCTTTCTTCTAGTAATTATTGATAATGCTCTTGGATGAATTACAGACATTTAAAAATGAATTAGACTGTATGTGTGTCTGTCTCTCCCATCCCCTTTCTGTTTCCCCACCACAGAATCTATGGCTTTGAAATGTTGATACATATTCATTACAGCTTCTAAGACTTGAAAGGCATAGCTAAAGGGAGAGCTCAGATCAACAGGAATGTGAAAGCAGCAATGAGAGCAGGATCCTGGCTGTAAGCACAGTGAGTAAGCAGCATTTGGGCAGTCGGCACAGGGGGCAAGGTAGCTGGTGTGAATCCTGCTCCTGGTTCTTCCAGTACCTCTGATGGCTGCAGACAGGACATTGTGTCCTGGCTGCCTCGGCCACAGCACTGACGTGGTGATGCTTACCAGGCCCCTGAAACATTACGTGCCGTAAATGCAATCTCAAGTGACAAATGAACCCAGCCATCATCTTTCCTGCCATTTCCACTTGACAAAGCAATGAATCCAATGAGAAATTCTTTGGGGGAAAAAAAAGAGCCCTCAGCGTGTACCAAAACCACAGGTGAGATCATCCTGTGCTTGTGGTGTTGAGAGCAGAATCCCAGTGGCAGATGGTGCACACACACTTTTGTACACTGGCCCACGTGCTCCACACTTCCACAGAGACACTCTTTGTTCTGTCTTGTTTTGAAGAGTTCCCAACACGGAAGTTCAAACAAATTTGGATGTCTTTTCCATACCTGTTCCTGTAGTCTGGGGCGTGGTGAAAAAAGGCACATGAAAGATGGTTTTGCTAGGGCTGTTGCAGTGGTGCAGGTGTGAAGAGAAGCAAACCCTCTTTGCCCCAGTGGGGTGGCATACTGTCAACACTTTCATCTGGCTCTTTTTTCTTCTTTTCCACTGCAGCTCCCTGGGTGAATTTCTTTGATGTGAAGGTATGTCTACCACCAGAAAGCATTTGGCTATTGGTCTCCATTCAGGGCAAGACAGAAAATCATATTTGGTAGGAATTAAATCATTAATCTGGAAGAAAACCTTCCCACTGAATTTTAACTACAGAGAAGTTTTGGATTTTAGCAACCTGGCAGGTTTTTTTCGATAAAATCAATGCAGCTGGAGAATTCCCAAGCAGATGTGGCTGTGACCTCTGAGCAGTTCTGCCTCTCCCTGGCACAGCTTCAGAATGCAAAACTTACATTTGGGAAATCTTCAAGCTCTTGTGAAGGCACATTCACCTGTTAAAACTCTGTCTAGATAACTCATTTAGTGCCTTTATAGTCAAGGCACCACCTGCAATTTTTTTTTTGTTTCTTCCTGAGAATCGCTTTATGTTTGTGTTAATTGCCAGGCTGGTGAAAAGTTTCATATTAACAGCAAAAGGCCTCAACACAGAGCAGGCTGAGTACTAGCACTGCTTGAATAAGCCTTTTTCTTACAGATTCTGATGTTAATATGTCTACAATATTATCCCCAGAGATGAGAGACTCACTTTCGACTTCCTAGCCTCTCTGCCAGGCTTGCCAGTGAAGAAGGGAGACTGTTTCCAGCAGTGATGGTATTTCTGACATGCATTGATCAAGTAGGAACTGGACTGGGACTAAGTTCATTTCCTATCGGCTGACAGCCAGTCAGCACGTGGTAGAAATTTGCAGTCCCTGCTGGTGTGGGGGCTCGATTCATAATGGTAAACTCCACATGAAAAGGCTGTCTAACCCATTACTAAACTGTTGATGCCAAGACATTTCTCTGTCTCCTGTGAGGATTCATTTTATAGTCTTTCTGATGAAAAGCCCTTGATATAAAATAGTCGGGGATAAAAAGGTACAAAATAGAAAAAAGCACATACTGGAAGAAAGCATAGCTCTCTGTTTCTTGATGCACAAAGATCTATCTCTGAACTCTGAAAATATGCAGGCTGGAGAAGGGATGCCATTAGATTTACAAAGGAGATCTTCTTTTGTCCCTCACACAAAGGTCACATCTGGAACATGGGCTCAAACCATCATGTGAGAAGAGGGATGCAAAGCAGGTTTCCAGAAACTCTGACCAGCTGCAGTCCCCAGGGATGCTCTGTGAGGATGAGCTGGGACTTACTGTAGTCAAAGTGAGAGCCCCTCCTTCCCCTGGTGCACCCAGAAGGGAGGTGACATTAGGAAACTGTCCTCAGATAAACACACACCAGTCTTACACAAGACCTCCTGGGCTGAGCACTTTGCCATCCATGGCAAAGCACAGGGTATGAATTAATACTCTGACTCACCTTATCATAAGTGCATTGTAGGAAACTCAGTAAACTCAACACCCAGCAGAAATCATTTGTCAGCCCCAAACTCTGCTTCCTCTTGGGTTTCTTTTACGGTTTTTCCTCTGCCACTGCCATACAACTCCCTCTTCCAAGTGCAGAGATTGCAAGATCCTCTTGCTCCATGGCTTCTTCCAGGCAGAAGGCAGAGGCCAGGCACTTGTCAGCATAAGCTGACTTACTACCATGGGTCCAATGTCTCTGTCCCAGTTTTACACTGTGGGAGAGCATGGCCAAGTGTGGTGTTAGGTAAGCTATGAAGTGTGTTGCTTAATTTACACACAGTTGACACTGTGGTGGGCATTGAAGGGCTGTTCCTTAAGCTGTTCAAGAAGCAGCAGCTGGAGTGAAGGACCAATAATTTGGGGAGTCAGCCCTGCTACCCAATTGATGGGATGCCTTAGGGCAACACCATCCCAGGTGAGTGAGGCACAAACATGTATTTCCCCTGCACTGGAAGGGGTGAACCATGCCCCAAGTGCTACTAGAAACTCTCCTTTCCATGGTCATGCAATGCAGCTGAGGTACCTTCATAAACCACCACACGTAAGTCAGGCTTTGGCTTTCTGTTTGATGGCCAAGATTGTTTTGTTTGATAACTGACTACTTTAATGTGGCCTTCATCAGCACCTTTCTCCCAAGATAAGGAGAGTGTTAGAAAGATAACAGCAGTGGTTTAGGGGTAGCTGGATGCTGCTGTTCTGAATTTAATAGCAAGACAGCCTCCATTCCCACGACCTGGCGTGAGGCAGCCACAAGGACTGCAGTTCTCATTATACCAGGGTATGGTCTCCTTACAAGTAAACCTATCATGTCCATCAAGTTACTTTCTAAGGGTAGATGAGGCTCCAAGTAGACTGCATATTGCCCTCTGGTAACAGGCTACCTGGTCTCATGCTGTCTCTGTCTGTCACCTCCCTCGGCCAGGACACTCAGGAGAACAAACCACAGCTGAAAGCCTGGACAGTAGAAGGACACGTAAAGCTGGGAGTTGTTTCATCCAGCAAGCCAAGACCTTTCATAAGGTCTGCAGTTTGAGAAAATCTGTGTCTCTAAAAAGACTAAAAGAGGTTTCTGTGGACTCAGACAGGGGATTCCAGCTTAATGGCATGCCAAGTTCTGGAGCTGCAGTGGACTGTCACTGACCTAACAGACCAAGGCTGGTATGGATCAAGACAGATACAGGCCCACACAGAGCAGAATGCAGGATACCAAAAGACTTGATTCAGTCTTAAAACCACAGCTTCTTGCTGATATTGGAAGAAGTGATGGGCATATTAAGGATGGGGGAGCAAACTCCAGGTCATCAATAACAGGCCTAGTAATTGCAGGCTATGTATTAAAGGAGCTAGATGTTATGGGCACTGTGGTACTATATCAGCGTGGGCAAAGAGAGGTGTCTTGGGGAGAGGTAAAATAAATCCATATTAAAGGAGTTCATTGCCCATGCCAGAGTGTATGCATATGTCAGAGCCTGGATCTGTGCTGCTGGCTTCCTTCCCAAGCAAGAAGGAAATGACAAAATCTATTTCCCTGAGATTCTGGAAAGGGAAACAAATTTTTCCTCAGAAGGGAAAGTCCAGCATGTTTTTTTTTACCTCTTCAGTAAGCCACAGAACCAGCAAAGATGGCAGTCTTCTTCCTTGGACGGAGTCTCTTCCTCCTTTCAGTGCAAATGCCTGCCTCTGGCAGGCTGAGGTTTAGAGCCTCATCTGAGATGAGGGACCCAATGTTCCACTGCTTCTTCTTGATAGGACCTCATTTCATCTGTGCAAGAGAACAGGAGGTATCTGAGCTGGAGCTGCCTTCAGCCACAGAAGTTGAGTGCTCTCTCGCACTCTGTGCATGCACAGGTAGACACACCAACACGCTGTCACCACCCCCAGCCTCAGGAGGCCACAAGCTCGTCCCTCCTGGCAAGGGCTGTGCTCTCAATGTGTGACAGAGGATGCCAGTCTTCTGCATGTCCCTCCTGCCATTCCACCCCGAGAACACAGAAAATTGCTTTACTGGCCAGGAGGTACTCTGTAGAAATAGCTATGGTTGGAAGCCTTCTTCATCACTGAATGCCTCAAGTTCCTGTGATTGCAGCTACGTGAGGCACGTGAGCGGTCTTGACTGCTTCAGATTTCAGTGAGATGCATGAAGGAGCCTTTAAGCTATCCCCACAGCTCTCCTTCTTCATAATCCAAGACAGGTCTCATTTCTTCTTTGGGGTGGATTAGAAAGCTGATCTGTTAATTTATCCTTATATGTTCTTTAATTCATCTATATATGTAACAGCTGTATCTTGGAATTGCTAACACAAGATCAGTTCTCATTATACCAAAGAAAAAGTGTAGAGGTTCATTCCTATTCTCTCTTTTAAAATCAGACAAAGAATTCTTTTAATGACTGGCTTTGGGCAAGAAAGTCATCCGCAAAGAAGCAGAGGACTGTGACTATCTATCTATCTATCTATCTATCTATCTATCTATCTATCTATCTATCTATCTACCATGTGTGTGTGTGTGTGTGTGTGTGTGTGTGTAGAGTGTCTCTGAAAAACAAACCCTTCTGTATGCTAATTTTTCCCTCTGAGTTTCCAAGACAACAGTGGTTTCACTCAGTGCTGTCCCCATATAACTCCCTGGTCTTCCCTCTTTAGAGATGACGGCATGGTTTGTAAGGAAACTAATTTTTTTCTCCATTTCTGTACTTTTTCCATTTATTGCTAATCATCCATACTGAACTATCCTACCCCTGGTATCTGTGACTATGGTTTCATCATGAGGAGAGCATCACCAACTCTGGTGCAATGGACCTATGTGTATATTCTTTCCCCATGTTGCATGTGGAGTCACATATCCCATTTTCAAATAAACGATCTCACTTGACTGTGGGGCAGAAGTAGGTCCATGGGAAGATTTTGTGCTGTCACACTCTGAAGATCACCCCTTAACCTGAGAAACCTTTTGTCTGGTATAACTTGTTCCGCATCTGCATCCAAAGGCATTCAGAGGCATGAGCTTTCCTCATTAAATTTGCACTCTGGGAAGCATCTCAGTAACACATAGCAGTGGTTGTGCCCCCTGCATGTAGTAGGATTTAGCTACATTTTCCCTAAGCTGGCAGCCACTCAATAGATGTCATTTTTGCATAGGCAGCTAGCAGAAGTCATGTAAATTCATTTTGCCACTGCCACTGCTTATGCTCTGCAGTTTGGAGTTTCCTGGTAATGCAGCTATGCAAGGGAGGTCTGCAAAAGTAATGCAGCATTGCCTGTTTCTTTTCCTGTTTTCCCCTGGATACAGATCCTTCTAGAGTCTGAAGTGCTCACCCACTGTGAAACAAACCCAAAGGCTTGTCTTGCTGTTCCCTTCATGACAAGGTTGTTCTTCAGCCCTGGGATCTCATCTGTGGGAATACTTTCCTAATTTTCAAATTGTACTCTTCCCTATTGTTCATTTCTACTCAGAGCATCAGTCCAGCTCCTCTCTTCCTTGGCTGAAAACTCAAGTGATTTACCAGTTGCATCACTGCCTTCTCTCATGTATCTCTATTTCTGTCCCACAGCAAACATTGCCATGAAAAACCTTGATTAGTAGAGTTTAGGAAACTGCAGCAGGATAGTACAGATTTCTAAATACTGCTAAGAAGTAGTGCATCAGACTGTGATTTGAAGGAGGCTTCTTCTCCACTATTGCTAGAAATTCTCATTCCTTATCAGTCCAGAAGACCAAACTTGCTCTCTGCCTAATAGGACATGAGTGCTGGTGGGATATAAGCAAGTGCTTATGAAAGCAGTGTGGTTCCTGGGGTAGGACAAGGAAGCACAAGAACAGAACTGAAGAGCTGCATAATCTGTGAAGAAGCTGTGAATCAAGTCTTCCTGTTTATCTTTTTTCCAGACTTCATTTTTCTGCTCTTTAAAATAAAAAGCAGCAGTAAGACAGATCCCAGACCCAGGCCTGGTTTAGAGCACTTTGTATTTGGTGCATTCAGAAACTTACACAAGTTTGACAGGGGCATGTGCAGCTCTGAGAAATACCCTGGAAAATTGATTTTTCCCTCCAGAAAGCTGGAGAAAATGCTCATATTTCTGGTTGAGGTAAAGTGAACACAAATATAAACGTTCCTTGACATTGTGCAAAGTTTGTGTATTACCGTAGAGGTGGAAGGGTGCTATGAAGCACTGCTGGCCTGCACTGGTCTGCCCACTGACTTGTTGTAGGATATAGGGCAAAGTGTGTTTCAGAGCTACATCCCTGAAATGCACATGACAAGACACATGAAACATGGAAGATACCCCTTGTATTTTTAAAATCTGTTGAGATCTTCTGCAGAAATTTTTAAAAGTGGACAAAACATTCTTTTAATCTAAGCCTTATTGCTCCAGGTGAGTAGAAATACTGAAAGGATGAAGAGAACAGATCTATTGGGATATTCAGATTTCATTCTGATCTTGAACTCGGTATGCATGTCTTTGATTTTTAAAGTTATTAACTTGTGAATGTGAGAACTATTTTGGGAACCTCTGCTGACTTTAACAAGGTTCAAGGAGAGCAAAATTTTGGACAACACATACAGGTAAATGCAGATGCCCCTTTCAGTCAGACGCTTCAATTATGACTGAGAATTTTATGTGTTCTTCTCCAAAACAAAAAAAAAAAAAAAAAAGAAAACAAAAAAAAAATTCCTAAAGGTAGCTAGTGTAACACAACAAACAAAGGAACTTGGTAATCAGATGTCCTTAGCTGTATTGTGGCCTTAGCCACTACAGAAAATCACTCTGGCAGCCTCCATTACCCTAAGAGATCCTTGATCTTCTAGCACAATAAGCAGGTTATTACAGCTCTCCACTGTTCGTGCAGAATAGCAAACAATCAGATCAGCTAAGAAGCAACCTGTACTCCTTCAGTTCCCAGAAGTGCTCTGTGCAAGATTAACAGCAAAATGCCTTTGTCTACAGGAGCATACCTTAGGATCACACATCATAAACATGTACTCTAGCTTAACTTTGATTATGTGCATTTATACAGTACAGGCGATCAAGTACAAAGGAAAGAGGCAAATAATAGCAAATAGAAATTAAATAAATAATAAAAATTGAGCAGTAGAGGAAAAAAAAAACCCTCAATCAATAATCAATCTGCAGCATTATTGCACAGCATGGACCTAACTGTTGCAAAACTGCTAATGGAAGCAGTCATCCTTGACTTGTCCAGGAATAGCTGAGAAGATCAAAAGGTGACAACTTGATTCTCAGCTTGTGACAAACAACACAGCACTAGCTATTTACCTAAGATAAAAAACCTCTGTGTGAAAGGCCCCTTCCCAAAGAGGGAAAATCCCAATCTGCAGACATTCCTCCTGTGAAGACCAGTCATACGTGGTTCCTACAGCACACAACTTTGTGTGGAGCATGAGGGTTTACAGAGCATTTCCCTTAAGTGGCATCAAAGTCAGTTTTCATATGTCAGGCTCAAATTTTAAGAGAGCTAGAGATTTTTACATAGCTCTTTAAGGCACTTTTTAGAGTTCAAAAGCAGATTAAGCTGCCCTATAGATATGAAAAATTATTTGTTTTGGCTGCATTTTGTCTAATCACACTTCAGAGGAGGGTCAGGCACAACCCAAGTCCTCTGTCAGTTCCGTTCACACCTGACTGTCACTAGCAAGTGCAAAGGTCTTTAACAACACCATCAGGCAAGGGAGGAAGCAATGCAGAGTGCAAAATGGCTCACAGTGAGTCACTTGCAGCTCCATGTACAACTGGCAGCCCCAAGAAAGAAGCATGTGCTTGTTGAGTGATCCTGAATTTACTACTATGGATTAACATATTTTTTCCTCTACTCCTGCAATAGCTCACTGTGGGATTCACATTGTCATGTGAAGGCCCCTTTTACAAACTGCTGCCTGCAATAGCTAAAACAGTGAAAGTCACCAAAGACAAGCCGAGTTCTGGCTCAGAATTTTAATGCATTTTACAGGTGGGAATTTATATTTGGAGCAGATTTTTGTAGCCCATATTCAGAAATTGCAGTTGAAGCTTTCACCCAGATAAACCCAACAGTCTCATCTTTTACACTAACTTCAGCTCATGCCAGAAATTCTGGTGTGATAATTACAGATCAAGTTGACATAAGAAATTATGGTCGGCTATGCTTGGTTACATCAGAGGTCCATCTAGCCAGGACCCTCTAGTCCATGACTGAAGAGAAGAAATTGCTTGGAAGGTGCTTGTTCTTAAGAGACCAAGTATAAAATGTATATCTCTAGTATCCAGAAAACCTCAAAAATTCCCTCCAACACACTGCAACCGGATTCTCATGAGCCATTGTTGATGTCTCTATAACCCTCTGTGGGTTTCCCTTCTCTCAACCTCGGAGTCCAGAGCCCTCTGAAGCCTATATGAGCAAGCATATAGCACCTACAACATCTGCGGCAAAGATTTTCACACGTGAACCATATATGTAAAGAGCCACATCCTTTTCATGGCTCTGTTTCAGCTGTAAGTTTAATTCAGTGCCCCTGCTTCTCTCAGTGAGCAACAATTCTCCATGCCATTAGTAAGAGCACAGAAAGGGCCCTGGCTCACCTCTGGGCACAGCTCTCCAGTAGGTACAGAAAGCCACTAAACCATCCACATGCATCCAAAAAACAGGAGCTCACCTAAATTCTAAGTCACATCCAAGTCCGAGAGATGTGAACAGGATGAAAGGGTAGAGTCAGGATTTCTGGGTCCTGACTGAGGGTCTGTGGCAGCTCATGGCAATTCTTGACCGTCCTTGTGCATTGACACTTCTTCTTTAACCCCCTTTGACACCCTGCCCAACCCTGGCGGGGACCCAATGTCCCAGGGCCCAAGGCCATTACAACAAGAGATCCTGGTGCCAGCCACTGTCTGTGATGCACTATGAGGTTACAAATGTACGTTAAACTCTTTCTTATGCTTCAAAACCAAAGGCCCCAAAGATATTTGCCTTGTCCCTAGTCTCCTTTCAGCTCCAACATGCTCTTTGTTTGTGCTGAAGGTTGTTCACGTGGAAGCAGGACACATCTCATGTTAGGAAATAATGAGAAGAGTGATGCAAATGCTTCAGTTGGCTCCGAAGCTGAGTAAGCTGAGCTGAGGGCTGAGCAGTGACCACCTCTCTCTCCCCGTCTCTATTTAAAGATCAGCACAACAGGATCCAGTACCTTCAGTTCTGGAATAATTCTAAGCCTAATTTCAGGTGTGTGTAGGAAGGAGTTATGGTCAGATGTGCTGAAGAAGTGAAATAAACCTTAACCTATGAAACTCATTCTCTCTGATACCACTTCTGCCCCATTAACCTAAGGGCCAATTAAAGTCAGGGTAAGGCAATTGTTTGTTGGAAAGGGGGAAAAGATAGCATGCTCTCACACAAACATCAGCTGCACCCACACACACTCACAAACACACAGAGCATCTACTTGAAAGGAGGGAGCCCTGTGAAAAGGTCAGCAATCTGTACCCATTTTCTGCCCTCAGAACCATAGAGAAAAAAAGCTCATTGAGTGCTCCCCCTGCCCCAGAGCAGGGTCAGTGCTTGTATAAACTTTCCCTAATGATTGTCCGACTATTCTGAAAACTCCCTGGTGCTGTCAGTTCCTGTGGTATTCCCAGGCCATATATTCCTGACCTCACATACATTTTTGTCAGCCTAAAAACTTGTCCTAATGTTTAGCCTAAGTCTCCTTTACTGCAATTTAAACTCAATATTCCTTTTTATACCCTCAATGGAGAAGAAGACTATTTCATTTCCTTTGTCTTAATAGCAATTTCCTATATATTTAAAGACTTGTTTTCCTACTGCTTCCCTCTAGAGCCAGTCTTCTTTAGCCCAAACAACCACAAATCGTAGTGTCTTCCCTCACAGGCTGTGTTTTCTAGACCTCAGATCATTTTTATTCCTCTCCTCTGCTGTTCCCACCAAATAGCCTGTGTCTTTCCACTCTGGATTCCCAGTGCTTCAGCAAGGCTCTACCCCCACAGAGCAGACCATGGTCTCTTACATGTCTTTTTTTTTATAGTCTGAAATGAGGTCTGATGTCTGCCCTTTTTTTTTTTTTGGCAATATGGCATTTACAGAATACACATAAGGATCTTCAGATCTTACTGGATAGGATAAATAGTTCATATTTTAAGAGGAAGAGGTAACAAAATGTAGAGACCAAGTAGGAAGAAAGGCAGAGCTTGGAGATTTATTTCTTGATCTCAGGAAATAATTATCTCCTTGTACAATTTTGTGGCATAAATAGAAAACATTGTGTAGTGTTTTGAACACTGCATTGTATTTTGGATGTTGAAAACCAGGCAGAGATTGACAACATTAGAAAGAAGCTCATTGATGAACAATAAAAATGGTTAAGAAGGGAGAGAAAAATTAAAAAGAAAGTCATTCCCTATAATTTAATCAAGTGATAATTTCAGGAGAGGATTAAAGGCTTACACAAGCCTTAAAGATGGAAACACGAGCAATGCAATGATTTAGAGTATTAAAGGACAGCAAGCAGATGGTCATAAGAGAATGCATTGACATGAAATTAATGAAAATACTACTTCAGAGTAACCTGTGAGAGCAGGATTTTCTAGGCAGTGGAATAATGTCCAGAAAAGGTGACAGAAACTTCACCATTCACAGCATTTGAAGTTAGACTGGACAAAAGAGAGTCAGTGGACAGGAAAGGAAAGGTCACTGGGGCAATTAGGGCTGGATTATTTTCTCATGGGTCTACCATTCCTGTTTTCCAAAAAAAAAAACAGTACAGATTATTTGTATTTCAACAGAAAGACCTCCCTACTGTGTCTTCAGCCCAGCTGATGAAGAGTTCATGCAGTAGATTTTGGGGATGTCATGGTAAGGAAGGACACTAATCTGTAGCTCCAACACATGAGCAAGAATCCCTCTTCTGACTTTGGTGGAATTAGGGAAAACCCAAAGAAAATTGCCTCACAAGACAGAAAACATCCTAAGGCAGATGGCAGATTTTGTGTTATGTCTAACCTTGTCACAGACAAGAAGAATTTGCTACTGATACATCAGCAGCTGAGTAGAGCAAATGTGACAGGAAGAAGGCAGGTGAATTTCTTTCTCTGGTTGTGCTGAATCATTTATTTCCTGTGAGCCGCGTTTTCTGGGACGCCAAAGCGATCAGCAAATTCAAGCTGAACTTGCTGAATAATTTCATGTGCAATAAGACTAAGGGGAAAGAGGCCATGTCAGTAGGGGGAAGAGCGATTCACTTCCAGTTTTTGCTGGTAAGCTCATCTCCTAAAAAAGACAGCAAGGGATGCCTGGAGGCACTGAAGTGCTACAGCAGGAGCAGCCAGCCATCCTCCTTCCCCAACAGCATCCCCTTGGCACTGACACAGCATCAGCCTCGGGTTTGAACCCACATTGCTTCGACTCCCAAAGAGAAGGGCTTAGTCACCAGACTAAGCTACCCTGAACTAGGCTGCTGCTGGTCTTCCTGGCTGAGGCTGTCCCACTTTGCACTGACATGCAGAGGACGAGAGAAATAAACTTTTTTGTCACTTGGCCCTCATGTGACAAAGTTCTCAGCAGCAATGAGAACATTAAGTAGTCTTGCTTTCTCACAGCAGACTCTTGCACTTGCACCATCACACTGTGAACCAGGGCAGGGAAGCAGAGACCCGGTTTAAAAATAACCTGCCAGAAGATAAGCTGTGCTTTAAAAGCCCCATAGATTTTTCGATGTGCTTCCTAACCTGGCTGCCCAGAGACCTGTGCCATCACAAGTAGGAACAGGGGAAAAAAGATGGCAGAAGATAAAGATATGGAGGAAGAGGTATTGCTGTTTCACCACTCAGAAAAAGAAATTTAAACATGGGAATTATAAGGCAAAGTTATAGGAACCCAGGAAACGTGATGACAGAAAAGTGTATGGTCCAGCAGACAGGTGTAAAAAGACAAGGCATTGTCCCCTCACACCAAGAGCCCTGATGATGTGGGCTGGTGCTGGAAAAGGATGATGGACATCACAAGCAATTAGGTATTACACATTTATATTCCTCTTACAGCTGAGCAAATGGTCTCATCTCTTTTCAGCTTCTGCAGCCTTCTACCAAAATTCAGTGCAAACCCCCTCAGTCCAAGTAAAGTGCTTTTTTGGTGAGCGTGACAAAGAAAATTAGTATTTCCTTGGGAAAACCCCAATCCCTGCTGCTTTGTGTTATATTTTTATATATGCAGGCTCACGTGCAGTCCTCATCTCCTGACCTGCAGTAAAGACTGAATTAAAAGTCATGGCTGGCAGTCAGGGGTGGCAGCCCTTCAGAGACAGGCCAAGCCAAACTGTATTAAACCAGAGCACAGAGCACCCTGAGCCTGACCTGTCAAGTGTTATCACACTCATCTTCCTGGAGAAAGGCCGGGCTTCATAACTCACATCAGGTGGCGGCTCTCAGGTCCTGTACATCTACGCCCCGAGCAAGTGAGCTGCTTTCGTTTTTGTCACCGGTCTTTTATTTTTTTGGCAAGAACTGCTGGAGTAAAATGCTGTTAGCACATCAGCAGGCTTGTCACTCCCTCCCTGTCACATCAATCAGAGTCTCTGTGGACCCAGGCTGCCCATGCATCTCAGCACAAGAACAGCAAGTTCCTTCCCCTTTCATGGCTCATCCCTGTTGTGAATGAGTTGTTCTCCTGCCACTGCAGGAAGGCAGGGGACAGGAGCCACTGAGCCCCACCATGCAGAGGAGAAGCTCGAGGTGTTGCAGAACAAGGGGGTCACTTAAGCCACATCTTTCATTATGTCTGGGTTTGCAATCAAGGCTGATTCCAGACAGTATAGTTAACCTATGCTCCCTGAATCTCAGCTGGAAGAAAATGGATTAGCTTTACTCACTTGACTGAAGCCATGGTAATTTACCCTTGCTGAGCATCTGACTCTTATCCTGGCCATCAGTTACGTCATGTGTTCCAGCATATAGCACAAAAGCATCATTTTTCAAGCTGACCAGGCATCAAACATGGCTCTTTGGATGGAGGGAAGCAGCAGAGACGAATCCAGGAAACAGCATTTCAAAGTGCTGTGAGGAAAAGGGGGAAAAGAAAACCCTGTGTAACCTCATGTGTAAAACATCCCCCATCTCCCACCCCAGCACCAGCAGCTGAGGCACCTTTCCAACCAGCACAGCAGGCAGCTCCCTCAGTGAGGGCAAGCCAGCGTAGATCCTGGCGGTGGCAGAGAGATGATAAACAGTACTGCAGGGCACACTGCAGGGAACATGGGAGGCTGTAAATTAAGGTCTTCCTAATTAGAAAGCAGTCAGAAGCACACAAGCACGCACAGATTGCTGGTCTGGGGTAAGCTGCGCTTCTACAGGTTACAGTAATGCTAAAAGGCAAAGCATCACAAAGGAGACGGCAAAGGACAGAGCAGTGGATGAAGCAGCAGGTGCTTGCACAGCACTGCCAGCTGCAGAAAGCCTTGAGTAAGGGCCAAGGAAGAGGCCAGAGTCAGGAAAAGACAGAAATAGAGTGGCAGATCCTCTTGAAACTACAGGAGAAATTCTGAACTGCGACAAAGATTATTAGGAAATGAGGGAAGATGTCAGGAGATGAGCAAAGTGTCAGCATACTGTGCCTAGAAAGTCCACATGTCTGGGACTCTGTGAAATATAAATGTGCAATCATCAGGTAAGAAAGAAGAAAGTTTTCAGTGTGGTAAATCCCTGCAGAAAAGGACAAAGGAGTGGAATTATGGAGATCCATGGTTCCTAGCTGGAGGTGCAGTGCTAAACCAAACTCAACACCCTAGTGGGGCCAGGGAGGAGGGATGCACACACATGTGGTATTTAAGAAAAAAAAAAAGGCAACTTTAGCTGCAAAAGTGAAGATATTTTCTGTGATGTGCAGGTACTAAATGTTCTAGTAGAGAAAGAAGAGTGTCCTCCCCAGACACCCTTCTTGGGAATGCTGTGAATGGCTGTGATGTTGCACCGTCTCCACGTCACACCTCATATTCAGCCCTCATGAGGACTCAGATGCGAAGAGAAGAGAGTAAAGCAAAATCTCTCAGGGGAAATGGCAGGGATCCTCTGACATAAAACTGGCTTGGATAAAGTATTCAAAAGTGCTCGATAGAAAAAGACCAAACAGGACCTAATATTCTCCTAATGAGGCAATTTAACTGCCTGTTACTCTATGTCCTCTGCATTGTGCTCTCCCAGCATAGAAGTTCAAAGGGTTGTCACAACAGGCTCTCAAAGGATGGGTTTTTTAATGAGTAGGATTTCTTAGGGACTCAGTATGGGGCAGATTTGCTGAGGAGAAGAGGAAAAAGGAAAACGTAGGATACACTGAAAAATTGGTCATCAAGCTGGATAATTCACTGAGCTATATTGCTGCCTACTGTAAAGCAGCACTAAAATCAGTGATGTTCTCCCATAGGCCGTGGTCAGTTCTGGTTTAAGAGCAGATGTGATCCAAATTTAGTTTGACATCTTCAGCAAAGGGACTTTGGAGGGTTCCATCTGTTCTGCTCCCCCATGAGCAAATGTTTCCTCACCCTGAAAGTGCAATAAGGCTTTTCCAGTGTAACTTGAAGGGGAGACCTGAATTCAATTAACTGGCAGAGAAAATGTTCTCTGTCTCGCCCGCTCTCTCCCTCTCTCTCCTATTTCCTTAAGACAGTGTCTGTCCTCACTGCTGAAGGTCACCTGCAGAATGTGAGTCAGGGGGAAGGTGCAGAGCAAGGGAGGCTCACACTGTGGTGCTGCCACCTCGGCAACCTCCACAAACATCAATTGTGCAGAGAACAGTAACTGGTTTAAATAGGTTTAAAAATAAAACCTGGTTATTTAATTTAACAGACATGATAGGTTGGTCAATATCTATCACTCTGTCCCCATCTTTCTTCCCCACCCCTCAGGTCTTTAAGGGCAGAGGTTTAAGTCCCAGCTGAGAAAACAGGGCATGCTTCATTTAGTAGCACTGCAGCAGGGCTGCGGGGGAAGTCATGCTTCTGATGAGACATTAAATCAAGGGAAGCACTAATCTCATGAACATCACTGCTTAAGAAGCACAGGAAGAAAAAAATCACAAAAATTTCATGGCTCTTGTGCTTTGACCCTTACTACAGTGTGTTTCAAAATGTATGTGGGATGGGAGGCATCAAGTTTTCCGACTGCCTGCTTATGCTTCTTTTTTTATCATTTGCTCTAGGAGAAATTTATTGTGTAGATATGAGTTCTGTAAAACAAAATCACCATCAACAAGAGCAAGTAGGCATCATCCCAAAATCCTATTAAGCATCCAAGCCACCAGACCCTCCTCTTTTGCTCTTTGCAGCCCTCACTCCATTCCTCCTTGCCTTACAAACCCCTCTTTCCTTCTGCTGCCCCAGCACATGTGTCTCCTCAGTACCATGCCTCAGCCATCATCAGCCATTTCTCCTGGGTGGTGATTTCAAATCCTACTAGAAGGTCTGCAGTTCAGGTCAGGCTGAACCTGCACATCTGAGCAAAACTTACTGCTTTTAGGAGCAAGAAACAATAACAAAGACAGCTGCAGTATTTTAGCCTATTCTCCCTTCTTTCCCTACCACTCCCAAACTCTCTTCCTGCACAGGCATGATTTTCTCTTTGAAAAAATCTTGATGCACCTGGTAATTGCTGGATCCCGAGACTAATGGCTCAACAACAATTACCTTGTTTTTCCATGCTTTACACTAATTCTTGTTTATTAAAATTGCTGCTCTGGGAGAGAGACTGAGCTGTCCCAAAGACATACAAGGAAGGCAAGTATTTACTGACACCAATGTCCTTACAATGGCTTCATCATTTTCTTTTAGGTATTAGAAAAAAGAGCTGAGGCTAGCCGGTTAGATCCTGTCTGGATAAATAAACAACTAATTACTTGGATTGTCCTCTCCAGTGTCCCTTGTTTTCTGTTAAAAAAATACAAACAAACAAAAAACCCTCAACCAAATCAACAAACAAAACTCCAAGTAGTAATTCAGCTCTATTTTTCTGTTTTATTACAGGTTCCAGGCAAGAAATCATATCCAGGAAATTCTGTAACTGATCATGCCAAAAACAGAGATGAAAACATTACAATATTTAGTCCTACACTTCATTTAGTCTTAGATCCAAGGGACTCTTCCAACAGCCTTTGCTGCCCCTGGTGTGGTCCTCCTCTCACTTTGATGCCAGCAGGTATCATAGTCAAAATGTGCTACCCAGGCATGGTCACTGGAAGGGGCACCAGTTGCTCTGGGAAGAAGGGACCTGTTATTTCCCAGGGGAATGAAGAACCCAAATCCAGATCCAGTTTATTCCTTGGGGATGGCTGCAAGATGAAGGCAAGCTACCCCACAGTGTCCCACCTCTGAGCCAGGTACGTGTGCAGTGACAGGGCACAGGTACTGCTCTGGCCCTCACATGTGACAAGGGTCCACGTGTGACAGTGCAGGCACAGCTGTGGCCTCTGACAAGCACCACCCCAATGATGGGCAGGCAAAAGGGCCATTTCCCCTCATTCTGCCTCCACCATGGGGAATTAACAGACACAGCTAAAGCCAGAGCTGCTGAGTTCATTAGATTTAATGCAGGGATGAGTTTCTCTCTGCATGCCAAGCAAGTCATTGTACATATTTAAAGTTCCCTTTGACTAAGTCTCTTCACAACTCCCCGTCTCCCTAAACTCCTCGGCTCGGCCATATTAACCTCCGAAGGGCCTTAGACTTGTTCCTGGAGCCCTTCCATCTGTCTTTTAGCACTTTCCAGCCTCACAAACTGCTCATGCAGAAGCCCTGCACTTGCTATTTATCAAGTCCCAAGACTTCCCTTCCTGAAAATTTGCAGATACCACAGGTACATCCACTTCCTGAGAGACTCTCTGCTGGAGCCCTCACAGCTCTCACCTTAATTC
>JAYDZK010000001.1:22376358-22395737 GCA_034509185.1 Euphonia xanthogaster | reverse complement strand
GCTGTCTCTGCTCTACCCTCCCCAGAAACACAAAGCCAAACCCTCCATACACAACCCCTTCACACCAGGGAGTGCTTTTTGTAAAATGTGCTCTTTTTGGAATAGACCAACGATAAGGCAGAGAAGGCATCATTTTACCTGACAAGGGCTGCCCAGGTGTATGGGGTCTCCAACTGATCCATTAGGCTGGTAGGAATGCCTGCACATTCCCACATCCCTCTGGCCTGCATTGAGGGCAGATGTCTATTGATAAGGTCTGCTGAAGACCAACCTGCATCCTTTGGAAACCAGATGTGTCAGAGCCAGATGTGACAGTGGGTTCCTAACAACTATGACAGTGCCTGGTCATCTCTCACTCTGTTCTGAGCCAGGGGGACAAGCACAGCACAGGATGTAGAATACTGCTTCTTACAGGACTATGTTTTGGGATCCTGGCGCCCCTGGTGTCAGATTTTCCCATGTCTTACACAGCTCTGGCTGATTCAATGATCTCTATTCTGCTGCCAGAAAAGAGCAGCAATACTGTTCTACTTCCTCCTCCTTGCATCATCCTACCTCTCTGAGTTTTGGTGTACCACCCTGCCAGTTGCTCTGGGACACCACTGACACCTAAAAGGTCTAGACACACCTGCTCCACTAGAAAAGCACCTTTTTTTTTCTTTTTTCTTTGTGAAAACATTATGTTGCAGGAAACAGGAGGCAGAGTGAGGTGCTTGTTGCTCCCTGTTTGTCACTACTGAACCTGCCTTTACCTTTGAGCTCTTTCAAGCCCAGACATGAGGTAGCTCCCTGCTGGCAGCCCTCTTGCCTGCAGCTATTGCAATTTGAGTGAGCTATCTTTTGAGATATTTTCCTACTGTGGTATCTAAATTAACAGGACACTGGCAAAGCCATAGCTGCTGTAGATCAGAGCACTGGTTGGAAGAATGAGTAGCAAACACTCTCCTGCAACGAAACTCCTCTTCCACTTGGGACTTTGCAAGTGGGTGAGCAGGGAGCAGTTGATCTCACAGTTGGCATTGTGAAATGAAGCAGATTTTTAAGGTCCTTGAACGACTGCCACCTGCTTTCCTCAAATCAAGATACAGGAGGAAGCAAGGTGGGGGTGGGGCTAGCCAGGGCACCAGGGGATTCCTGTCTTCACCACCGTTTGTCCGCTTGTTTCTTCAGTGCTGTGAGCCAGACCAAGCTGCCAACTGCTTCTCCCTGAAATAATGGGCATTTGCTTCTGGGAAAGAAATGCCAGTGTAAAGCTTGCCTTGCTTTACTGTCTCCAAAGAGATGCTTAGCTCCTGCTTCTTCATATTTTCTGATTTTTCATAAACTTTTTTTTGTGACTGGTGTTTCTTTTTCTCTTATGAGAAGGGAAGAAGTAGAGAAGAGTCCTAATGAAAAGGTAATGCCCTGGTTTTGCCCCCAGCAGCAGTGCCAGGGAGTGAGCAGGGAACAGCGCCATCCCTTCTATTTCTGTAATCATCCTGGCAGGGCTCTAGGCTTGGATTAGGAGCTTGCAATCCTTCCCCATCCAGTTTTTTCACATTAATTCATTCATTTTGTCATTAATAGATGGTGTGCACACCACTGGCAGTAGAGCTGAAGAGTTCCGAATATGTGCAGATAGTTGGCTTTAGTTCTGTTTTAAAAAAAGTTCCCACCAAAATCTCTGCTGCAAAAAGCCAAGCAAAAATATAGCCTTATAATGAGATTTTTCTAAGTAAATAGGTCAGGAGATTTAACAAACGGATTTGAGGCTCCTAAGTCACTTAAGGAAATTTTATTTCATCACAAATCACTTTTCCTTCAGTAGGACAGAGGTGAAAGATATTTTCAGGGTAAGAAAGGTTTTTCTTCTTTATTTAACAGTGTGGTGAGTTGACCTTGTCTGGACACCAGCTGCCCACCAAAGCTGCTGTGTCACGCCCCTCCTCAGCTGGACATGGGGAGAAAAATACACCAAAAGGCTCATGGGTTAAGGATGAGGACAGGTCACTCTCTAATTACTGTCACAGGCAAAACAGGCTCAACTTGGGAAAAATGAATTTTATTTATTACCAACTAAATCAGAGTAGAGGAGCAGGTAATAAAACAGAACCTTAAAACACGTTAAGTTCACTCCCAATTTTTTCTCCTCCTCACAGTTGGGCAGGGGCACAAGAATGGGGTTTGCAGCTGGTTCATCACACATTGTCTCTGCTGCTCCTTCCTCCTCATGGGGAGGACTCCTCACACTCTCATCCTCTGAGTGCGGAGTCCCTCCCACAGGCTGAAGGTCTTTATGAACTGCTTCAGTGCGGGTCTCTGCCTATGGGGTGCAGTCCTGCAGGAACAGGCTGTTCCAGTGTGAGTTTCCATGGCATCACAATTCCTGCCAGCAAACCTGCTTCAGCTTGGGCTCCTCTCTTCATGAGGCCTCAGGTCCTGCCAGGAGCCTGCTCCAGCATGGGCTCCCCACGAGGTCACAGCCTACTTTGGGAATCCACTTGCTCCACTGTGGGGTCCTCCAGGGGCTGCAGGTGGATATCTGGTCCACCAGGGATGTCCATGGGCTGCAGGGGAGTCTCCGTTCCAGCACCTACAGCACCTCCCCCCACGTCTCCTTTACTCATCCCAGTGTCTCTTTCACAGAGTTGTTTCACTCACATATTCTCACTCCTCCTTCCTGGTTTCTGTTGCACAGCAGTTTTCCCCCTCTTAAAGATGTTATCCCAGAGGTTTCACCACCATCATTGATGAGCTCAGCTTTGACTGGTGGTGGGTCCATCTTGGTGCTGGCTGGCATTGGCTCCACTGGACACAGAGGAGGTTTCTACCATCTTCTCACAGAAGCCACTCCTGCAGCCCGTCCCCCACCAAAGCCTTGCTGCACAAACCCAATACAGTTACTGGGTTATCATTAATCCTGAGGGTGAACACACATATAGAGTTGATCCAAGGCCATTCACTTTGTGTCTGAGATTTCATTTAAGGTAATCTTCTTCCTGACAGTTCTGTGCCCAGCAGTAATACAAAAAGCTATTCACATCATTCTCTACAGATCAGTGCAATCCATGCTGATGTAACAGACCTACACAACATCGATTTCCTCCATTTTAATGCAAAAAAGAAAAGGCCAAGCTTTACTCAAAGTGTCAAATCACTTCCTGGGAGATTCAAGGCCAAGCAGCAGGCCTCTTCCACTCTTCAGACAAAAAAGAAGAAATCAGGGTCAAACAGCAACACTGTGGCCCCTTTCCTGCTCCCCTGCTGGAGGTGTCTGTGACCACACGCACAGCCCAAATTGTGTGACAGGGCAGTGTAGCTTTGTGCAGACATTTGCAATATTGATACAAATATGTGGCAAATTATCCTCCTCTAATGACATAATGACGGTACTCTCACTTCTGAGTCACCTGTTTTTTCATATATATCCCCACGTGTTTGCTTGCTCATATTAGAGGAATAGCAGCATACCCATGGGCCAGGAAGCCAAGTGCCTCAAAATAGCACTGAGATGGGTCTGGCTGGCTCAGAGCCTGCTGCTCCTTCACTTGTTCCCAGATACTTTTTATGAGCTGGAAAACACTGTGGGGCATCTAGGGACATAACAAGCAGTGCAGTTGTCTCCCACCAGATTTGATATCTGGATCCAGCCTGCAACAGCACTGGGGGCTGGGGGCCGTAGGCATGGCAGTAGGCATTGTCTTTCCTGCTTTCAGCTGCTTCATCCCAAAAAATGTTCGCTTCGCTCAGCTCCTGAGAAGAAATTAAATACCGCAGGAACCAGCTGGCATTCTCCCCCTCCTCCATGGACACAGCCACTAGAGAAGCAATTTATTTCATGTGCCCACGCCAGGACTGAAGGAGGCTGCAGAGAGGCTGCGTGCCATGGCTTGGCCCTCTCTGCAGCCTTGAATCTCACTCTACCTTCAACTTTTGTTCATCCCAGAACAACTTTATAGGGACATGGAATAAATGTAGCATGAGCCCAAGCCATCTGTGTAGATCTGATCCTCTTCTCTCTTCAGTCCTTGCTTATCCCTATGGAAAACTCTGACACAGGGATGCTCTTGCCCTCTGTTCAGACTCCTGGGAAGATGTTGTTGGCTCCAGGATTCCCATGTACAAGGATCCCTGCACCACAGCTTCTCAGAATGGACCCTGGAACTACAATGAATCACGACTCTTGGGTGTCAGGTTTTTTTTGCTATGAGGGAAGAGAAAGAGTGGGTCAAAAAAATGTACTGATCAGTGGATATTTTTGCTGCTGTGGCTGAGTCCTTGTTAAGTATTGACTAAAGCAAGCAAGCTGGAGGATTTTCAAAGGATTTTCCATTCAAATCAGTACACAAAAGCTTTATTACCGGTCCCAAGGCTGCAAAATCATGTCAGGCCCTATCAAAATCATGACAGTGGCTTAAATCACGAGTTTAAAAATAGATGTGCGAGTTTATTATTATTTGAAGTATGGTTTCCGGATCATTAGGTTAAACTGGCATCAAGTTCTTTGTGTTCCTCCATGTTGGAAGCTCTAAAAACACTGAAAAAATATTAATAAACCCTCTGAGATCCTCAAAGAGTCACATTTTTTCTAGAATATGATATTTGTGGAAAAAAAAAAAAAAGGCAAGATACACTGTCATAAGAACCGTGCTAAAGCCTTGAGAACTGCCAACTTCTTTCTTCTCCTCAAGGGTTTAAAATATACATTTTATCTGCTCATGTCTGACAGCAAAAAATACAATGCTGTGACAAAGCAGCATAAAGGCCAGGTTTACTTCTAGAGGAAAGTAACACTTCCAGTTATTTAGGTGTTGGCAGAGAGCCCAAGGATGCTGCCGGTAGCCCTGCTATCAACAAACCTCCAAGCTACTATATTGTTTGCACCCTGCTTAGAATCTCTCTTTTTAAGAGACCCAAAGGATCACAGCCTGAAGCGCCTCTGCTGGTACTGGGTAAGCTGTGTCCAGACCCAGAAGCAGCACAACCTCTCATGGCAGAATCACAGCATGCCTTGGGTTGGAAAGGACCTTAAAGATCACATGGTTCCAACCTCCCTGCCATGAGCAGGGATGTTGCTATGGGCAATGCTGCTTCTCTGCTGTGGGAAGGGGCATCTTCCACTAGGCCAGGTTGCTCAAAGCCCCTCACTGACAAAGCAATGCCATGGGATGCTGCCTCACCAGCAGCAGCCAAGCATCCTCCTTTGTGGCACTCCTCACCCGAGCCAATACAGCAACACGGCGTCAAGGCATCAGATCAGTATTAAATCAGAACAGGTGGCACTTTCTTCTGCTCTCCATTACTCCTCATGGCCTTGAGCCACTCA
The DNA here is from genome assembly GCA_034509185.1 of Euphonia xanthogaster. NCBI lineage: Eukaryota > Metazoa > Chordata > Aves > Passeriformes > Fringillidae > Euphonia > Euphonia xanthogaster. The sequence continues at coordinate 22,390,432 of JAYDZK010000001.1, read as the reverse complement.
TACATGACTTTCAGAGTCAGCCCTGGAAACCATCCTTTCCTGTAAGACTGGACAGAAGTCCCGTACAGATGCATCATAGTGGCAGGGAGGGAAGGGAAGGAGGCTGTGGCTGAGGACAGAAACAACAGAGCAACAGAGACACACAGATGGTGGACACCAAGTAGGGATTTTTTGAGTGTACCTGCAGCATTCTTAGCTGTAAAGCCCAGAGGGCTGAATAAGACTCAGACAAGCCACCAGCTGTGTCAGCAAAGCAAAAACATATTGACAGTGGTGAATGCCTCAAAAGGAAAGACAGAAAGCAGATTTCAGCCTGCTCTCAGACATGGAACTCTGTTTCTCACGAGGCCATGGACACCCATGCAGACATTTTTAAACCCTGGATACACATGCTAGCTGGCTTCTCTCTTACATCTGTAAGAGAGGGGGACTGGAGCCCTTCTGCATAAATTGGGATTTCAGCTCTTGCCTCCTATTGTGTTGTAGCTGGCTCACCCTGTCCTTTGGCTATGTTGCCTCCTCCAGGCTGCATGGATCCCATTTGGAGTCCCTCAGGCAGCAACCTCCCTGTCAGCACCCCTCCTGACAAAGCAGCCCTGAGGAAGGAGGGCCTGGTGCTTTCTGTCCCCAGCAGATGTCAGGCTCACACCTCAGTCCTGAGGGGACATTTCAGGGCTGGGGCTGAACAACCAGACTCTTGTTAACTCATTGCCACCCAGCTTTCCTGCAAAGTGGGGAAACATGAACGCATCCAGATGCACCAGGCACTTGCTGCTCCTTCACACCAGCCAACACTGGTGCTCAGGTGTTTGTTCATTTTTAACATAGCCCTTTTAGCGATTGAAAATAGAAGACAGGGAGCAGGTTACCTTTCAAACATAGATCTCCTGATCTGAGGCATGTCATACACCCATTGCTGGCTAGCTGGGGTTTGTGTGGGCAGAGATCAGAGACCTGCCACCAGGTTTGGTAAATGTCGGTGGAGCAGGATGGTGAGGAGACTTCAACGGCTGCTGACAGCTGGTGCAGCTAAAGGAAGGACCCCAGGGAGCTCAGAGACACAAGAAGGGCTAAGTTGAGCTGCTATGGGATGCAAGCACTGGAAAATAAGAAATGCTGTGAGAGCCAGCTGGGGGAGGTTAATAAAGCCTGCCTGTCAGGGGAACTATCTGACAGGCAGACAGCCAGAGTAGGGGAGAAAACAGCTCACTCGAGTCCACAGACCCATAACTGGGTTATGCAGCTATGTAATCCACTTAAGCTCTAAAACTGTCCTGCCTCCCTCCCCCAACCTCTACTCTCCTCTTCTGTACCTCTAATATTCAGAAATGTTTCCTCGAAGCTTTGCAGGAAGTCTTGACAGTGGTGCAATTTGATTAGCAGTGGCTGGGGAGTTTTCCCAGAGGATCTGGGGAAGTACAGAGATACATACCCCGGAGAAACCTGCAGGGTATGGGCAAGCTGAGCTTGTACACTGGCTGCAGCACTGGAGAGACCTGCTCTGTAAGAGGGGCACGCACACCAGCAGAGACACAGGGGTGGGGGTTTTTAACCTGCATTAGGAAATACGTGCGGACACTTAATGCAGTTTATTCAAAACAAGCTGTCTTCTCCATTATATGTCATTCACCCTGAGAGAGATTACAGAAGCACAAGATGCAAAAGGCCTCTTAGATCATCTAGCCCATCACCCCACAAATGAAGGTTTAATCCCATTAAGGACCACTGTTGGCATCAGTGGCTTCAAGATTTGGTCCTAATTGCACAAACACAAAGCCATTACAAGACTGCAGTCTGACAGAGAAGTTTTCTTTTTTACAGGTTATATGATTTCTTTAATTAAAGTGGCTTATCTGCATGCTAATAATTGGAAAAATATTGTCCACTTCTATTCTCGTTTCATTCTGCTATCCTGGTGTGCTGGATATAAGCAGGAGGTGAGACGTGTATGCATTGTGAGATCAACAAAGCACAGGCACATTGAAAAGACAGGTCCTTGCCCATGAGGGGATAATAATCTAATTTATTATATGGATTGCAGCAGCGCATAACAAGAAAAAAAAAAAAGTTCATTTTATAGGAAGGATCAGGAATTTAGCATCAAACCCTGATCAAGAAGGGAGGGGTCCACATTGATTTTCACATGCTTTGCATCAGTAGCCTACAACAGCTGAACTCATTACAGGCTATGTACACATTTTGTTTGCTCTCTAATTATTAATTTAGAAAGGACATTTAGTCAGGGAAGGGACTGGATGAGAAATGTCCCTGAGAGCTGTCTGGAAAAAATGAGCAAGAATGGATTTATGGAATGAGAGGGATAGGGTCCAGAGGGTTGTCTCCTGTATCCAGGGTGGTGTGGGAAAGGGTAAGAGAGCTGTAAGGAAGAAGAGGGCAAGGCTGAATGCATTGACAGTGCCAAGAATGCAACCAGAGATGGACCAGGACCACGGGGGGCAGGGGGGAGATGTGCAAAGAAGCTGCTTAAGAGAAGATCAATATGGAAGCAAAATGCAAACCTCCGTGAAGGAATATATAACTGGGGAATAAAGCTACCACCCCTGTTTCTTCCTCCTCCTGCATATTGCAGATAGCAACTAAAAGCTCAAAATCTTTGTGTATTGATTAAACTTATTATAAAACAACAGCAAGAATAGAAAAAAATTGTCAAACTCGACTTGCATTTGTAAAATTGTAGTGGATAAACACTTTGGTCATCTTTCTTGGTAAAAAAAAAAAGTATGCCACCATTGATCAATGCTAATGGCTTTCAATAAAGGCTAATTAAATTATGCTCTAGGATTGGACAGAGCATAAGCCAAGTCCCAAGCATGCCCCAAAGCCAGTCTGAAGGGAAAAGAGAAAGGGAACTTACCCGTATGAAGCTACAGGGGATTATTTCACCTACTGCAATCTTTAATATGACTATCAATCAGCCAGGAGGGATGTTTGTCCCTGTCTCCCAACATATCATACAGAGGCATTCATTCCCCAGACATGAGCAAATTATGAATTGTTCTTTGAACCAAGATGAGGCCCATCTAGTCACCACCTCAATCAAAATGGAAAGCACCAAGCAAAAAAATATAACCCAAGGCAAGACAGGACAGCAAAACAGATTAAATATATGTATAAATATTCATACATAATAAGAGAAGGGATTGGAACAAAAGGATAAATCTTAACAGACCTAAAAGACAACCAAAGAGAGGTCTTGGAGTTGATAATCGGAGAGACAGATAAATTGTTACTGGCATCTTAACTTCTGCTGAACAGCAGTGTAATGAGTAAAGCAAGGAGTGGGAGCCGAGACCTTGGCAATCAGAACTGTCTCTGCTGCCTCACACTGCTCAAACTACTGAGACATTAAAGGAGACCCTCAGCTTTCTTTAACAAAAAAAAACAAAAACAAAAACAAACAAACAAACAAACAAACAAAATTTAAAAAGCATCTGTTCTTCATGTTTGCAGACAAAAATTTGAAAACACAAAGCAATTGTACCCTAAGGGCAAGTGAAATTGACTCAAACTTTGTTATTTCAAAATACATTATTAGTTTAAACTCTGAGAACTGATCTCTGTGGGGACAGTCATAGTCTCTTGTTTTGTGAGTGCATAGGACTGAGAAAGAGGTGGTCAGAGGTGGAAACAGGAACACTTCCTTCTGCACAGCACTTGGACCAGGTAAGGAGAAAAGGAGAAGACGGAGGTGAGACACAAGAGAAAGAGACCTTTGTCTCGTTAAATACAGGTGACTGTGACATTTACAACATCCTTAATATTAGTTTTGGCTTTTTTCAGTCTCTTCCACACAGCAATCTACAATCTCCAAAGGGGTCATACTACCCAGAAGATCTGTAGTAGCTTGTACTTATCTGTGTGTATGACTTCAGATCATTCTTCAGAAGCCTCTATATGCTTTATATGCACAACCACATTAGCAAAGATAATACCTTGACTTTGCTGATTGTGAAATCATTGAAACTTCCATTTAAAGAGTGGCATATGAAGAAGCAAAGAATAATAATTTTTAAGCAGAGACAGATTAAAAGTGATGCAGCTATTGAGCTTCCGAGTGCAAGCTCTCCTAGTCCAAACTGCAGAGCAGTGGCCATTAGTGGTGCATTGCATATTACACTAGGAAAACGTGCTTGAGACTCAGACTGAGTTATTTTACTGTTCAGTTCATTTTTGTTACTGATCTTTACTTTTTAACCATTCTAGCGCTTACATCTTCATGTATAAATGGTCAGATCAATGGTTCGAACCCTGAAGTGACAAGCAAGTATTTAAATTGCCTTTACTCAAATGTTAAGTAATCTTGTTTGTTCCCTTCTCCTTATGAAATGTGGTATGCAAGACAGGTTATTAAAATGGGTGTCAATGGACGTATGCACTTAGAATGACTGCAGCTCTTGGTCCACACAAATTTTAATATAGGGTCATTGAGGTAACAGAAAAGATGGTCACAACAATTTAAGGAAATCAGCAAGACAAGCTGTTGGGGAAAGTAATATATTTTCTTAGAATAGTTGATACAATTAAGAAAATGAAAAAGCTTTCAGGTGCACAAACTCTTCTTATTGTCCTCCCTTCTGTCTGCAGTATCAGCCAGTCTAATAAAAGATATTGCAACTCCTTACAAGCCTTGCTTCATTTACAGAGAGATGGACTTGTGATCAAGTGAAAAAATGCAACAAGCAGGACTGGCCATGCGAGCAAACCACATCCTGAATTATTGAAAGGCAGCCATGTGGCTGCCACCCGAGCAAACACAGATGAGCAGTGAGAGAGGAAGAGGAGCAGCATCTATGGTTGTCTGTCTTTCAGCCCAGGTGCCTGTCTTTCATTTGTATCCATGTTTATTAGTGGCTTAATAAAAGAGATTGTTAATGTACACAGTCTCACATGCATTGCCTCTGTGCACGGGCTCACTCCCCCTCATTTTCTGCTGTCTGTCATCTACAACTGGGGAAAACAAAATTAGTTAGAGTTTGGCCCGTGTTTCTACCCACATCCAGGTTAGACCTCAAGATGATGTAAACTGATGGACAGTCACTAAACTTAGGTGGGTCTGCTGAGTTATGCCTGTGAAGGATCCAACTTGTTTACTTATCAGCTGCTTATGTCTTACATGATGAATTGGTCCTGTACTGACAGCTAATAAAAGAGGTATTTATGTAAATGAGAGAGAGCACGCATGCTCTCCAATGTTAGAAAGGATTGTTTTCTCCACAAAACATATCAGTTGAAAGACAGACAGACAGGTGTCGCGTTTGTTTTGAAATACTGGGGCTTCCTGACATGAAAAACAGCACAAGATTTTGTTGGGTTGTTTTTGGGGTATTATTTTTTGTACAAAAATGCAAACTTGTTACTAAAACAGAATTTTCATTTGGTGACAAAGCTGTCTTTTCAGGTTCTGCTGGAAAGCATTCAGCTTGGAGAAAGTCTTGATTCCCAAAGGCTTTTCTGCTGTGGGCTTTTTCCCTTCAAACATGTCAGCTTGTCTGATGGAGACTTTCCCACCTAAAAACCTCACCTCACTTACACCTTGAAACATTCATACCACCTCTACAACAGCTTTTATCAGCCATTCACTAATGATGGTTTATTAGCAGCAAGTGGGGTCTAATATTCACCATCTTCAGATATGTGAGAATTGCATGTGTGTGTTGCAAATACCTGAGAACATTCAAGCTTGTGTTCCTCTCCAAAAGGGAAATTATGAATCAGTCACAATCACAGCTGCAACATAACAATAACTGTTGTCCTTTCATTTTCTGTGACAACTGGAACACTGACAGTGAACAGCAGGACAACGGAGTTGTGTCAACATGCAGGAGGATTTCAGAGTGCTTACAGATATGAGTCATCCTGGTCAGTTATGGAACACTAAACCTTTGGCATTACAAGATTTTCTCAGTGGCTTGATTCTCTTTATTTTTGTTGTAATTGCTTCATCCCATCATTTCAGATAGTGTGAAAGGAAGGCATTCAATGCTCACAGAAAAAAAGGGGCTTTCTCAGGATCATGGAGAATTGTCAGATTTCCCCAGGCTCCTCATTTGATTTATTAATTCTTACTCCCTGCCATATATACACACAAACGTGCACTTAAACATAAAATCTTCCACTTGTGTTACAGATGAGAAAAATGTTGTTAAGATACAGCACAAGAAAAGCCTTTGGGATTAGTTATGGGTATGTACATTAACACAAGCATCTTTTCTGATTAAGGCTTTCCAGTGTATTTAGAGTTTGACCTCTTCTATGTATTCATAGAAGAAATACTCTGTAGTGCCTCTTTCTTTACTACGAGGCACTTTTCCATTATTGTCTTTAACAAAACATTTTGTGTTTCTCCTCATAATTAAAAGAAATACTCATCTCTCTTCGCTGGCCTTTTGGGACTTGAATGAGAAAGTGTCGCCCTACTTCCTTTCCCCATTGTTACTCTGGGTGCACATTTGTCATCTCTGAATGCAGTTTAAGATCACTGATTCTGTATTTGGTAACAATCTGGCAGAATTTGTCATGCTGCGCAGGGGTGAGGTCATTTGGTAAAGCAGGGAATCCAGGGGGATCTGTGACTGTCTTGTTTGTTATTAATCTGTTCCTCCCAGGAGCTCTTTTGCTGTTTTAGCTTTTAATGTAACAAATATTTTGAGTACCATTCATTTTCTGGACAGATGATTTCTTTTTCCATTGCCCTAATTATTTATGCTACAGCCTCAGAAGGACTTGTAGGGCTGGTGAGTGCGACTGTGCATTCATTTGCAAGCTGTGTTTCCTGCCTGTAAGAGAGACCACATCCAGCTCTTTGTGGGCTTAATGGTGGTGAGAAACACTTGCAACATCAGTCGTTTTGCACTGGGGTGTCCTTTCCCCTGTCTTGATAACACACAGACTCTCCCTCCTACCCATTCACCTCCTGCACTGCTCGTCTGTCATACCCAGCTAATAAACTCGAGGCACCTCCTGCCCCGATCATGGCCTTGCATATTTAAGTCATTAGAGCCTGGCTCTTGGTGCACACTGGGGCTGTGGTGAAAGCTGATCTTACAAGAAATGCAGCAATCACTCTGCAGCCAATGCTGCCTAGATCCCCATCCCGCTTTTATTTGAGTCCCTGCCACGGGAAGTATTGAACTGGCCTAATGCACAGCAGAAAGTAAATGCTTATTGAAGAACTGCTCAAGTTTTATCTAGCCACATATTAAATGATCTTGAATTTGGGGCAGAGATGGGCAAGGCAAGACAATAAAGCAGCAAATGATCTGTCTGACAGGGCTTTGGAGTTGAGCCGCAACAGACAAATCTCTCTGTGCTTATGTATGCGTGCTGTGGGGGGAGAGGGGGTGCACAAAGGGTGGGGCAGCCAGGCAAGGGGAATATATCTGTATGAGCTAATCTGTTTCTCTTGCTTTCCTCCTCCCCTCCCCATCTCCCTTTTCCTGCATCTCTCTCCTGGGAGATGACTCACACCTGCTCTGCCCTGATACTACCATATCCCATCAGAAGCACACAGCCACTCTGAAGTCACCCAAGCTGTTCTGTGTTAGATCCCTGCATTGCTTACATCTGCTCTTTGGGGTGCAGGATTCAAACATTGTGATGGGCAGCATGCCTGTAACTCAGCACAGACTCATGAAATCCAACCACCTGCCTGTGACACACTGATGCTTTGATGACACCCTGGGCTTCTGAGTGCTCCATCCTAGTGGGAGCCCCATTTTAAGGCCAGCTGATGAATCTTCTCCTTATCAGATAGATGGTCTTTATAAGGAGCAAGGCAAGGCATTTATCAGTTGATATCAGGTCCTCAGGAAGATAAATGACTTTTCAATTCTAAAGGTCTGAGTCATTTCATCTGCATCTGGCCTTATTCCACCTACACCTTCCACCTTGCTAACACAGGCTCTTTCACCTGCATATAAACAACCACAGTGGTGTCCTCTAATGCTTTCTATGCAGGATCCCAAAGTACTTTAAAAACATTAATGGATGAAGAGTCAGGACCTCACCACAATGTGGCTAACCATTATTTTAATTTATGTTTTAGGAAACTAAAGGCATAGAGACAATCAACATCTTCCCCAAGGCTACATAACAAGTATACACAGAATATTAGAAAGGAACGGGGCAACATGGTCCAGCACTGTATTTGAAAGTCAAAACTATTCTCCAGTTCAGTGAAAAGGATGAGCAGGTATGTTGCACCTGTTAGTTCTGCAAAGTTTTGCATCTCTAAATCTCTCTGTGAGTTTCAATTTCTAGTGAGCCTGTACGCTATAGGGAGATTCAGTGATAATAATTGAACTTGGCCACCTTTGTGGCTCAAAACAAGGCTACAGACTGAACAAAAGCTCAGGAAATCTCAGAGGCTTCTGGGTCCTGATACCCATGAAATATCCCATGGGACAAACTGCACATTATTTTGAAAGTAATCAAGAAGGTATTGTTCACCCTTATTATCTTGCAAATTGTTTTCCTTCTTTGTTGGATACACATTAAATACCAATCATTATAGTATCCAGAGCTGCTTACAGGTATTATCAAAGACAGGAAAGATGGTTTGACTTGAGCTGTCAGCAGCAAATTCTCTATATGCATAGATACTGCACATATCCAGCACACACTTCTACAGCAGACAGCTAAAATTATTTTAAGACTTTGACAAATGAAAGTGTGGTGGTTTTTCCTAACTAGAAAGATGTTTTCCTTCAGATTTGATCCCTGTACTGTGCTTTGACAGTTGCCAGCTTAAGGCTGATCTCCAGGAGAAGCCAGACCTAAACTGTACCCTTTTGTAGTGGCAGCTAAAGTTCCTGGAAGAGGCTCCCTAAGAGCGTGAGTGTCCCCTTCAACCAGAGCTGTCCCTCCAGCTTTTAGGGAAACCGGTGGCCAAGCCAGCTGCCCAACACAGCACATATAATATAAGTTTTGGAAGTACTAAGAACCTTTACTGACATAAACCCAGACTTGCAAACAATCAGGAGAAAGAGAATTTCCTTTCCCCTCAACACAAGGAAGGCAGCCATCCTTTTACAATTAAAATAATCATGAGCATATGTCTGACTTCTTGCATAAGGCAGTAAAATTGCATCCACAGTTATATTTCACTCTTGTTTTCTTTGGGAAATATAACCCTGAAATAGAGCCTTGCCCTTTCCCAGTGATAATTTTTTCTGTTCTGTTACAGGAGAACAGTTCAACACAAGTTTCCAAGAGGGCTTTTGCATCTCTATAGAGGGAAGGATGCATACTTTTCTTTCTAGAGATTTTTATCTCTGTTTTGTTCAGACATTCATTGTTTCAGATGCAACTGGAAGTCCCAGTAAAAGACCTTTTTTTATATATACTCCAGAATTTTTCTTCAAATCGACAGTCCTTCTGTGGGGCCATGGATTTATACTCTGCCCTCTTCTCTGCCTCTCCTGGCTGTCTGTCTTCTTTATACCACTTTGTTCAAACTATCATGTACCTACTTCCTCAGATTTCTACCTCCTAAAATGCTGCTTTGATTCATCTGTTTCTGCTTCAGCTTTCACTCTGGTATTGATCAGCAGAGACATTTGGGAACTAAAAAATCTGCCCCGTCCCTCCAGCTTAATAGTGAGCCCACTTAGTAGATGCATCTTACAGCCTGTCCTGGTTTTGCCTGGCATAGATTAAATTTTCTTCCTGGTAGCTGGTACAGTGCTGTGATTTGGATTAGGTATGAGAACAATGTTAATAACACATGGGTGTTTCAGTTGTTGCTAAGCAGGGCTTACCCTAAGTCAAGGACTTTTCTGTTTCCCATGCTCTGCCAGTGAGCAGGTGCACAAGATTCTTAAGTGTGATCACAGAGCACGTACAGGAAAACCAAAGGATCAGCCCCAGCCAGCATGGGCTTAGTAGGCAGGTCCTACTTGACCAACCTGATCTCTTTTCATGATCAGGTGATCCACCTGGTTGATGAGGGAAAGGCTGTGGGTGTTGTCTACCTGGATTTCAGCAAAGCTGAATACTGTCTCCCACAGCACTCTCCTGGAAAAGCTGGCACTACGGCTTGGACAGGTGCACTCTTTACTGAATTAAAAACTGGTAGGATGGCCAGGCCCAGAGAGTAGTGGGAAATCATATTGGATCCAGTCAGCCATCTGGTCACTAGTGGTGTTCCCCAGGGATCAGTGCTGGGCCCAGTCCTATTCAGTATCGTTATTGATGATCTGGATGAAGGGATTAAGTCTCAGCTCTTAGTAAATTCAGGGACAGCACCAACACCAAGTTGGGTGTGATTGTTGATCTTGTTGATCTGATGATCTGTTGATCTGGAGGGTAACAAGGCTCTGCAGAGGGATCTGCACAGGCTGGATCTATGGGACAAGACCAAAAGCATAAGGTTCAACAAGATCAAGTGCTGGGTCCGGCATTTTTGGCCACAACAGGCCTATGGAACACTATGGGCATTGGGCAGAATGGCTGAAACAGGATGGGTGGAGAAGGACCAGGTGGTGCTGGTAAACAGCTGCTGAACGTGATCCAGCACATACCCAGGTGGCCAAGAAGGCCAGTGGCATCCTGACCTGTGTCAGCAATAATGTGGCCAGCAGGACCACTAAGGTAATGGATTGTCCCTCTGTGCTTTGCACTGGTGAGACCACACCTTGAATCCTGTGTCCCATTCTGGGCCCCTCACGACAGGAAGGACATTGGGGTGCTGGAGTTAAGTCCAGAGAAGGGCAACAGAGCTGGTCAAGGGTCTGGAGTGCATTTCCTACAAGGAGTAGTTGAGGGAGCAGAGTGTGTTTACCCTAAAGAAGAGGAGGCTGAGAGGGATGTTATCACTCTCTACAACTCCCTGAAAGAAGGCTGTAGCCAGGTGGGGGTTGGCCTGTTCTCCCAGGCAACCAGTGAGAGGATGAGAGAACATAGGTTGTGCCAAGGAAGGTTTAGGTTGGACATTAGGAAAAATTTCTTCACAGAAAGGTGGTTAGATGCTGGAATGGGCTGCCCAGGGTGGTGGAGTCACCATCCCTGGAGGTATTTAAGGAAAGAGTGGATGTGGCACTCAGTGCCTGGGTCTAGTTGCCATGGTGGTGTTTGGTCACAGGTTGGACTCAATGATTTCAGATGTCTTTTCCAACCTAACTGATTCTGTGATTTTGGAGTCTGGGAGGGAGCACTGCTGAAACAAATGATCCAAACTGGCCAAAGGGATATTCCTCACCACAAAACACCATGCTCAGAATATAAACTGGGGGGAATTGGCCTGGAGGGATTGATGGCTGGTCAGGGATTGCCTTGGCATTTGTCAGCAGGTGGTGAGCAACTGCATTGTGCTTCACTTATTTCTTCTGGGTTTTATGCCCGCCTCTCTCTCCCTTTCACTACTACTATTATTATTATCATCAGTAGAAGTTTTATGTTTTATTTTGTTTCAATTATTAAAATGCTCTTAGCCCACAAGTTTTACTTTTTTCTGATTCTTGTCCCCATTCCATTGCAGGGGAATGGGTAGTGAGCGAGTGACTGTGTGGCACACAACCCCATTTACTCAGCAGCTTCAAAACACAGTGGAGAATAGTCAGGCATCACCTCCCAGGGAGTAGTAGGGAATATGATAGCCAGGACAGTAACCTTTTGTAGTCCTGGTTTCCAAAACTCTTATAGATGTTTTACATCTGGGTTGGCTTTCATCAAGTTCCTGGCTATACAGGTTGTATCTCAGTTAAGAGAAACAAAGCCTTAAAGAACTGCTCTAGGTACTACATGCCCAGTACTGGGATAGAAAGCACTGGCCAACATCTATACTTAGCTAACTTTCTGAGTCTCTGAGGCACTCTCAAAAGCCCTCCCACACAGCCTGGGACCCCTTGCTCACATTTTGCTGATAAGCAGCATGGACCTGAGCTGGCCATGCATTATGTCCCCTTGCAGTCCATGATACTGAGGGCCTGAAGGGAAGCATCCCATTCTCTTTCTTTACTTAAAAGGTCAGTCACTTGACGTCATCCAAGGCTCCTGCGATAGGTGGAGGCTAGCAGGGCAAGTGGGGGTGACTGCAGTAGACTCACTGTGTGCTGGCATGTGCTTCAAGGCATATCCCCCTGTCCTAACTTTGACCCTCCTGCTGCCAGCCAAGGAGGTAGTCAGTGCATAGCCACAGAGCTCAAACGCACAGCTAGGCATTGTTTCTCAGCTGTCCCGCAAGGCTCTGCTCTCTCTGTTCTGTGGAAGTCTAGAAAGCACCATTTTGCTTTGCAGTGGCACTGAAATTCTACTGTGCAGCAGCAAGACAGCCCACCTTGCTGCCTGACCCGACATGGCCAGATTTTACTGTCCACCTGCTCCACACAAACACACTGACATACACACATGATCAGTCCCTCTAAACTCCTAATCAAATGTGGTTGATTAACATTTAAATGCCAGCACCAAAGCCTCTTTTGACTTGCACTTACACAGATCAATCTTTCCAAGAAAACTAAAACTCCAGCTTGCGGATGATGCAGCCTGGCCTCTGAAGGTTCATTTCTGATGCTCTACCATGTCTTTTTTGGATTAAAACCTTTGGACAGTGTCCCTGTGGCTCAGGCGGATAGCAGGACTGCACCTGCTCCCTCTTTTAGAGACCAGGAATGAAAGAGCTTGTTCAGAAAGCATAGAGAGAAAAGTCCTCAAATTGTCTGGGATCACTGGATGGCTGAAAATTAAGGGTTCCAATGGTAATATGAAAAAATATTAAAGCAGCAGGCTTGTGCTTTCTACTGAGTGATTATCTTGCTTTGATCTTATAGGACTAAAATAGGAAGGGGACCTCTGATGACAAGATCGTGGAATACGTTGGCATTGTCTAAAGACCCTGTCCTTTCTGACCACAGTACCTGAGACTTCCTCTAGGAAATCCACAAATTTTTTACCTGCTTTTGTATCTGTTAACCTTTCTAGATCACCATATAGCCTTCATTTGCAAGCTGCTTATCATGTCAGCTAGCAGCTGTGGCCAAGTGATCCTTACAGCAGGACTCAAGACAAAAGTCAGTGAACAAACACATTTTGTTGAATGTTTACACATTCCAAAGTTGATCCATTAGTGTATGCTTCTTCTCAAAGTTTTCCTTCAGAGAATGGCAGCCTGCAGTGGTTTAAAATGTTAGCACTTCCTAGGAGATGAACCAAGCACAAAGTACAGACCATCCGCAGTCTATTGTAGAAATCCACATTTTGTTCCCATGTTGAAGATTGTCTGCAGCTCTGGCCTTCCCATCTCAGGAGGGGACATAGCAGAGCTGGAAAGGGTTCAGAGAGAGACAACAAGGTTGTATGGAAAAGCTTACATATAAGGGATGACTATGTCATCTTCAGCCTAGAAATGAGGTATCTGATAGGACTGTAGAGCAGTAAGTGGTGTGAAGACAGTAAAAACACACTGACTGTGGCCTGTCTTATCTGAAACAAGAACCTTGAACACCAGATAAGGCTGGTAGGTAGATGGTTCAAAAAAAACCCCAAAGGAGGTACTTCTCTTCAAACACACAACTGAACAGGGAAATTCCTTACCACAAGGTCTGCAGTGACTGTAGTTAACATTTGGAAAGCAGCTGGAAAAACTGGTAGATAATAAAATTCACACAGACCTGGTTCAGGACTCCCTGAGTTGCAAACAGAGCTGAAGGTATAGTCAGAGGTAGCGCTATACATACTTTCTCTAATCTGACACATTTGTTCAGCTATCTGCTTTTGTCCAACATTTCTCTAAGCCAGTACTGTTGCTCTTACATTCCTCTGTCATATGTGGGCCTCCCAAATGGAGATCATCAGCTGCCGCTCTACTACCAGCACTTTTCCCTGTGTCAGGCAATATGTGAGAAAGAGCCTGATGGAGTTAAAGGCACAATTTTCAGAAGCAGAAAGAAGATGAAGGGAATGGTTGCAGTAATCCATTGGTTTCTGAGCCTTATGTTGGTCCGACCCGGCTTGCTCTGGACTCTAGGCCAAACGGACTCGCATGGACAAAGTAAAAGACGAGAAGCGCTCTTTGCCACGTGGGGACGAGTATCCCTTTTATTAGCTTGAGACAGGA
>JAYDZK010000001.1:22358782-22376258 GCA_034509185.1 Euphonia xanthogaster | reverse complement strand
GGGGAATATGTGACCCAATAACATTTTTTCCAACACCCAGTGCTAACAACTAAATAACTATTTAGTGCAATACAACAAATGGTGACCTGGTACAATGCAAGGCAGTATGGAGAAACCAAAATATTGCTTGAGATATGGCTCACATATGGGAAGAGACATAACAGAGCAGCACCAAGCAAGCCCTTGCAGCCATCTCTGTCCATCTCCAACAAGACTTTAAAAACAAGAAAGAAAAAAAATAGAAGCTTGTTTTTGCTGGAAAGGAAGAGGATAAGCATCCATATCACAGAAAAGCAAAGCTTTTAGTTGGAACATTTTAGTTACAGCTCCATGGGAGAAACCGAGACCTGGAAGCTTATGGAAAGAAATCTACAGCTTTATAGGAAAATCCCTGCAGCTGGGAAAGCCAGCCTGTGATAAAACCCTTGGTGTCCCATGGTTTGGTACTTTGGAGGGGCTGAAAGGAGAGTGGATCAATAGCGTTTGCATCATATTTGCATTGTATTTATTTCATAGGTCTGTATTCCTCTGGTGGCCTCTCTGGGCAAAATGTAGGAATTCTCTCCCCACGTTTCATACCTTAATTGTCTGTAGAATGACAAAAGAATTAACCCTGCCTGTAACCAGTGGCTCAATGCAGGCAGGGAATGTTGTCATGCTTACGTGCACTGAATTTTCTGTTACCTGGCTGGTTTGTTTTCCACACACACACTCAAGGTTAAACTGATCTCTGGATTCAGGAACGGGGATTCCTTCCACTGGTCAGACTGCTTAGAACCACCTGGTGTGAGGCATTTGGTTTTTCCCCCATAAGTTTTCTTTCAGTGTTCTTATTTTAGGTAGGAGGTTATTTGGTTTTTAATAAATGCCCTACTGTATCAGCAATCTAGCATATTAATGGTGGTGACCTGTCTCCCCATCATCTTCCATGAAATATTTTAATACATTTTTATCTTATAATAGTTCAGGAGTTTATTGTAAGGGCATAGGGATTTATGTGATTGTTGTGAGCAGAGCAGATCATAGAATTACAGAATCAGAGAATCATAGAATGCGCAGAGTTGGAAGGAACCTTTAAGATTATCTCATTCCAACCCCCCTTCATGAGCAGGGACATCTTCCACTAGACCAGGATGCTCAGACCCCCATCCAAACTGGCCTTAAAATGTTCTATAAAATGTTCTATAAAATGTTCTATAAAATGTTCTGTAAAATCTCCTGAACTAGACCTCTGAGGCATGGTGGTCCTTCCCCAGGTGTGTTACTGGGAGTACAGACACCCTTCTCACATTCATCTACATCCTGCCATTTGTGACACAAGTCTCAAAACCTTCTTCTGTGGTAACTAAGATGGCTATAACCAGAAATAGAGAAGAAATACAGAATTTTAAAAGTACAAGGTCCAAGTCTTCTCCCCCATTTGCTGAGAAGAGAGGCAGTGTACCCTAACTTTGCAATTTCTTCTGAACAACCACAGCTGCCAGTCCTGGAACTGTATTTGGCATCCCCCTCATGCCTCTTTTCCACCACTGGAATTCCCTCCTTTCCCTTCAGTTTCCCCATTATCTCCCAAGTATTCTGCCTGCTCTGGCCACTCCTTCAGTAGAAGTCTGTGACTTTGTTTCCCAAGATTCAAACAGGCTGCCACCTTTCATCAATAACAATCTTCCCCTTTTCCTCTCCTGAAAGAATTGCCTCTCTGGCAGACAAAGGAAGGCACCTCTCACATAAAAGTGGAGCAGAACTAATGTATTTACTGTATTTGCCTATTTTATTATTCCTTGGAGATGTATTAGTTTAACAGGTTTATTTATGGTACGTGAAAAGTTAAATATTCCTTTGTCCTTGGGATTTACATAAACTGGTGCAGTGTGAGATTCTGGGGGTTTTAATGAGGTATTTGTCAAAATACTCTCCCTGGCAGACTTTTTTAAATACCTCTGAGACCATAAAGGATCATTTTACTACAATACTCTGCTTCTATCAGAGCCTGTGTGAGTGGCTTGTAATATCCTGTGGTTGTATTCCCTCTTGATGTCTGACTTCCCTTTCAGAGCAGTAAGAGACAGGAGGAACAGAGCCTGGAGGATGCCTGCCAGAACCTCCCCTGAGCCAGGACTGAGTGGGGCAGCACAAGTTCCATGCATCCTGCCCAGGTCCTTAGGGTCAGATCAGGGGTCCTGCAGAGCCCACCCAAGGCCACAGGCCCCACATCTGGAGTTAAGACACACACTAGGCTTCATCCAAGCTGTTATCATAAAATCCTACAAACCAAGGTGTCTTCCTTACTGGAGCTTAACATCAAAAAAGTTCTGGAAGAAAAGAGTGGTGTGTAGTTTTGCTCCAAGGAAAGAGCAGCCAACATATGATCTCTCAGGCTTTCAGCATAGGGCAGCCCTTATCTTTACCATAAGGATATTGTCCGTAGGAGCTGGGCTTTACCGTAAGGTCAGTACCATAGGAGCTGGGGCAGACCCACCACATCCATGGATTTCAGAGCTGGCCCCAGGAGGCACAGCACCCCTCCTGAACTAGCATGGCAGTGATGCCCAAGCTGGACAAGACATGGGCTCCAGGTGGAGTCAGATAGATGACCCATCCCTGACCAGGTCCAGGAAGATGCACCACACTTGCCAAAGCAGGAACAGCCCTTGTCTCTCTTGCCACCCAAAAACACATGCCAAAGCCTGCACCCACCAGACAATAGCTGGTAGCAAGCCCCAAGGGAAGGGTCACCTCTGCTGGGACACGGCCAGGGCTGGAGAAACAGAAAGGGTTGAAGGAACAGGCTCTGCTAAGACTGAAGCCAGAAGGGAGAGGGAAATGAGAGTGGGTTATGTAAGTGGTGCCAGTCCCTCTGCTTAAGGACACTGATGGAGATGGAGGAAAGGAGGCAATTATGTAACAGCAGTATTTACAGGTCTGGCAAAATCCTTCACAACTTCTGAACATTATTGTGCAAAGTAAGCCAGACAGGGGGTGAAAATTACAGCTAGTTAATGCTAACTTAATGAATACATTTATACTTCAGTAATTCTTCTGCAAATTAGAGAACCCAGAAAGTTCCCTTAAAAGAAAAAAAAAGGAAAAAGAGAAACCAAAGTAAACAAAAAAAACCCCTTCAAACAACGAGGAAAAAAATGCAGAAACTAATCCCTAATATTCAACGTAGTAGAGTGAATCAATATTTACCTCAAAACATGCTAGCAATAACATACTATGTATAAACACATCCTCATTCTTTCTCAGTCTGTGCCATTGTTGATCTCAGGCTACAGCTCAGTAGAATAACGTGAGTAGTTCTGAACCCTGGCTGATCCCAGGAAGAGATCACGCAAGCTCAGCTTGCACAAGCCAATTCTAAATCACATCAAATTCCCAAGCACTGGGGTACAGAAGCCTTAAGTACAGAGTATTTCCAGTTTGAAGTGCAATCCCTAAAGACATGCAGAAAAAGGCTGCACAAGCAAGAGACATGGTTGGGATAGGTAGCTCCTTTTGGGGTCTTTTTTCACTCTGCCTTGTAGAGAAATCATTGCACAGGATATGGACAATGTCAAAGCTGTGTTAAGATCCTTTCTTTGACATGGTTTTATCTTGTATCTGTGGGTTCCTTTCAAGCAAAGTGATCAAGAGCCCAGTGAAGATGGTCAGACTTTCCACCGGGCTTTAATGGGCTTTCTATCAAGACCCACAAGATGAATTCTATGAAGATTAAACTTTTAATTCTGAGTACCCCCAGGTGTCATTGAAATGATAGTAGTCAGCATCTCCAGAGGTATCTTATAGATTTGGGCTCTAGATCCACTATGACATGCAGTGAGTAATTTATTTGTTTTTCAGGTGACTTTTCCAAGGTCATCTGAATCATATGTGACTGAATGGACAAGACAGATCATCTCCATGGGCACAAATGCCTCCTTATCCTCCTGTTGGCAAGAGAGATTGGATCAACCATCAATGTCATAGTGACAGACAACCAAAAAAATCCCCTTCACGTGCACTAGTACAGCCAGGTTTCCAATGTTATTGTAGGGCTGTTACAGCTCCTAAAATATTAATTCATTCTTTAATAGGTTATCTGTTAAACTTAAAAAAAAAGGGGTGCAATTCTCTGAAACTAAACAAACACATTTGTTGAATAGAACCTTTAAATTTCAGAGTGCATAGAGAGCTTTAAAAGCTGAAGAGTATCATTCATTATTTATCACCACTTATAAATTTTAAGTAATCTGCTAAGAGTTATTACCTAACACTTACTTTTCAGTGTCCAAAACATATTTGCTGTGTGTACACAGTTACTGAGACTTTCAGTGGGGCAAAGGAATAAATCTGACTGTAGCCATGGTCTTCCAACCATCCAGGCTCCCTCTGGCCATCACTATAGTAAAGGTGTAGTGCTTCTTACAGCAATTACATCCTTCCCATCTGGAGGGGATGCAACCTGAAAGCAAAATAATCTAAGCTACCCACTAGGTGCCTGCTACAGTCAAAAGAAGTGGTGAACAAAGCATCTTTTGAGAGTACCTCGCTCCATCTGAGGAGAAATAGGTGAAATTATTAGGGATTACATGGGGATGCAATGCTCTCCCATCTCTTTCTGTAGATTGTAGGAGAAGCCTGGACAACTCATTTATTTCCCCCTCTGTTTTTTAGGTAAGATTAGATCACTTATAGCCCAGTCTAAGTGATATTCTTAGCAAAGACAAATGCAGACGAAGTACAGTACACACTGTACTGTACTAAAGCTCCCATACCTCCCTGTCTCACCTCAGAAAATGTGCAAGCCGGACTGATGGAGACAAAGGACTGCAGCCCTGGACTTGGGGTTTTGCACATTCCTCCAGTCCTCTTCACATTTTTGAATGTTTTTTGCCAGTGCTCATCTAATCCCATGGGCTGCCACTTTGTCTCTGAAGGAGTGCAAATGTGAGGATGCTCAGACTCACAGGGAGCTGCGCTGCCTTCCTCGGCTGAAGGCCAGCACTGACATTCCTAGATTTGCCTTCTTTGCTCAAGGGGAAGGCTGGAGCCATGTGTCATGGAGCCATGTGCTAGGTGCAGTAAGTAGATACCTTAGGGGATTAAGAGCAGACACAGTGGGAAAAAGAAGTTAAGATCATGCATATCTTCACATCATATGAGCTGTGTTTCAGCACATGGCCTGAAAGAGTGAGAGACTTGACTACAATAAAGCAGAGCTGTGACTGTGTGAATCACTGTACCAACAACCACACCAGATTAGACAAAAGGTTCAGTGGTGAGGGGTTTAGCATGCAAAAAGGCAAAAGCAGTGTCTAGGAGTTAGCTCCTTCCATCCGCTATCCTCTTTGGTTGCCCATTCAATCCTCAGAAATATAAAGAATGTTAACTCCACAACTAAATTTAAGAGATGAAGATAATCTCTTCCTCTCTCATGTGTTTACTCCCTGCTATTTCTTTCTGCCTCAGTCAAAGATGTGAAAACAAGCTTGAACTGCTGAGGAGAGAAGCAGCTGCACTGATGTCAGAGCTTCTCCCAGGACATTTCCCAACAGGCCTGGAAAAGGATTACACTGTAGCTGGTAACAGTAGGGGATGTTGATTTTCAAATCCCTTTTATTCAGCATTTGTGTCAGCGTTTCCATGCGTGTTACCTCTGGGCTGAGCCAAACATAAATCTGTTCTTACCAGTCTTCTCATTAGCATGCATGAAACAAACATTAGCAGAGAGGGCATCAGCACCGAGCGATAGCAATCCATTTATATCGCTTTGGGAGGCAAGCAGGAGCGGGGGAGCAGTGGAGTCTGACACATGGGCATGGTAAGGCTGCTGCTGAAGCTTGCCCATGGTGCAGTGTCAGGCTGCTGCCTGCAAGGTGGGGCATGAGACATACAGGGAGTCAGAAGCAGGTATAGTACCAGAGTTTTAGTCTCGGAGAACAGGGGAGGTCAATTGTTCATTGGTGAAAGAAAGATTTCTTTCATAACAGGTTTGTCATCTGCATTTACATCCACAGCCAGAGAAGAAATGATGTGGTTTTCTCTCAGTCACTGCCTCAAACCAGGCTCACTAGAAGAAGGTCCCAGATTTCTTTCAGTATTTTGATGGTGGATGACTTACGTATTTAAACTACATGGATGTCCTACATCTTCAAAAGCAGGAGGGATCACCAGCAAAACACAGAACACTGAAGATTGTGAAGGTTTTCTACTGTGCAAAACCCACTATACTGAACAAATGTTGCTTCATATTAAAGATATACCTTTACCTGTGAACACATGCTCCGTGTTGAAGAGTCATGGTAAAGAACAAGCATTTCATACATCCCTGTAACTATGGTGACTGGACTTTCTCTTTTCATGCACCAAAGCTACTGCAAACAAGGCATTGTACCAGACTCCGCAGCAGATTCCGTATCGCTAATAACATTGGAAGGCTGAGAAACTTGTGTCTATCAACAACATCCCTTGTGTTAAATTAATGACATGTACCAGAAGCAAAGTAGGAAGATTGTTATTTTGGTCCCATCTGGGTCCTGTGCCAGTGAAGGAAAAAATGATGGCAATTTTTGGGGGGGAGAAACATTTGGCTATCCAGTCAACCTTCTTTTTTTTTTTTTTTTTTTGTTTAATAAGTCACAGCATCAAGCTCTGATTGCTTTCCAATTCTTCTCCAGTCCTTTTGGAAATGCTCTAGTGAAGAAGCAAAGAATATTGCAAAGAGCATTGCCTTGGCATGGAAAAGGCAATGTTTTCCTACACAGCTGACCTGAGCGTATGGAAGTGGAAAGACTGTATCTTCATTCTTTGCACATGGGTGGAAAATGCTTGAGATGCAGCACCTCAACTCAAAGGTCTCGCTCGGCTTGTCTGGAGGATCAGTGCAAAGCCTTTTGCCTGAATTGAAGTGACTTCATAACTCCAGGAACCTTGGAAAGAGATGATAGAACAGGTTGATAAGACATCCCTATTTATCTTTTCTGTGTTGTGGACAACAGTGAAGTACTCCATTAGGATCTATCAAATACTTGTGCCTGTGATGAACACTGAATCCCTTAGAGGTGTGATGGCTGTCATTTGAGTTTCTTGGTTCCACAGGCAATGTATGAGTCTTTCTCCAGGGTAGTGTCATATGTATACACCCAGTAGTAAAGTACCTCAAAATTCAGAATGCATTTTTAAAAGCAGCCAGGTCTAACATTAGACAAATATGTCCCTTGGTGTTACTGTCTGCAAAAACTTCTCCATCTCAGCACACTGAGCCAACAGCTTTGTATTGCTTATTTAATAAAGCTTCTGTAATGGGGATGCACCACAATCCTCCCACAACTTTTGTCAGCCAAATAATCAGCATTTAACTCCCCTCAGTCCACAAGTTGAGCACAGAGCCTTACCCTTTCATACCTGAGCAGGTTCTCAGTTACCTTACACTCACAATGTTGAGTCCTTCTACCACATCTATCCCATATTTGGTGGAAAAAAGCTTGCCTAATTACTCCCCAAAAGCATGTCTGGACAAATGCAGGCCCTCAGGCTATCTGTTCAGGTTGGCCAGCACCTCATCAGCATCTGATTTTGCTTTTTCTAAGTCATGTACAATAGTCCTGTTCTCCTCCAAGATTCAGGGAACTTTGTGGTTCTGGTATGCATGCAAGCATCATAGTCCTGCTCCCTTTCCCTCAGTCTGTGGATGGCACTGGAGGAAACCTTCAGGCACTGAATGTTTTCCCTCTCGTTCCTGGCTGAAAGTGTTGTGACTTCACCTACATTAGTTTTAGGGATTCTTGCCTGAAAGTTGTTTAAAGTGCCTTGCAGTGTGTATTTTGTGTTATATAGTACTATTCTAGTTATGGGATCTCTTACTCTAGGAAATTGCCTGACATCCCAAGGAAAGCTGCTTTATGGCAGATCTGGACACATTGGATTTCAGTAGTGAAAGGTATCTGCTGCTGGGCTAGGAGTAGCAAACTTCAATCTCTCTTTCTTTCCTTCATTACAAATAAGAGATCTAGGTGTACATCACATACCACTGCTCTTACTGTACTTTTCTGACTTCCAAACACTGAGGCATCATCAGACTGCTGAAACCACCACTTTCCAATTGGTCAACAAGCTCTGCTTGCATTTGTCTCATGAATTATTCTCCTCCTTGTACAATGAATACATTCACTGCTTGGGACACATTGACACTGAGATTCCAAGAGCATTTTGTTTTAAAGAACTGAGCTAGAGGCTGAGATAGCCCAGACTCTCTGTGGCAAGGTGCATTCAGAACACAGCCTTTCAGAAAAGGCAACACAGAAGTGCTGTCTTGAGTTCAGTTGCCCCAAAAGCAAGCTGCTGACAAAAGGGGCAGCCTTAGCCTCATTTATTGTTTTTTTCCCAACTCCACCCCTTGTTCTGTACAAATGTTCATGGGGCATAAGGAAGCTGGACCACAGGCCTGACCCAGCTGAAAATCAACGTGACCAAACACAAAAGCTGGCTGTGTAAGTGCTTGCACTGGCGCAGGGCGGGGACTGAAATGTGCTGCTGGGGTGTTCGTGAAGGGAGGAAAGGTTTCCAGACTCTACTTTGGTCAGCTTCACCAAGTGGGAAACCACAGCCTGATAGGAAACCACTCAAAGGAACTAACAGGAAGTGCTGCAGGAAACCTCCCAAAGGACTAATAGAAAATTTTGTGATTAAAGGCTTTTTACTGGGCTTTAGCATGAAAGCAGAAGGAGGAAAAGAGGGCTTTTATCAAACAATTAAAAGCCCATCTCAAGAGTAGCCTCTGCTCCGTTCTTTACCTGAAAAGGGAATCTGGGTGCCTCACGTCATCCTGAATATCTTAAGTATTGGGTACAAATCTGCCTATGAGAGCAAAGGCATGGCCTCATGCAGCTGTGCTGTGTTACCCCTGTGTGACTTCAGCACCCCTGCCAGGTCAGTCCCCACCAAGGAGGCAACTCTTCTTCATCACTTGCAGTGCCAGTACAGGGCCAGGGTTTGGAAAGCATTGAGCAGCTCACTGGCTTTGAGTTGCTGTAGTGAACAGCAGAGGTCTGAAGTTTTACTGATACCTCCACAACTATGGTGAGTGTAAGGTTAGTGAGAAACATCTATAAGCTGGGAGTAGTGTGTTTCAGCATTGAGTCTCCATGTTCGACTGAAATTTTTGTGATTATTTAATTCTACTTTCAGTTTTTAAATCTGGAAATGTTTTGCTAATATGCATAGATCTAGCAACTGAAGATTAATATGATGCATGCCAAGAAAAATCTAAATTCCTCACCTATTACAATTTTATAGTTCTAGTCTTGGCATGCATGCATGCATGCATAGATGTCTTTCATTGAAGGAGAGAAAAAGAAATTCTTAGTTGAACAAGAATCATTCCTAGCTTGGTTGGCATTGGATTTCTGGGTTTCCTTTTCTAGTTGACTCTTTTTTCTCTTTCCTATGTCTTAGTGAAATATGAATATGCTTACCATGGAATGCATGAGTCTTTCTTCAGAGAAAAATTAATAACCTTCTGTTAATCAAAACAGAAACAAAAATATCTCTCTAATATTAATGCTTGTAATCTACCTTTAAAAATACATCAGTCCTCTCCCACATACACTTCCTCTTGATTCTAAATAAATTGCTGGTGCTAACAGTGCCATCTCTTGCATGAAACCTAAAATGGAGCTCCTCACCATGTACAGTCATTGATTCTTGTAGGTCTCTTATAAAGCACTGGCACTGCAAATCTACACCTTTTTACTTCAATCTGCTATGAAGTTATTTGTCACCTTTTATCTGAAATTTTATAGTGTTTAAACTGTTGAGAAAGTGTTCTGCTTTGGAAGTAGCCTCGCTGCAAGGTAAGAAACATGGCTTCCTATAGAACCTCATGGAGAATTTTGGACTGGGGAAAGATGGCATTCCACAGACAAGAATTAGGTGCTACAAATATCTTGTGAAGAATAGAAGGGGTATTGCTGCTCACAACTGATGAACCACCATTACACCAGAGATCTTATTTTAAAATAAAGTTATTATAATAAAAGGTGAGTGGAAGTGAAAACATGTAAAGAAATGTTACTACTAAACTGGGAACTGCCTGGGCTGATGCGTAGGAGGCTGGGAGTACTCATTTAGAGAATAGCCTTCCTCTAAGTGCTAGGCATGCTCGAGCAGCAAGCCATCGATGTCCTTTTTGTCTGGAAGTATTAAATAACAACACAAGATGTCAATATTGGAACCAGCAGGCAAAACTGATGCCTGAGTCTGTGCTTTAGTCGCCAGACCGTGTGGCTTACCACTGAGCAGATCTGGATCCTGTGTAGAAGGATGCTCTGCCTAGGTGTGGGTAAAACAGCTCAGGGTTTACCCTATTTGCGAAAGTTATCAGCTGTGCAGAGACAATGGGGTTCATGCTGCTTTTACTGCTGAAGAATGCTGAGACCAGTCTGACTCATCAATCCCAAAGTTGAACTCTCTGAGGAAGAACATTGTTTCCTTACAGGAACTGGCACTGGCTCTGGTGAGTATTGGTAGTATTGATCTGATCAAGTATTGATAGTATTGATAACTTATGGTAAGCTGTTGAGCTGCCATAGCACCATAGCTGGCCTGAACACATAACTGATATTCACTTTGCACTATAAAAGCCCAGTCCCACTTTTTAACAGTAGGGTCTTCTAAAATATCCCTTCTCAGAGTGTGTGTGGAGGTTCCTGCATGACATAGAGTTGTCCCTCAAGGTAACTCCTCAATGAGATTTGCCCACTGTCATTGGTATGGACTAGGGACATCAATCTCTAATAATTATTTTGCTTCACAAATAGGGAACTATACTAGCAGTTTTAGCTATACTATACTTTGAAGTAAGTAATTCTGATTAATATCTTTTGGTCTAATCATTATAATGAATTTAAATCAATCATTTATTTTATTTATGTAAATATATTTGGGTTGCTATCCTTATTCCTGCAGGATGAAGTCATAGACAGGATCAATTACACCTCCCTAATGCTTTAGACAGAAAATGTTGACCAAAATTGTATTCAGGTGCACCATAGACTCATGAGAAGGAGTTTAGAAAGTAAGGGGATCTTTTTTGCAGCTCATGATTCAATGGGATGGTCTCCCTGGTAAACTTCCTCTGAAGCTTCCATTCTGCCCATGACATCCCATAAGATGTGGGTGCTGCAGTGCTTAGCTCTTGTGGCCCTTGGAGCCCAGGCTCCTGGCTTAGGCTCTCTGTGCAGTGTCTGAGGGAAGCTAAGTGGCACAGAAGGAGATCTGCAGAAAGCTACTCATTAAGCAAGGGCATAGCTCAGGGTCAGCTGGCAACTGGCAAAACCCAGGCAACTGGGAAGTTCTGGGCTGAGCAAGTCCTCATCCCTGCCTACACAGTGATTACACACAGTGAGGCCCATCTGCTTGTCTAGGACTTGCTGCTCTGAGAGTGGGATTTGACTGTGTGGGAGTAACAGCAGGAATACTGTGTTGTGGAACTTGCTGCTCCCTCAGTACTGAGTGTGGAGCTTCTGCAGGTGTGTTGGTTTAAGGGCTGGACTGGTTTGTCTCATGTCAGGAAAAAAAAGACAAGGGTAGGAGACAGTTTAAGAGAAATGCAAACAGTTCCTCCATGGCCCCAAAGAAGACAGTCCCTCTGATTTTACTGAGGGACAAATAAGCTGTGGCAGAAGGCAGGGCCTGTCTAACATATGCATAGCCCTCAGATCCTCTGCTGTTTGCAGGTGGGTATTGCTGTGCCTGTCAAAGGAATAGGCATGCAATGCTTGTCCCTTAATGCATCCTGAGGGGAGCCTCTCTAGAACAGCACCATGGTCAGCAGTTGTGCATGATGTGGGAGAATCCAGGTTTAAGTGGTTTGTACCTACTACTTCAGCTCCAGTGACAGAGAGGTAGGAGCTCAGCACAGAGCTGCTCCTATCAGGCACACAGAGAAGCAAAGTTAGGAAATCCATGATGTGCAGGTGTCACCTACACAGGAATGCAGATGTGGTCCCGCTGCTCATTCCCTTTATGAAAAAAAGCAGTACGATGGATTTGTCTGTGGAGAGGTTTGTCAAGCCCATAGCTTTGCACGAGCAGCACTGAGAACATCCTCGGCTAAAGGGATCTATGGACTTGAGGCCTGCACTCTTGGTGAACAGGGGAGGGGGGGTTTGATGGGAAGGGAGATTAGGGGTATTGAATTGCATTCTTAGATCTATGCACTTCGGTCTAATTGCCACTATAGGTGCTCCAGCCTATTACTGGATCTGCCTAGTCCCAAGTCTGCATTTCAATCCTTCTGGCAAGTGTTTTACTGCTGATCTGTGTTCTGCCAAAAGCTTATTGGATATTAATGGGACTCTCTGTGGCTTGAATGAGCTGGGTCCCTTTAGCCCATTTAAGAAATACAGGAAAACAACTGATCCCATTTGCTTTCAGCAGACCAGACGTCTTTGCTTCCCACTGAAACAGGTCTGAGAGCTGCAAATCCTCACATGTCTCAATGCAGGAGACAAGCTTATCAGATGACCTCTCTTCTGACCATTGGAACAACTGGTACAAAAGTTAATTAATTGGGTGTGGTGAGCCTCTTTCCATCTTCTTTCATATTTACATCAACCAGTCAGGGTCAGAGCTTCAGGTAAAGACAGACAGCTGAGTGTGGGGTCTTTTGTTCCGCCAGAACAGAGAGCACATCCAGCATCCTCTGTGACCCCAGCATGCACAGGCTGCAGAAAGCACTATTCTGCTCATACTCAGCTTCTCATGAGACCAAGCTCTGAATGGTCCCAGTTGCTTTTCAGCTGCCAGTTGTCCTTCAATGGGCCTGGTCAATAGATCAGATCAAGCTTTTGCTAAACTCACATTTCATGGTTTCCACTGGGTTTCCATGCTGGGTTTGTTATACAGTGACTGTAGCTGTCCCAGAGAGATTTCCTCTTCATGCTCAAATCTAGTATCCAATGTCACAGCGACAGTGAAGCTGAGAGCCATGTCTGTTCCAGTAAATAAAAGTGGAAGTGTAGCATGTGCTCAAATCCTAGTACTTGCTTACTGTTGGGAGTGTAAATGTCTGGTTGTGGTGGAAATGTGACATTAAGGGCTAGTAGACAGAACAAACTGGTGCCTGGCCTTTAGGCACAGTCTAGTGGCTAGGGCATTTTTATCCACAATCATATTTTTTCACTGCTCTTTGGATCCCTCCTGCTACCTATGGCATGGTGCTTTGAGTTCTGCTAATCCTAAATTTATGGAATAAACTGGGGATTGTACTGGGAACCATATGTTCCCAGTACAGTCTGATAAATGCCAATGTTGTTGGCTCTCACGTGTATATTCAGGGCTTAAGTCCTTCCATGTGGCTCTATGGAAGGATTGGACTGAGTCAGAGATGATTCTGTGAACTGTGCAGTGTTTGAGTGCATTGATGCAGAGTGGCTCATCCTGCCTTTCCTTTGAAATTATTCTAATCAAAATGGTGAAAACACTTGCCAACTTAAATATAGAAGTACTCAGAAACCGAAGGATTTGAACTTCTAACAACCCTCCATTTTCTTCTCTCTGTTAGGATAATTAATCATATGTAGCTTAAAAGGATCTCAAAGCATAATACAAAGGAGATATTCCCATTGTTAAAATAGGCCTGGCAGCAGGGTGGGGTGAAGTGCTGTGTGTCAGGTCAATAGCAGAGACTGCAGTAAGACTTTCTTCTCTAGAACAACGACTCAATGTTCTAAATACTACATCCAAGTCACCCTCATCTACTTCTGTAGTTAAACTCATCTTCAGTGAGAAGCTCACATTCATAAAGGTTTGCAACAGTATAAATAATATGCCATATTAGGGCTGTAAATCAAATGCCATTTCCTTGAAACTATTTCAAGGAAAAGCTTCTGCTTTTTTTTTTTTTTTTTCCCAGCATAATCTAAAAGAGCTTTATTGATGTCCTCTCTACCATCTGTTTTACATATGAACCTTGTGACTCCAAGTCTTTCAAGCTTGTTAATTAGGCCAATAAGAAGCATACCACAGGAGCTCTGAAATGCAGCTCTGAAATTAAATGCTGGTGGAACATTTCTTTTCCAAGTATGCTAGTGATGGGGAACCTTTCTGTGATCCGTCCCTGTTACTTCAGGAAGTGGTGCAGCAGTGTAGCTGCTTACATTTTCTCTTTCCTTTTCACCTGTTGCAGAAGGAACCTGGGAAGTGAAAGGCTTTTGTCTATATTTCTCCCTTGCTGCAGCACAGGCTGGATTTTTCTTAGTTGCACCACAACTCTACTGAGATCATCAGGAGCTCAGAGCTTGAAGGCTGCCAGATGTACAGAGAGTATAAGCATCAGTGTATCTACCCGGGTGAATTATCCTGTAATTGGAGGAAATGCAGCTCTAAGAAACAGAGGGCCCCATTTGGTATGCAAGCCACTGAAAAGTGATGGAGTCTCCTCTTATGTTTACTGGCTGCTCTTTCTGAGGTCCAGTTTTGGTATAACTTATGCAAGAATATAAAACAGTAACAAAAGTGTAGGAATCTGCCCACTTGTTCTTCTCTTCCGCCTCCTTCCTCCACCACCTTGCAGTATAAATCTATATGCCCTGAAATAGAGATGCAGTTGCTTTTCCCACTCTGCCAGCACCTGTGGAGGGATGCTTGTTACCAGGAGACTGCCACGCCTTCTTGCTGGAATAAAGGCAGGAATGGCAGCTGAGGATGGCACAACAAGAATTAGCTTGGATTTTACTTACAGGTGTGTGATAAATTGTCCCTAGCAAATCTAAGGTGTAAAATCAGTTGTTATCTCCCTAAACAGATGCACGAAGTCTTAAATTGAAAGTCTGGTCTGAAATGCCATCTGACAAAGCATGAGTTTTCCTAGAAAGAGGCATGTGGTCAGGCAGCTCCCTCCTCCCCGCCTTCCCAGCAGAGGGAGAATGCTGCCCTCTCTTGGACACAAAGCCATGTTTGCCACCAAACTACTCCACAGGGGCTGGTGTTTCTGCCACCAGAGGGACACCAGCTCGCTGCCAAGGTGTGGCATCAGGATGTAGATAGCAAGCTCCCAAGTAATGCAGTCCAGGCAGGTCATCTGATGTGCTGAACAGGGTTGGTGGCAGGGTATGGTACCCAAAAAGCTTTGGTGAGTATCCATCCAAGTGGTCAGTGGAGCGGCATTTAAACAGAAAACATTATTTTTAAATTTTTTTAACGAAAAAAATAAGTCTTCATATCCTCCATTTGCACATAATTGCCTGGACTGAACTCTGAGCCCAGAGTCAGAGTGAAAGCTACACCAGATCAGTTTTCCTCCTATAGGTGAAAGGGTCTGGGACTCAGCTCAGGTCTACTGGAAAGGAAATACATGCGTTGTCTCCACAGACTAGTTGTGCAGGGATGAGGACTGGGTTAATTTCCTATGTCTTCCTCCAGTGTGTGCAGAAATGGCCCCAGTGCAGGCACCAAAGGGGAGGTGAAGCTTTGCCATACATACCAGTGCAATG
The DNA here is from genome assembly GCA_034509185.1 of Euphonia xanthogaster. Taxonomy (NCBI): domain Eukaryota; kingdom Metazoa; phylum Chordata; class Aves; order Passeriformes; family Fringillidae; genus Euphonia; species Euphonia xanthogaster. Next base: position 22,360,782 of record JAYDZK010000001.1, on the reverse strand, counting down.
CTGGGGCTTCCCAAAGATTCACTACCAGGGAAGCTGCTCTTACCTTCCGCTTTACAACAGAGTCTATGGTGACAGGATTTCTGTCCTTCAGCCATTTGGGATCTGTTTACCCTACCATCAGACTTTCCATCTAAATGATTGCTTTCCTGCATTCCTTCATAATGAGGAGTTACAAGTCAACCAATACAGGCTGTAGGGGGGATTCACTATTTTGCTCTTTACCTCTTTTCTTTCTCTGACCTGTTCTCTACCCTCACCATCCCTTCAACCTCAGCTGAAGAGTGCAGTTGCTTTCTCTCCTAAAAAATTTGCTAAATCAGTTGGAGCCTTACTTTGAGGACAAAACGGGGCAGACCAGCACAGCTGAGAGAGCTGGCTGAAGTTAAATTTATCACTAGATGTGAGCAATGCTAATGTATCTCTTGTCTGCTTGTGAGTGGACAGAGCAAGTTCAAATACAAAGCTGTCAAAATTACTTACTCCTCTCCCAGTCTGCAGTTAGATGTAGTTTTTCCTTGGTAAGGTGTGCTGATTCAAAGCATTCCCAGCATTTCCCAGAGTTAATATCTCCCTGGCTTCAGACTGGAAAGCCATGTGTTACTCAAAAGTTTAGAATTTGTGTTACTCAAAAGTTTAGAATTTGTATTATCAACAAAGCACCTTCTCTTACAAAGAATCAGGAGCACAATACAGACAAAGGATCAAAGATTGTACTGGGAAATTGCTGCAAAACTTACTGTTAAAATTCAGTCTGAATGAGATTAAGGAATATATGAGCTATAGCCCCTGTGTGCAGGAACACAACTACCCTTGGCTCCAGTGCTAGCTCTGAGGGCTCAACAGCAAGAAGCAACAGTGCACAACTGAACACAAAACTTTTGTAAGAGGCATTGGCCTCTTACAAAAGGCCATTGAGAAGGGACTCAAAGATGAAGTTTTTCACCTTGGAAAGACACCAAGTTTGGTGGTTTGGGGTGGAAGACACCCCAAAATTTGGAGGAATACCCTGGGAGTGAAAATGTCAGCAATTGTTAGGTCCTTGCTTTCTGAATGAGGTGATCATGGTGGAGCAGCAGCTCTGCAGTGATTCAAAAGGAACACTGCCATCTAGTGCACTTCGAACAGACAATTTTCATACGAAAAAAAGTATGATTTGCATCTGTTTGTGCAAAGGCTGGAGGCACTTCCAGGTAAGAGAAGGCATTGTGTTTTTGTTGTACAGAGAAACAGCATTTTAACTTGCAGGTGATCACTAAGTATTAAGATGAAGAGGAATGAACAACCTCCTGCTAACACTCTCATTAAGCATAAGAAATTATTTTGGCTGAAATCTGTGCTTGATCTATGAAATAGGCTTTCACCAGCTGGCAGTGGGTAATGTGTCAGGAGGGTGGCATGCTCACCTATCTCCTGTGTTCACTTGCACTGTTCCATGTCCACAGGCTTTCTCTGTGTAACAGCAAGATACATGGTTGTAAGAAACTCCTGTTTGTAAAACTGGATCACTTTTTTTTTTTTTTTTAGGAGAGGTGGCATGATAGGCTCTATTAAAGCAGAAAGTGGCAGCCCTTCCCCTGTTTGGGAATAACTCTTTTGCCCTGGCACTTGAGATTCCCAGGTGCTGAGATGCAGGGTGGGAAATGCCTGCATGTGGCACCAACAGCAGATGTCTGCCTGGTGGCAGACAGCTGAGCTCTGCACTGTGCAGCTGCAGGGGGACAGTGGGGAATGAGGCTCAGGGGCTGGCAGAATGAACTCTTCTCGAGAAGGAGCCACTCAAGCTCATTTTCAAGCCTGTCAGAAACTACCCCCTGTCGCACGTCCCGGCTAGATGGTGACAGTGGGGGGGCGACAGTCCCCCTTTTCCAGAGCTCCACAGAATCCCAGCTACCAGTGGAGGTGCAACGTGGAACAAAAAGGCCACAGCAGCAGCCCGGGCCTGGGGAGGCACTGGGTTACTTTATTTGATATTACACTCCCCGAGTCTCGGGGTCCCAGGC
>JAYDZK010000001.1:22295240-22347767 GCA_034509185.1 Euphonia xanthogaster | reverse complement strand
GGGGGCGGGGCCCGGGCGTGCTCCTCCCACCGGGGGCGGGGCGGGCGGGTGAGGGGCGGTGGGGGGCGAGGGGCTCCCGCGTCCCGGCGGGCAGGGAGAGCTCGTATGCCGGGGGCGAGCTGAGCCGGTAGTCCTGGAGGGGGAACGGCTCGCACCCGTCGCCTCCCGGAGTTTTTTCGCCGTCCCGAAAAAGTTTGGGAGCCGGCGGGGCCACTCCCCTGAGGATTCGCGCGGCCGGAGAGGGAGTCTTGGCACCGACATTCCCCCCGCTTGTCCCCCCCCGCGCTGCTCCCCCTCCTCCTTCTCCAGCCGCGCCGCTGCGAAAAGTTGGCGGCGCTCGTTTGTGAGCGAGGGTCGGGGAGGGAAGAGATGCCCAAGAGCCATCTGGACACAATCCTGTACAGTGTGCTCCGGGATGACCCCGCTCGAGCAGAGAGGTTGGGCCGGATGACCCAGGGCGGCCCCTTCCAGCCTAGCCCAGCCTGTAATCCAGTGGTTCTGAGAGAACAGGTCGGGGTTATCCCCCGGGAGAAAGGCAGTGCCGCTGCCCGGGATGCCCCGCGGGACGCGGGGCTGAGAGCCGGCCTGGGGAGGAACTGCTCGTCCTCCGGCACCGAAGGGCTCAGCTGCTTGGGGTTTTTTGGGGCTTTGGTTCGTTTTTGGTGCCGTCCCCGAGGGCTCACGGAGCAAATCAGCTGTTGCCCGTTTTCCCTGCGGAGGCTCCGGCGGCGCCGTCCCACCCGAGCGCACCGCGCGTCCCACGGCGCTGCCGGAGCCGTCGGTCCCTTGTCCTTCCTCCCGGCGCCGGGCAGCTGCCTGTGCCGAGGGGACAGCGCCGTGTGCCCGGCTTTCCGTGTCCCTGCCAGCAGGGAGGGGGCTCGGCGTTTGGCAGTCGGAGCGCAGGAAAGAAAAATGGATTTGCAGGTTGAGGAGGAAACGGGCTGCCGCACTGCCCGTCGTGTTCCCAGACTTCGCCTCCTTTTGTAGCCAAGCAAGCCGGTGCTTCTCAGGTTAAAAGCCCTCCTGTCAGCCTTGAAGCCTTCTGTGCTGAGTGGCAAATGGGAAATTGTGAGAAAGTAAGACTCACTGTAAAGCAAATTAATGTGCAAAACCCTGAAGCTCGGCTCTCCGAGCGCAGCAATTATTTTAGGAGCAAAAAGTATCTCCATAAAAGCTGTTATTGTCTACAGCTACTGGATCACAGTCCTGAAATCTGAGCGCCTTCCTGGGTCTTTCTGAATGCCTGGGATAGCTCTCAAACAGAAATGATGGGTTTGGAATTTACGGAGCTGAGGTTGTAGAAATGCAGAACCATTTCGCGTCTGTGAGTCTCGGGGTGCTTTGCAAGAACGGGTAACTCGAGACAAAAATAGATCTGTGATAGGAAAGTACTGTATCCTTCTCTTACACACACAAAAACCCCTCAGAGGCAAGAGCTCTTTCAGCTGTTCAGAGGATGCAGTATTAGAGCTGACTGGGAGGATCCTTCCCTCCCCAGTGGAAAATGTGGTGTTTGTGAAGTTGCAGTTTTCTGCAAGAAAGTTCCAGTTTTACTGGGAAAAAAAGTTACATTATTCTGACCGGAAAATTAAAGTGATGGTTCATGGCCACCTGCCTTGCAGACTTCTGTCAATTCTTCTTTCTGCTTACAGGGAGAAAACATAGTTAATAAAATCTTCCCCTTAGAGACTTCCACCTTTTCCACCTTTTTTTTTCCTTGTTTTCCCCCCGTTTTCCTGTTTTCCCCCCTTTAAAGGAATTGCTTGGAATTTTTATTCCAGAAAGGACGTGAGAGCTTTACTTCTTACTCTGAAACAGAACTAAATATTTTTTCACAGCACAAAAATTCCAGTATTTGGCCAGCCTGATTCAAAACTTCTGGAAACTTGGGGCCAGATCTTTGGCTTGTACAAACTGGCTAGTTCCATTGTGTTTAGTCCACAGAGGATTTGGCCCTAGTTAATTAATGGTTCACCCGAGGTCATGCAGTGAGTTGATTTTTAAAGCTGGAAACGGAATTCAGAGCTGGTATTATTCAATCCTGTCATATATCTTGAAGTTTACTGCACAACATTATATTTTTCTTAGACAAGCTGGATTAATAAGAGGCAGAATCCACGAGGCTCTGATTGCAACTTTTCTTAAAAATCATGTTCTTAAAAAAAATCTATTCAATCGTGATCTTACTAGAAAAGCGAGTAAATATGTTGTAATTAGTGCATAGGTGACACTGACTACCGAGGGAGAGAGAGGCCTGAAAAACTGCTTTTGTTATTTAAACCTTTCTTTCAAAGTACAAAAGCATTTGATTGGCACTTCACTGATTTAATAGTCCATTTGTAATGCAGGAAGAACATTACAGAAAATTTTAGCATTATTTTAAATCTCATCATTTAATCTGTAGGTGTTTTTAAAAAATCCTCATTTCTAGGAGAAGAAAACTTTCTGATAGCATGTGGAATCTGTGACTAGTGAGTTGTTAAAGATATGAATGCCTCATGTCTTCCAAAATGAAATGGTTTATGAGTTCTAAACTGTATCCTGTTTGTTGTGGTATCACAGAAGTAAAACACAAGAAAAATCCTTCTGGCTGAGGATTTAAAGTTTGGTCTTACTATGATGTAACATTAGGAATGGAACCTAAGTCCTCTGGTTTAAAATCAGGGTTGCCAGCATTCATTTTAAAGTGAAGAACTGTTCAGATCCTGTGCAGCAGCAGTAGCAGATGTATGAGATACCAGCTAGCCCATTCGATCATCTGAATTTACAGAGGTGGTCTTTCACCTGTACTTACATAAAGATGCATTGTGAAGGTCAACTTATTTTCGGTTTTACACGGGGTGGGGGGGCAGGGAAGATACAAAGGCCAGAAATCCAAACAGACTGGCTGCACACACCCCTTTCCCCCAGTGTTGCTGATTTTTCAGGGGAAAATAAGATTTCATAAAGTTCATAAAGGCTTGTTTCTGCCTTCCAAATGTTTGAGGAGTGACTTCATTGCTAAAATGTTATATGCTAGAAAGACTTTGAATTAAACAGCACTGAAATGACTTCCCAATGTCAAAAGGCAGTCAGTGACAGAGTTTGAACAGACCTTCTGCCTCCCAGGCCACAGCTGCACCTATTGGCTTCATTGTCCCATCCCTCCTACGCACATGCATGCCTGGCATTGTTTTGGAAATACAGCAGAAACTTGATAATTCAAACTGATGACTCGGAGAGCCACTTGTGGAATTAATTTATTGGGTAAATTAATGACTAGATATGCAGGCAGATTTAAAAATAATAATAAAAAAAGGTGGTGTGTCATAGTGTATGGTTTGTTACTTCAGTGTGATTTATTTGTCACTGCATGAATTGAGTATCCTGGAAAATATTTTGTTAGAAATTTTGTAAGTAAAGTCTTAAATCTCAGCATGGTTCTGTTCTTGTTATGTAAATCTGTGAGGGGAATTGGGTTTCCAGCTCTTCAATGACGAGTTATAATTTGGGATTAGAAATTAATCCATAGCACCTATTTTGTGGCACAGGATTTATAGCATGCCTCAGAGGTTAAACCATAGCCTTAGTATACTGATCTGTGCTGTGGGCTTATTTGATTTCGGCAGGGCTGCCTGCCTAAAACAAATAGGATTTGATCCTTGCTGGGTAACCTTGGTCAAATTCCAGGCGGCCCTCAAGACTTACTATTTCCATCTTGGTATTAGAAAATAAGTGTGTTCTTTCTGTTTATTTTTCACAGGGCCTCAGTATTGTTCAGTATAGTTTGTCATGTGAGGCTGTAAATCCCTTCAAGCGAGGTGGAATTTTAGATTTGCAAACTGTTCCCAAATGATTGCATGTGTATCATGAAGGAGAAGGCAGTTCTCTAGCCAAGAATGGACAGAATTTACCGAGTTTAGCTCATTAAGATTCCAGAGTGACTGCAGATATTAATGTAGAAGATGCTATGGGGAAAAATAATTATTTTTAATTTGCTCAAACTACCAAATTAATGTTAAGTAAGCAGAATTTATCTGTAATTGCCCAAGAAATCTTACCAGCAGTTTAGGCTCTCTGAAGAGGTATTTCAGAGAATGTGCACAAATCATCACATTATTGATAAACAAACAAACAAAAAAACACAGTGTCTGGAATTGGCAGCTATTAGTAAACTTTGCTTGTTTACCCTTACATTGGCGTGTTGACGCTTGATCTTGGGTATCAGACCAACCCAAGCAAGTCAAAATTCAGCTCTTTAATTTTCATGAGCAGTATATTCACTGAGAGGAATCATTGAGCATATCTAAAACAAAAGAAAAGAGTTGCCATTGACTAGTTTTCATAATCAGAGGTGATTTTGGAAGGTCTGTGTTGGTTTGGGAAGTCCCATGTTTGTGGCCTGAGTAGGGTGAGCAGGAAATAAAAAGATTTTGGTGTGTAGATCATTTTGTTCTTACTTATATAAATGGATCTCAGATTATACTCTGATTTTCCCAGATATTAATGAATGATGCCTCAAGGAATACCAGAATAAGACATTTTGTTATCAAATTTCTTTGTAAGAGAAAGTTCTGATTTTGACTGTTTAACAGCTTATTCAAAGAAATAATAATTTCCTTCATAATTTCTTATTTTTTAAATCCAATATGATGTCCAAGCCAATTATTGTTTCTTATATTTTCTTGAAAGTATATTGAAGACTGAGTACTTGTTTACTAGTCTGGGTTCCTGGCTTAAGACTTGGGCCACATGAAGTACTCTGCCACGAATAGCATATTTGACTTTAGGGAAAAATTGCTCACTCTTTGTTTCCTATCTGTGCAACAAGAATAATACCATGTGCTGTCATCACGAATACTTGCAAAGGTATGTACATGGAGAACTCCAAAATGCAGCCATCAGGATTATAAATAATATCTAAAGTAATAATTTCAGATGGTAGGGGCCAATTTTTCCTTTGGCTGTTTGGTTTGACAATAAATGCCAGTGTCAATAGTTTTATAAACTTTGGTGTAGTTATTCTGGGTTTACATCAGAAAACAGAAGGTGGCTTAGACATGAATTTCCTCTTTGAAATAACTGAAGTGACATCAGTGGAATTATACAGGAATGATTTTGGCATTGATACTGCTGAAAGACATAGTGCTCTCTGAGTGCTTTGGCCTCATACAAAGTGAGCTGTATTAGTAGTACAGGAGTTCAAAGCTCCTTTGGAATTGCAGTTTCCTCTTTACCATTTTAAGTTTTCAAGTACTGCAGCTAGCAAGTACTCTTTCTGGAAGAAGTTCCAGGATTCAAAAATGTGTGTCTCCCACCCCATAGTAATTGTGCACACGAGTTGCCTAATTTCCCACATGACTTTCAGCATATCCGTTTGACTAAAGCTTAAGAAAGTGGAAGTTTTAAAGCATTTTTGTAGCAAACTCTAGTCAGACATCTAGACTGCTTTTCTTATACATAACACTTTTTATTTCCAGACACTGTAAATATTGGCTTTCAGAATAGCTTTGTGCAGTGTTTAGCCACATCACTTTATGGAAGATGAAGAAAGCAGAAAATACCCACTGTTTCCAAAACTGGTGATAATTTTAAACTGCTTCTATTTTTGTATGCATCTTTTGAGACCCTGAGGCTTTATTTCCACCACCACTGGTTCTGTACACTTCCATCTCCCACTAGTGCTGTTTGTAAGTGGTGGTCATTAAGCATAAGTACCTCAAGGTAGATATTAAACACTGTCAAAACTCGTTTAGAAGTTACAGCTTTTAGGTGCAGCAAAAACAAGGCAAAGTTCCGGGAAACAGGTTGGAAGTGCCTGAGGTTGGGGCCTCTAGAAAAACTGTCATTCTTGTCTATTTTTAAATGTACCAGAATGAAATTAGGGATTGAAATGTCAGGTGTTGCTATTCTTCTGTTAAAAGCAGCAATATCTGTTTTGTTAAGCATTTTTCTGTTTCATAACTGTAAGGTAAATAAATAAAATCTTTGTGCTGTTTAGGTGGAGTTTAAATGTGGGTTCCAGATTGTCTCCAAAACAATTTGTAGGACTTCTCCCCATTGTAGTGTATGAATAACACCCACTGAACTCAATGTGAGGGTTTTTTTATCGTGTGGCTGAAAAGAAGAGTCCCTATTTATAGCATTCAAACGTTGGCAGGTGCAAGACTGGTGAGAAATGTTAGTCTCACACATACAAACTAGTTGTTTAGGAGAGACTTCTACGTGGTGGGAGCTGCTCCTGGCTGGGCCGCTAGAATCAACAGCATTGCTCAGTGGCTGTCTTCTTGTTGAGATCAATCAGCTTGCATTTCCAGGAGGGTGTGTAACGAAGAAGGGCCTGATGGTGCTGATTGCAGTAATATACTTAGCTATGGCAGCCTTAGCTATTATTTATAGAAGTGCTAATTATATCAATAGAAATAGCAATATTAATACTGTTAAGTGTCAGAATCCACGCTTGACAGCATGAACTAAACACAGCTACTGTGAAACAAAGCAGCCAGCTTGTCTCCCTTGTCAAACCACCAATATGCATTTCAGGAAGAGTACACACCCACCTTAATTGCTTGGGGTCTCACCATTTTTGCTCATCTTGTTATATCACTATCATTTCAAGCTGAAAACTCACAAGACCGGCTGTTCCCATGAAGTGTAGACTGTATTCAAAGTCAGTCTGGAAAATTCAAACTGTGACTAAAAGTGGATTCCAGTTTAAAGCTGTCATCCTACAATGCTGGAGACTGCAAGCATCTTGAAGTTCAGAATCTGACCCAAACTTTTTTTTTTTTTGTCTGTATCCTACCACTTCTTGTTTACAACATAGTTGGTGAGGACTCACGTAGATTTCAGTACCCACAGTTACCTTCAGGCTACGTTAGCCAGCCTTAATTGGCATCTTTTAAAGGGTGGAAATCATACTACCAAAAAATAAACAAAACTAAAAGAAAACAAGAGCATATTAAGACTTATTGTCTGGCTGCTTTTTTAACATTTAAAATATGCTTGATTTCCTGTCACAGCTCTTGTTACATCTGCTTACCTCTTGTGACAGTGTTTTAGACTGACTTCCCACAGGAGCTTACAAATCAAGCAGGTTAATGTCTTCATTAAAACTGAATAACAGTTTACTTTGGGAAAAAAACATATTAAATATTTCAGGATATTGAACACCAAACTACTATTAAGCTTTAGCTAATGCATTTACTTTGCTGACACTTGCTCTCCGATGGGATGTGTAGCACAAGTTAATGTCACTCGAAGTGATATTTAAGACTTCATGAGAAAGTGTTTCCAACCCCTTCTAGATGATTTTACTCTAATTCTATCACTCTGTACTTGAGAAAAAGTTTTAAATAAGTTATTTCAGCAACTTGCCATCCTTATTTTGGAAGTGTACTGGGTATAAATGTCTCCTTTAGAGTTTTAAATAATCCTTTCTATGTCCTAGATACATGTGGTGCATTGTGTAAAGAGAGTGACAGGCTGTTGGCCTCTGGACATATAAAGAATGTCCTTAGCATGCTTTGCCTTTGGGAGGAAAATGCAATGATTGTTGCAAACAGAAAAGATTTGGGTCTTTTCACCCATGATTGCAATCTATCTTAAGGCGTGATTGATTTAGTGGATCAGGGGGATAGAAATACAGGCACATGGCCAGTAGGTCAAGGTTTCTCAGCTGGCAAGTGGAGATATTCTGCATGAGCTGCTGTTACTGCAGAACTGTGGACTTGTGTCATTCTCACTCTCTGCAGAATCCATTTGCAGTGATGCCATGTGGGGCATCCCATCAGTAATAGGAATGGGGTTTGTTTGGGTTTCTTTTGTTCATGTTGCACTGCAAATTCTGTTGGTGTAATTTGCTTTATCAGCTCTTTTGTTTTTGTTGGGATTTTTTTTTGACCTCTTCATTTGGCAATCCTAGAGTTTACTTATCTATTATCAGAGCTATGTCAGACAGTGATGCGTCATTCTTTCTGGATCCAACTGCAGCAGCATCCCAGTACATGATGCAATCAAACTACATTCCTCCACTGGCGGATTTAGACCAATCCTTTTGAAGTTTGTTAATGTATCCAAAATCAAAGCCACTTTCAGTTCTATGCTGTGAGAATACTGATACTTTGTTGTAACCCTTCCCATCCTCAGTCTGTAATATTCCTGGAGTTTTTCTGACATCCATTTAAACTCTGTGAACAGGTGATCTGTGAGTAAATCTCCCTGAGGAGTTGCAAACTTTCTTGAATTATTTACATCTACTGTAGGAATTCTGTCTTGCATTGCACACTGGGCTGATTGCATAGATGATACAATATGATGCAGAAAGAAATGGAGGATGTGCCTAGAACTTAAAGATATGCCTTAGACTCATGAATATATTGCATATAAATAATTCCTACTGTAATGCTGCTGGCTTTTGCTGTGTAAACTTCGGGGGAAAAAATTGTCCACAAAACTTAGGATTTTGGTTATAGTCAGAAAGAAATCATTGAGAAAGATGAATGGCTTAGAGAATAACTTATGCAATAGGTCGAAAATAAAAAGCCTGGTTTAACTACTAGTGGGTATCTGAAAGACGTCATTGCTTGGTGGTGATGTTCTGAAATATAATGAGCACTAGCTCATCTCATTTGGCAAACATGGTAATTCCAGGTAGGACAGGAGATAATTAACAAGTGCACATGGAATATCATGGTCACAATGCATTTAAGTTCAGTAGAGTAGAAAAAAATATTATTAGTTTTAGTAGAATAATTCTGTGGGGCTCTCCACTTTTTGAATAAACAAATACAGATCAATATTTTCTTGAATTTACTGGCCATGCATATTTATTCAGTATATTGACATTCAATCCCTTTAAGTAGTTCCACATGTCACATTTTTTTGGAATTTTACATTTGCGGTTTGAAAACAAAAATTGCTGTGCCTAATTCTGTCTTGCAAGATAAATACAACAGACCTGTTTTTGTTACCATGGTGGCTGAGTACTTCTACTCTTGTGGTGCAAATACATACTCAGGTTCATTATTTGCTTTCTGAAATGTCTTGTGGACATTTGTTAAAGCTTTGCATTTTGTTCCAGTAAATTGTAACATTTTGGTCAAAGGGTGTTGACTTAAATGGAACAGAAGTTACCAAAAAACTAAGGACTGAGATGAAGACGGTTAATAATTCCCCTTTTTCAATGATGGCTCATCTTGGTGCCACTGAGAGACACTGACCCAGCCTCGCTGTCCAGCTCCAGATCTGTGGATGCCATTCACTTGGGCTGACAATGTGGTGCTTTTTACCTGAGCAGCACTGCTCCTGGACAGCATGATAACCTGGACCTGACCTGAGAAGCACGTTAACTCCAGATTCCCAATTAGTATTGATGTTATTTGCATGAGTTCATTCTAACAGGAACTGGGGAGTCCCAGATGAGATCAGTGCCCCATCCATTGCTGCTGAGTATTTTACATGCTGTAAAAGCAGTGCTGCCTCAGGAAGCTTTTAGTTAAAAAGGCAAGTCAGGAGAGAGGTGAGGGGAACAAAATGTTAGGATTTCTACTGTTGTGGTTGCAGACCAAGACACGGGGAAAAATTGGATGATTTTATTGGGATAATCCAGGGAAAGGAAATAGAGGTTTTCAGAGGCAACTAACTCCCACTAAAGCAAGTATGGGAGTGATGTGCCAACCTGCCATTTGTGCCTTTGAAAATGTCCCCAGGGAGTCTATTGTAGAGCCAAGCATTGAACTCTGATCTTCAGTCCCCCTCCAGACAATCGTTCCTTTCTGCTTTAAGTGTTTTTAATTGAAAAATACCATCTGAACAGTGTCTGTAAAGAATTACTTTTCCTCAGAACCTCCAAAAGAAAAGCAAAATGATGTGCTGCAGCAATAAATTAACCAGGGATCAAAATAAAAACCACAGTCTTGTTATGAAAACCAGAACTGGTGGGTAAATACTGTGAATTTATGACACCACTGGAAAAATAAATCTGCTCTGGTAAATGTTAATACTTTTAGAACTAAAGATTTTTGGTTTAATTATTAAACTATTCAAAACTCTTCTAAGCAGACTTTGCATACAAAAGCTACAGAATGTTTAAAAAAACATACAGAAGTTCACCCCTTGATTTTCTGCAGGCACTATTTATATCTATGTCGGTGTTTGTTTCAGAGAAGAGAATAAAAGTCCACATGACGCTATCTTACTCTCCTCAAATAGCAGTAACACTCTTCCTTTTATATAGGGTTGTACATATATTCACTCACAGGTTCTCATCACTTTGTTAGGAGGTAGACTCTTTTCCCATTTTGCAGGTTGGGAAATCCTGGCAGAACTCAAGGTTACACAAATCCAGAGAAATCGTGAGAGTCAGATTACGCTGCTGGAGTGACCCATGTTCAGGCCACTCCAACACGTCCCCTAATAATATTTTACAAGCCTGAGCCATCTGTGTGTGATGAGATCAGAAGTAAGGAAGTCTGTAGTTGCCAAGAGAATTTTAGCAAGCAGAATTGTACAACTACAAAGAAATCCTACAGCATCAACAAAGCTAGCTCAGAGAAATATTCATACTTAGCTGTATTTGACTCTTTTAATTGGAGAGTGTTCTTGTTAAATTTTAAGGGTTTGTTCTTCCTGTTGCACGCCTCATTATTGATCATATTGTGAGCTTTGCATACATTATTAGGAGTCTCCAAAATGGCTAATTCCATATTTTGCAAAAGCAAGAAGACACTACTGCTGCATGTCTCAGCGCACGTGGAGGGGTAGTCAACCCCTACATCGTGGCTACATCCCAGTGGTTTGGCTTCCTTCCCCTCAAAAACACACACACAAACACATAAGCTCAGAAGTGCCCCCAACAAGAGACCCCCCCCAAGAATTCCCTGCCTACTTCTGATCCATGGACTTCTTGCCATGTGTGGACTTCAATAAGATTGGATATTACCTATGTCTTCCTTCTTTTACTTTGTGTAAGATGAACTTCAGAAAAACAAATAAATACAAAGTATAGTTCTTTCAAATGCTCTCAGCATCAGTTTCACTCCTCTCCCTTTGAACACAACTGGGACTTGACTGGATGTGGAATCAAGCCCACATTGAGCATTTTCAATGCTTGAAGTCATAGAAGAATTAATAATCCTACAAAAGGGATTCTGAAGCTCATCAAAGGATATGAATCTTTAGCTCTCAAGAATGGTTCCGATTCTGGAAAAGAAAGTCCCTTGAGCTGCTTTTTTGGTTACTATGGGTTAAGTTAAACTAGGCTTTCTCCCAGTTTGTTTTATTAGAAAATGGTATTTATTTGACTGTGGTATGCTACCTAAAATTGTTATAATTGTTTCTTTATTTCCATAAACATTTCTCTGTTTGTTTTGGAAGAGTGGTTACTTAAGGAATAAAAAAAAATAACAAAGTAAGCTTAAAAATATATTGCTTGACTCCCATATCAAATTTTCTCTTGTAATCAGTATATATAGTTTTTCTATAGCACCAATCTAAACAAAATAAGGCAAACAAAAGAAAAAGAGAGGGAAAAGAGGCATTAGAATCTATTTTCAGGATGGCATATCAGACCACACGCACTTATGGGGTAGAATAGATTTCTTATTTTGGGCAGTACAGTGGAACTTATGAGAAGCTTTCTTTTTTTATACAAAGTTAGTTCAGAGTAGATTAAAGTTTATTTCAAACTCAGCATATTTGACCTCAAGCATCATAAGAGTCATGTAGAATTGGCTCATGCTATTAAATTCCTACAGCGAACTCCATAATAATGATTAATTTCTTTCATAAACTCTCTTCATAATTAATACAGGTTTCATTGTGGGCACTGCTATTCTCATATTGATTATCTCTACAATTTAGATTGGACTCGTAAAGTGATGTCTTTGTTTACTCTGATGGCCAGACATTTATTTTACTTGGATAACTCTCATCATTTGCAAACTGGACTGGGGATATTGCTGTCACAGAAATTACAAATATTTCAGACCTAATCCATGCAAGAGCAGGGATAATTCTTTGGACCTGAGATTAATAATACTTTGGTGTTTTCTGATGCTTCTCATCTGAGAATCTGAGTTCTTTATGAACAATTAATTAAGCTTTAAGATACCCTTCTGAAATAGGAAAGCATTAGTAGCCTCCTGCACTGGATAAACTCATATTTAGAGATGTTGACTGACTTAGTTCAAGTCACCTGTCAAGTTGTGTACCTTCAAGTTGGATATAACCCATATTTGCTGATTACCTGTCTTACCCTTCAGTTCTGACTTTTTCTTACCTGGCATGACAATTTTTGATGTGGCATAGTTCCCTTTGGCAAAATATGCATTCTAAAAAATTGTAATAGCTGGATATGCTTTAGCTGCAGGAACAAGTGTAGACCTTTCTTGTTGCTTGTTTATTTTCAAAAATAATTTAATTTTATTTCTAAGAGTCTTTTCTAAAATACAGTAGAATCACTAGACTTCTAAGACTCTAATAATCCCTTGTAAAAAAACCTCAAAACATGACTTTCAGACTTCAGGAGAAGCAGCTTTAATTGGAAAAGCAGAAAATAGCAAATGATGGTATGGAGAAGCTAAAGAGCCACAAACCAGATTTTGTAACATTACCCTGTGCACTCCATGCAATGTTGTGCAACAGGTGAGCCTTTCTCTTGGTCAGTCTTGTGTATGTTAATAATGTAAATCCACTTTATTGCAATATTAGAGGAAACCCTTCTCATGTAACTGAGAGATCCCAAGGCTGGAGGCAGTACATTTTGTTTAGTTCTGTTGCACAGACTTTGGAGGGTCCCAAGCCCCATGGGAGCTGCTGAGCTCTCCTTGTTTTCTTAACCTCAGAGGGTACTGGGGGAAGTTTCAGTGACTGGCAGAAGTTAATCTTTTGAAAGCTTTGGACACAAACAGGAATTCCATTTTTTGAGTTGAATTCAGCCATCCTGCTGTTGCCAAACCTACAAGCAGAAGGAAATGTGCATGTAAAAAGCAGCACGTATATACATATTAATGCTTCCAGTACAACATCCCCCATGCCTGAGGACAGTAAGTGCAACTGAGGACATGGTGAGGTTTACAAGAGTACCTCACATGTTGAGATGCTTTATAGTCCCCCCTGTGAATAGCCTAGCGAAAACCATATGTGAAATATAAATATACTGGGACTTAAAAATGGAGCTGCATTCCAGCCTTTTAAGTTAATTTTGTAACATGCAGCATCTGAGGGCTTAATGTGTGTTGTATCCAATGCTAACTGAATGCTGCAGGGCTTAATAAATGCAGCGTGTACTGGAGACACCAGAGGGTCTGATGGAAGACGTGAGAGAAGGAGAAGAAGATGGCGGAAATAGCACATTTTAGTGAAAGAACAAATCCGGTTCGAACCAACTGTGTGCTTGCTTCCTTCAGTCCGAAGGCAACAATGAACTCCCGTTGTCATGCTGAGTCAGTTGGCAGCTACTCACTTTATCAGTCTCAAAATTGTCCAGCATTTCATCAGACCTGGATTACACAATGGGTTTTTCCTTTTCCCCCCCTTTTTTTTTTCCCAATACACTTTTAGTATTAATAGGCCCCTAAATCATCTGATGTTAACATGTTTCCTCATTAACTTCTACTTTTTTAATTATAAGATTAATAATCATACAACTTCCCAAAGAGGGAAGTACAGTAATCCCAACTTGACTAGAAATTCTCAAGGAAAAACTTTAGTAGATATGTGATTCTCTCAGTTAAAAATAAGTTAAAGCCTTTTGTTACTTTCCACAGGATATTGGCATAGCTAACATATGCTCACAATTGTTCAGCTGAGGTATGTGTTCTCTGTTGGGTGTGGAGAGAAAACTTGTATGTGGAAACAGCAGCTAATGTATCAAAGTTGAATTTTTCTTCCCAGCATGACTTTTTTTGGGTTTTTCTGCAAAAGCCTATTGGAGGAAACACTGAAATGCAGTATATTATCCATTGAAACAGCACACACAAATGATGTGATGTATTTTATGGGTGCATTTATCCCTTGAACACAAAAAGACACACTACCTAAAATGCAAAGTGTCTGATTCTGTACTTGAAAACAAGATCTTCACAGTCTCTGTAGTTTGTGAAAAAATTTAGGTCTAGGAGGCTTTACATCTAATTCTGCATATTGGTGCACTTCACTAGATTCTTTGATTTTAGCACCTATGCTGTTACACTGTTTCAATTAAAGCTATATGAATAAACTAAAAATATGTAAAAAGTGATGCTGAGTTGGCTGGACAGCAATGCATCTGTTCTAAAACCCAGCATTTCTAAGTTCAGCCATCTTGTCTGCCCTAATTTAACATCTGTATTTTCCACCTGCATGATAAAATTAATTGTGTTCAATCAAATCAATTTTTTAATCACATATTGAGGGCAAAATATGTATCTTCAGTTTTTAATCTTAGAATGTTGGAGATACCTGGAATATGTTCAATGATGTCTTATCCTGGGTTTAATCCCATCCGTCTGTGTTTCGAATCCATCCTGGTGACTATGAAATGGAAAGCTTCCAAGAGTCTTTGAATAATTTTTTAATTTTGTTCTTCAGTGGTTCTTGTTCTTTGTTGTTAATTAGATCAAACCACATTTCCACTGAGGCTGTAATGGTAGTGTCATCAGCCTGTAATCTGTCAAGTCCCTCTGAAACCTCCTTCAACTGCTTTTGTAAATTTAGTACCTCTCTGTAAAGTTCCTTGCAGAGAAAAATGTGTGCTATTTTTTGATCAAAGTCCTTCTTGTTCTCAGTGCAAATTTTAAGACACTTGTTGATGCAAATGAAGAATCACGTGTTCCTGAGAGGAACACTGAGTGTCTCTGGGAACCAGGGGCACTTTTTCACTCAGGTTACCCTTTGTCACTGGAGTTATCCAGCCTGCTGGTAATAGCAGATTTGTCTTTAGGCTCTATGGTACAGGTTTGGCAGAGTTTGGCCGTTACTTTTTCACTTAGTGTGGCTGAAATACAGCACTTCTGCCATATATCAGAAGCAGAAGAAATAGTTTTAAACGTTCTTGTTTCAAATTTGTTTCTTTCTGTCTAACTAAATAGTAAGGACACCTTTCTCATGCATTTCTTGTTGCTGGATTGTATCTTTGGTAACACTGCACCAATATCTGTGATTTTCATTTTTTAATAGTAGCATACAAAGACGTACATTTCATTGTTCATAAACTTGTTGTCATTAGGAGATCATTTGTCATGTTCAGATAGCCAACCTGCACTAATGTCACTGTTCAATGCTCTTACTTTTTCTTTTATTATCCTCCTGTTTCTTTCTTGGAGATTCTTGTAGTGGACAGCTGAATTTACAAGTCTCTAAAAGAAATGTTTCAATCATTTCTATCAGTTGCTCCTTTTGTGTTCTACTGAAGGCAACATCATTAAGACAAAATAAGGCTGCATCTGTCTTGTTAAGCAGAGATTTTCTTTACAGCATAATCAGCTGGTAAGCTTATTTATGGGTCTTCAAGACACAAAGGTGTCTAATGTTTAAGAGCATCTAGGAGATTTGGAACACAGATTTAAATCATCATTGCAGCTATGTTTAATAATGATAATGACAGCATTAAAACATCTCACTTTCAGGATCATGAAACTCATCAGAGTCCTGCTTTAGTAGTTTCACTTAAAAGAACCTCTCATCTTGAAGAGTCTACAAAAATGAATTGTCTGAATTTTTTGAGATGTATATGAAGTCATCCTAACTTCTTGAACCATTTTGACAATGCCTACACTATACTGTTAAAGAATTATCTTGGGTTTTGTTACTTTGGTACATGTGTATGGTACTTGTTGCTTTCTCCAACTTCTCTTGAAGTCAGATAAATTAATATTTCTATGTGTCTTAACCATTAAGCTCCAGTTTGTAATACTGGTATCTTTAATATTAACAGTGGAGCAAGAAGCCTGTGGTCTGGATTTAACAGTTAGGATGGAAGACCTGTGTGAGAGTGCTGGCTTTTGTTAGACTTGTTATAGACTGCTCAGATTACTTAATGGAAGTTTTTAGATACTAGAAGTATTGTTTGTTCATATTAAAAAATTGTTTTGTTTATTACTCTTTTTTTAGAATAATTTGAAAAACTATTCCATTGAGTAACAGCATCTCTCTCATCAGGCCCTGAAAGTGTTATTCCCCATGTCAGTAGGAAGGCAAGAGTTTACGTTTTTTGCTGTCTTTTAGGAGGGACAGAACTGCTTTACTCGTGTCACTTTCCTGTTGAGTCTTAGAATGCTTAAATTTCTCATTTGCCGATAGAAAATAGAGCCTGATTTTTCAAGCATCACTTCTTCCTATTCTTTGTTATTTTCATGTAAACATTTCTAAGTGTCAGATCCTGAATAGTCAGCACTGTATTGTTTCTGTATCTGACATTGTAAATATAGGTAACATGACTCATGGACTCTTTCCCAAACTATATAAAAGCAACCCCTGCAGCAAAATGTTATAACATCTTCCCTGGGTCTATTTTAAGGGGCTGAGTGGGCCATCTTTGGTCAAATGTATTTCTGCTTTTGAAACACCTCTAGCTTTGTCTGACAGGGCGTCTCACCAATCACATCTATGTGAGTTTTGGTTTGGTGTTTACATGGAAGAGCATGGGGAGCACTTCTCTAAAAGCCAGTGCAACTCAGATGCTTCCAGTTGCTGAAAAAAGAAAAATATGCTAATTTACCAGTACCATACAATTTCTGCTGCTTTTGTTCATATTTATTATACTTAGTGGTCCTCGATAGTTCATTGCTTTTTTTTTTTTGCCTCTGAGGATTTTTTTGGTTTTTTTTTTTTTTCAGTCTCTCTCACAACTGCAAACTAGTGTGCATCCGTGTGCCAGTAGGGTGCCAAGGCCAGCCTTGGGTGAGTCTTTGAACAACCTGGTCTAGTGAAAGGTGTTGCTGCCCAAGGCAGGGGGTTGGAACTGGATGATTTTTAAGGTCCCTTCCAACACAAACCATTCTGTGATGCTATGATCAGCCTCTCTCTGCAATCTTAGCTGTAGTTCTCTTAAATGAAAGTCCAGCTATCAGTTTTACAAGTAACTATTTAAACTGTTTATTGACGCTTTCTCAAAGATGGAAGTGGATATACTGCTTTAAGAGTGAGAAGGACGTATCGGGTACCGCAGGAAATTCCAAGGAGCTTTCTGTGGGTTGAGAGCATGGCCACAGTGGGAGAAATGTGTAGAGTGGTAACTGTGTGGGATGGTTGGCTCTTTATCCATCAAGTCCTTCCCTGTCCCCACAGGGATGGTCTTAGGCCCAGAGCTCTGACTAGAAATTCCCAGGACTTGATCTAATCTTGAGCGAACGTGAGACGAACGAGGACTGAAAGGCTGAGTTAGCAGGGAGGAGTTGGAGAATGAAGGTGCTAAGAGGAGCAGGGTAAAAGCTGCAACTCCTCCAGGGTGTTTTACCATACTTTTTTAATTACCTGCCACAATCCACTGCTCATCTCAGATGTGTGCAGATCTCCATGATAAGCCTAAAGACTGCTGTTAGAAATACTTTTTCAGCCCAAGTAGTATTGCCTAGAAATGTTTTTTGAGCAGAAGGATTTCAGTTCAAAATAAAACCTGTGATGTTAGGAGTGCTTATGGCTACTCCTGAAACACTTGAGCAATTTCTGGCCATTTAATTTTGACAGTTGAGTAATTCATGGTACAATGTTTTACTTCCAGCTTTATGGTCTGCCTTTGCCACGATTTTCAATCTGCTTCCTAGTCTCTAATCTACACTTCTTTTTATCAGTTAGAAAACAAACTCGAAACATCTTCTTTTACTCTAGTAGGAAGTTTTGTTTTTTTTCTCCTTGAGGAGACTGAGATACCTTTATGCACTTTTCCCTTATTTTATTCCCCATTTTGCCTGTCTCGTTCCTTGATGGCTTTCACTCTTCGATCAATTCCACCAATTTTAATTGGAATTTTTTTTTCTGTCTTCTCTTGTGATAAAAAGATATTTTCAAGTAATCTCCTTCTTTAGGCCCAGTGGTAAAAGGGCTGTCTTTGGGAATTTGGACATCTATTTTCCATTAAAATGAGTGGAATGAAGTGTTACTGTCTGGCAGGGATTTGAACACCTTTGAGCGATTGTGAAGCAAGTATTCTCATTCCTCTGAAAGTGAATTCCTGTTGTAGATAGGGATGGATAATGTTAAGCTTTGAGACCTGTGGATAGTGTAGTAACATTAATGTGGATAGCACCTGTAAGTCAGAGTTTTGGGCTTTATTTGTCTTGCGCATAACTTTTCTCAGAGGAGTAGCCTGTAG
Source organism: Euphonia xanthogaster (assembly GCA_034509185.1). Taxonomy (NCBI): domain Eukaryota; kingdom Metazoa; phylum Chordata; class Aves; order Passeriformes; family Fringillidae; genus Euphonia; species Euphonia xanthogaster. Next base: position 22,329,496 of record JAYDZK010000001.1, on the reverse strand, counting down.
TATCCCAAAGAACTTCCAGCATCGTTAAGTACCTAACACTAAAAATCTATAGCAATTGTTATATCTTGTCTTCTCCAGAAAATGATGTAATTTATCACTTATCTTCATATTTTGAAGCAGGGGTCAGACTGAGTTGACTTTTAGCAGTATGGTGAACTGGTGCTTTTTTTCCCTGGTGGTTGACTTCTTGTGCTCCAAAATTGCAGCTTTAATTTAGGACATAAAAAGCTTGTAGCCTGCCTGACTGTGAGATTCTAAGTAAAGATTGTATTAGATGTGAGCTGACACTTGTTTGTTTCCAGTCAGTCTCCTAATACAAGAATTCTTGGATGTGTCAAGCAGTGTTGACTCTGAAGACTATTGTCAGTCATTTCAATGTAGAAACTATTTACTGCTTTACTGCTTGTTTTTTTTTTTGTTTTTTTTTTTTGTTTGTTTGGGTTTTTTTGTTTGGTTGGTTTTTTTGTTTGTTTGTTTTTTCAAGAAATAAGGCAGGAAAAAGAAGAGATAATAATGTTACATAGATGTTCAGCATTGTCACATTTTGATACTTGGAGCCCGGAGTACTGTTTATGTTGAAACAGCAATGTGGGAGAGTAATGCCCCATAAATTCTCTTCATTATAACCCTGTGGCTACTTTTCTCATACCTGTTTTAAAGATGCTTACATGAGCTGCACATGGTGCCTAAACAGGCACTCTCAGCTCTCATGACTGAGAATAGCTGTGCTGCACCAGGTAACCATTAACAGCTTGCTCACAGTTTGCCCTCATAATCCCATATCTAAGAATCCCCAGTGAATTTTTATGGTACATTGCAGCTTTACTCTGGGAATCCCTAGGAATTTCAGGCTGAAGCTCATTTGCTTACTCAGTTGTATGGATGCGTGATGTGTGATGTATAGCTCAATATTTATGTGGGGTTCCTATCAGACCTGATTTTCTTCCCTTGCTTGATGCCTGGTCCTTAAATGATTTCTTGAAGCTGGTGAGAATTCCATGCAGCTGCCGTGGTAGTACCTTTGTTTCTGAAACAGAAAGCATAAAGGTATCCTGGCATTTATGGTTCTAACATCTGTGATATTATCAGAGGGTGTTAAAAACAAATGCCGATGCATTCTGAGACTACAACAGAGACTACTTAAAGTCATATTTGTATCCTGATTCTTACCAATATTTTGTTGGCTTCAGGACAACTCAACAAATGGAACAGTAGGACAGTAAAGTACCAGTTAATATAAAGTTATCTTTATTCCTACTTCTGTTTATTTTGCTGAGGTTTTTTGTTGCATATTATCAAATGGTTTCACAATATGACCTCTGACTTTGAAACAAAACAAATTAAGTGTTAGTTAGTACTGATTAGTGCAATGTTAACATTGATTCTTTATTTACTCAAAAATCAGGAAATTAACGTTCCTCTGACAAACTTAATTATGCCTAATTGCACAGATATTACAAAGGGGATCTCTCATTATATAATCATACATAATCCTGGTAGCAATAAAAAATCTTACAGTCCTAGCTAATATTTGCAAAGAAAGTTATAGAAGAGGAGCCCTTTGACCATAAAATAGTATCTGACTTGGGCCTGTTACAAAACCTGACTGAAGAGTGGCATTGAAGTTGGTACACTTTGTTTCTATTATATCATTTTGAAAATATTATGTCACCTGTTCTGTATGTTCTACTTCTGTAATGAAAGGCCCTTTTGTTCAAACACAGGCAAAATAAAAGAGTTGTTTGTCTATAGGATACCAAAGCTCATTTCTGTCAGACTTACACCACCACTAACCTTTCTACATCTTCCAATTTTTCACAGGTTTGATTCAGAGAAAGGTTCTTATCTCTGTTCTTGTATAAAATAAGACCTGAGGCTTAATTTTCAGTTAGTACAACTTTTTGCTTTTAGTTTTTTTGGCTTTAAATAACAAACTCTCTAATCTATTCGTTTCAAAATGAACTTCAATTAATACTTCAGGAAAAGACATGCACCTCTAAATGTGTCCTTTAAAACAGCTGAGCAAACTGTGTTCACTTTATCAAAAAAATATTCTCCTTTAGGCTAAAACTAAAGGACTAATTGGACCCAGTCTAGTTTTTCTAATAGAGCTTAGCTTACATAAAGGAAAGAAAAAAAAAAAGAAAAAAAGAGACCAAGACATTCCTTGTCTTTATTACATCTAGTGCATTTTGGTTCTTTATTCTTCAGAAATATCTTTGATTAAATGTTTGAAAGCCAAAAAATCCTGCCCACATACACACAAAAATAATCCTGAGGTGGTCTACCCATAATCAAGGTTTGTGGACATGAGACTTTTTTACCTATAGTTGGTGGCACTGCTTTTTGCAAAAAGGTAAAAAGGTTACATCCTTACTAGTGTTTCCTGTGTGTTTGATACAGGGCTCAGCAGTTGTTTGCTGTTGGAGTGGGCTTCTGAGGCTATGAAAGATAAACCTTTGCTTGATGTTTTACTCTTTTCCATTATTTTACTGAATGGCCTCACAATATTTAGTTAGCCCTGAAACAGAATCAGGCACATTTTGTACTCACAGGTCAGAGCCACGTAGCCTAATGCCTAAGTCCCTGGGCTTTATGTTTTCTGTTAGCTGGCAGTGGGATTCTAGGGATGCATATCCAGAAACACTAAGCACAGGGACTTAGCAGGAATTTGGACCAGCTCACACTGGGTGCCATGGTGAAATTTTGGGCTGAACTGCTTCAAAGTGAGAAACAAGCCAAAGAGGTTTGAGTGAAAGTCCAGACTTTTCAGTAACTTACAACTTCAGTTTGCCTGGTAAAAGCACTGGTTTAACCTTGCCTAGAATAGATAGAGAAAAATCTTAGAGAGGAACTTCCACACTGTATGACTATTTGAGGAAAATAATCCATTGAAGGGATGTCATGGTGAAGTACTATTAATATTAGATGAATAATGCCACTTAATGTTGCTTCTTTCAAATATTTCAGCATTATTGTACATACTATGATTTTATTTTTTTTTGGTCATACATCCTGAGCTTTAAGAAAATACATAAAGAAATTTCTAGTTTTAATAATTGCATAAAAAAGCTTTAAAAATGCTACTGATCATAACAGAGATTTAAAAAAAATTCCTGGCTTTCAGGAAAATCACATAACTTTTAGAGCCTACTGAAGAGTTTTTGAATGTTTGAAATTTCAACACTCTTTGTTGTTTTTTTCTGTAGAGAAGTTTTTGTCCACTTCATATATAGTCAATAAATGTTAAAGTATTAAATTTCCATCTTCATACCTCTGATACACTTACATTACATTTTTGTTTTTATTTTTCCAGAAATGGCTATTCATTTGGGGGACAGTATTCTCAGATGTGATATTCTAAACTAGGAGATAATTACCTCTTGAATGAGTAGCATCTTTGAAAATGCTGACATAAATATTTTCCAGGTAGAATGGATTCATGCTGATAGGCTTATGAAAATATTCAATTGCACCCAGAGGGTAAAATAACAGCTTCCAAAATATTGTTAGTGATGTGTCTCACTTATTTCCCCCATCTAGATCAGATCTTCATTTGTGATAAACTTAGTGCATCTCAACTGCTACGACAATCACTAGAGTTGCAAAGTTTGTGTTGGTTTGTTGGCAGTTTTTTCCCCTACTATTTAAACAAGGTAAAAGTAGAAATGCTGGCCACCCTTTCACTTCTGAAATCATTATGACAGCAATCAATAGTCTGCACGCTCCTTAACTTTCTGTGGCAAAACCAGCAATCTTTCCTGGTTATCTGGCAGAAGAGAGTGATGAATGTGCATCCTGATTTGTTTGTTACCAAAGCTCATTTCATGTGATGAAACTACTTTTTAGTATTTGTTCAGTTTGGGATGGATTCAGTGTGGATTTTCATAAGTTATTAATCAAATTTCTACTCCTTCAATGTTGGCTGAACTGCAACCTGTTTCTATAGTGGAATCAGAGGTAACCGTGGGGAACGGTATAGTTACATAATAGAGGGTGCACCCCTTACAATGCAGTGGGCTATGTAACAGGATCTGACTTCATTGTAACTCCCCAGCTTGCATGAGGGCCTGGCGTGTTAGCTCAACAGCTAAATTGGTCACTAATGGCCTGCCCATGCAAATAAAGGTAATATCCCAGCACCCTGTAATGGAGAGGATGAACATATATGTACAGCCAAGGCTGCAGATAACTGCACCTTGTTAGGAGTTAAATAATTGCAACACAATCTACACAGAAAGCTAAATTAGCTTTCCAGGACAGAAAGCTAATAACACATGGATATCCCAAGCTTGTGTGCATGTATGTCTAAAGGCTTTTCATATGGTTTTGGATTTTGAATTGGAAAGTGATATGTTGGTATGATGCTGTCTTCTGGAGTTGATGAGGACTCTCAGTCCCTGTAGGTGGTGATTGATATACACCAGTGTTGATGAATATAAAAGCAAGGGATTGGCCTTGCTGGGACAAAAACTGCTATGTTGTGAGATCTCGCTCTCACAATTTACTGATGTAGCAGTAACATTTGCCCAACACATCATTAGAGAAATGTATGACATGGGATGATTATGCAACAGAAACACCATTTTGCAGCCTTAATGCAAGGTGGCCTAGGGGAACAGTCATTATGCAAAATGTTCCTCCACTGAAGTACAGGTAGTGTTATCACAAAGGAAAGTGGGTATTTGGTACACACTACTTGCACACAGATTTACACGAATCTATTTAAACTGTTGGAGACATGTCAGCTTTGCTTCTGGTTTATTATTCAGGACGTTCTGAGATTAAAAACCCAAAAAAACAGAACAACAACAACAACAAAAACAATAGAAAAGCTAGTTCTGGTTCAGTAAGTGCATCTCAGTCTTGCAAATCAGCTGGGCTGTCTGAGAGACTGATCCATAGAGGCAACATAGACTGATCCTCTGATGAGGAAAGGCTAGCATCCTGATTTCACTTTCTGTTCTCAAAAGGGTGATTAACTTTTTCCATTTATTTTTTTGCAGTCTGTAAAATGAGACTGACAGTAGTTTTGTTGCCAAAATAAGTTGTGAGATTTGATTTGTTTATGATTACGTGCACCTGAAATATGGTATGATGGGCCAAAGTTCCTATATTAAAGGAAATTATTACTTATTTGGAGGTCTGGCACTAAGTAGTGACTGCTGAGATGGGAGAACAATTGAGATTTTTTGCATATTGAAAGGCACCAGAAGTGCACTGTATTTCCCCTTTCCTGTCCTCAGCATCATCACCAGTAAATCTGCAGGAATGAAGACCTTTGTGTGGTCCTTCTACGTTTTTTGTTGGCCCCTGCTGATGTAAATCAAACATACTGTCCTCCTGTTATCTTCAGGTGTAAAAAACCTATTTTTAATCACTTCATACAGGTATCTAATTTGAATCAGCCTGCCACACTGCAGGACTCTTGAGCTTTTTTAATTGGCATCTCTCTCATTACATTTGCACAAAGTTGCAGAGACACTGCAGGACACCAGTAGAGACATGTGAATCACCAATCCTGTTGGGCTGGCAACAAGATGGTGTGATACACCAGGGGAGTCTCAGAGACCCGTGGATGTGGTTAAGGGGACGGAGTGGAAGCAATCAAGTTCAGACATGTTGCTGTGACTGTTTCTAGATCCTGCCTGTACCATCTGAAACAGAACTGTCATGGAAGCTTGCCTGGGATTTTTAACAGCAGTATAGTGTTAAACCAGCCTGGTTTCTAAGAACAGTTCCCGGGTAATGCAGAGCTCCCTGAAGGTTTTAATGAAAATGTCGTAGGGCAAATATGTGAAGTACATCAAAACCAGTGTTTTAGCCCCTCACAGGGATAGGCAAGGTATCCAACCAGTTCATGGAGTCAGTCTTACTTAAATTTCTTCAGCATTTGAAAATCAACCCTTAGGTATCTGCTAAGAGGCAACTTTTTATTTTTTTTTTTTTTCTGAAGGAAGTAGCTCTTATCCTCAGACATGTTTACATGATGCCGTGACTCCTTTTCCAGTTTTGGCTGCCAACAAGATATGTTTAAACTTAGCATGTTGGTGCGCCTGGAGACATAAAGTGGAGAGGAGACACTAGAGCAGTCTCGAATATGTTATTTGGCACTGAAGTACCTTCCTTCCCTCTCAGTCCGTCATCCAGAATCTTGTCATTTGCGGCAAAGTCTTTCACAGTTCTGGTGAGCACTTTGGTTTTCCCTATCTTCCCCTTACTACTGAAAATCATGGCTCTGCAGCTCTCTGGCAGAACTGGAGATGGGTGCTCTGGCTGCACCAAACACGCCAATCTTTCACCTGTCTTTATGGTGCTAGTAATTTTTTTCATTCTTTTGGAGGCTTTGCTGGAGGGGTTAGGGCTCTTTTGCCTTCCTAATGACAGTTGTTAGAAACTAACTCTGAACTGAGAAGACAAGTTTGCAGAAAAAGAAAAGCAGGAGTATCATCTACCAGGTAGACCAGCATTGCTTGTTCTTGCATTCAGGACGGATAATGCAGCATTTTACTGAGCCAGCTGGGAGCCCTCTGTTCCAGCCTCTTTCTCATGGGGTGACACCGTGTGTGGCTTAACCAAAATTTGATGTCTGTGCCATGGGAAATGTACAATCCTGGCACATGACAAAGCTTGCTTGCCAGTTGTGCTGCATGGCCAGGCCGTGTGACTGCCATGCAGGCCCTCACTGTCACACAGCAGGTCTGTGTCCAGTCCTGTGACAGAGCTGAAAGCTGCCAGCAGCCACACCTTCTCCTTCCGCTTCTTGCAAATGATCCAAGTGCATAGCCATTGACCTCCTCATATAATGGAGAGGAGGAATTGCAGGCCCACAGGAGTGTGGTGTGGTGGTGAGCAAGCTTTCACTGAGCATTTTGAATCAAGCAAATGGGCAGTTTTATGTTGGCAAAACATTAAATCAGGATTCTCCATTCAAACCACACCTCTCAGGATTTTTAAAAATGGTTTAGATGGACTAAATGATTAATAAGACAACCCAAAATTGAGCCATTGATGGTTAGGATCTAAGTCTAAAAAGGACTTTCAGGCAAGGAAGCAGTTGTGCAAATCACCTCTTGTGGGTTTTTTCATTCAGGTCAAACATATATTTGGATTTTATTAGGATTATGGTTAATTTGATTAATTTCTGATTGAAGGCCAAAACTAGCTTAAGTTGGAATCTACTCCATATTTGCTTTCCAACAGTCTTGAGGTTTGAAAGTGTTTGGTTTAGTTCTATAGTTCTGTGAGTACACAAACCCCATGCGACTTTGGAAGGGGTGGCTTTGGGTTCCAGTTTGGGTCTGGCCTTAAGCATTGTTCTAAGTGGCTCAGTTCTAGTGTTCTTACTGAGATTCAGACTTCCTCAAAACATGAGGAAATTTGGCCTGTTACCCTGGCTCAGGTGCATGTATCACATCTCTAGAAAGTTAGAGAAAAGTTAAGGATCTAGGTGCCTTCCGACTTACAGGCTTTGGATCGGGATCAGTTGCAAGTCTGAATATTTTTCAAACTTTAGTGTTTCTGACTCAATACGCAGATTGCAATCTGAATGTCTTAAATTTGAAGGGTTCAAGTGTGTTTTTTAATGCAAAGTTGGTACATTTTAAATATCTCTTCAGATTTGTATGTGTAAGATTGGTAGGACAAAGGAATTAATGTTAGTTTGGGGTCATATATTCCAGGCTGCTAAAAACTTCTCACATCTGATATCCTCATTTTGGTACAGACCTGTTTTTTAAAATTTAAATTTCAGAGACTGTTCCTATTATTTGAACTGAATATGAGGATATAAAAACTTGTGATTTTCATCAGCTGGCTTTGATACAAGTCCCCTTGACAAAGTTTGTTTTTTTCCCATAATATTTGCCATTGTAAAACTCTGAGAGATGCCAGGCCGAGATGGGAAGACTCTTCACATATTTACAGTACCATCTACTCATGAAACTACAGTTGAGTCTGTTTTACAGATGGAAAAACTGAGGCAATGACTGCTCAATTGGTACTTACACAGCCAGATCGAGTTACCACAGTTAGAAGCAAAGTCTACAAATGCCCCTTCTGCTTTCCTGACCTTACATACCCTTCAATAAGGTGATTATGGTCATAAAGTCCAGAGAAGAAAATATGTAATATGACTAAATTTTTGTAATATATATTTAGAGTAACTTGGAGAGCTGCCTCTACATATGCCAGGTGTGTACGTAGCTAAATATTACAGAAGGAGTTGAACTAAGTCATCTATTAGAGCTTTTTACTCTTCATATTTTACCCTAAGGTAAGAGAGGCTGTGTTTTGATGAAAAAACTAATGAAAATTAACCTTTTGAAATAAGTTACTTGATCCTTCTGTATTTACTGTACATCTGGATAAAACCAGAATGTTTATAAGTGAAATACAAAAATGTGTACCAGTGAACAAAACTAATCAAATTCACCAGTCACCAGGCTGGTTAATATTATAAAGACTCTGTGAATCATGAATATCCAGCCAGCCTGAGGGTACAAATCCATGAATCTAGGGAGTTTACCTGTCTCTTTTAGTCAGCAGACTATCCCTTTTCCATCACTACAATTTAGGCATATATTGCCTAATAATAAATGTGATAATAAAAATGTAGTTTGGGAAGCAGGTTGTTGTAATAGAGCTTTAGATCAAAAGTGAGATTCATTTTACTTAATTTAGCCAACTACAAGCTAGCTGCTTAGCCTAATCTAGTTGTGTAGGCTCCCTCTTTAGTGGGGAGACAGAGAAAGCTGGGATGAATTGTGTTTGGGAGGTGCCTGTCTCTCCACTGACAATAGAGGGAGCCTACTCAACTGGCTTAGACAGGACACTTAACTTATAGGTGGGTATGAGTTACTCCAGAAAAAGTCTGTTTTGCTTCAGGAGATTGAGTTCTCATCTGTTTTCCTACTGATTTACAGAATAACCTTGGTAATATCACTTAATTTTATTTTATTTTTGGACCTAGTATTTCCATCTAAAAAATACCCTATGGGTAAAGTTCTTGAAGAGCATTTGCCAAGGATGAAATACAGGTGCAAAATGTTTTTTTTTCCATGGTATTCTTATTTTGACATGTCTGTAGTTGTCATTAAAATAAATAGAATTTTTGTGACAGCATAAGTTTATGCGTGATGAGAAGCAGAGCTGAGTGAAAATTATTTTAGAAACAGCCTACATCTTCTTCAGAAGTGACAGAATATTGTAAAAATAAAAATATAGTAACTGGTTTCATGTATTGTTTCTCCTATCCTTTCTTCCTTCACTCCTTCCACTGCCCGTCCGTCCCCTCTCCTCCCCCCAGCAAAAATATATAGGGAGTAAGGAGAACATTCTTCAGATTAGACCTGTATTTTAAATAACCTTGGCCTGTTTGCAACAGGGAAAATGTTTTTTTCACTTGAGAGATTTATTTCTGTCCTTGTAACACCATGTACTATATGCATTGCACCTGTTCAGACATAAGCACAGCACATTATTATAGCTGTAGGGGCAGAAGCTTCCCAATATATATTTTTTGAAAGGAGGGAATGCTGGGGAGAATAGCCCTCTCTTTTCAATTGTTTACCGAGCAGTCTCTTAGGAAGACTTCTTCCTCATCAAGATCAATTTTCCCTGCTCCCCTATTGTCTGGGGAAACCTATCTCCAGGAGCGTCTTTCTTGAAAGATCTCATGACTTTAAAATCATCAGTGGGCTTTGTGTAGTCTGCCTGTCAAAAGAGATATGTTTACACCTTCCCTGCATGTGTTAGAGCTATAAGGTTACGGAGCAGAATGGCTGATACGTTTCGGCGCTCCATGCTAATATGCACAAAAAATGTATTTATGATAATCATATGGACTGTCTGAAACAATGCATTCCAACATCCTGTAACATAAATAAGAAAGGTGGAGCCAGCCGGCACCGAAGTGTTTATTTGCCAGCAATCCTGCTCAGCCCCGTATACCTTTGCTACGCTGCCTCAGCCTGGCAGTATTGAACCTGTTGCTGCATTAGCCGAGTTGTATTTTGCTAGATAGGGGAAGGAGGGTTGTCTGCTGTCTGGTAGGAGGGCTTTGTCTGTGTGCGCCTTTCTCTCTCTCCCTCTCTCGCTCTCCCTGTCTCTGGCACTCTCGCTCGCTCGCTCTCGCTCTCTCTCGCTCGCTCTCCCTTTCCCGTCTCTGTGGTTTGTAAGGTAGGTTGCAGTGTGTGTATATACACAACATCAAGAGCAGGAAAATGGACTCATTAGGGAGGCAGGCAGTCATTACCACTCACACTGTACTTCCAGGGAGACAGCGACTATGAGGAGACAAACTGAGGACTGGGGAACAAGGTAGGCCAGCCAACTTTTATAAAACATAAAAGAATAAAGCCTCTACTCTCCTTAAACCACCACCAGTTCTTTGTTCCCCCCCCCCCCCCCCCCCCCGGATTTTTAATTTAGAGATGTAAGTTTGCCAGACCTATTTGCTGGCTTAAAATTCGGAACATCTATAGAAGGCCTTACCCTCTGCAAATGTTCCCCCCCCCGACTTATTTAAGGGTGTGCCCCCTTATGATTCACTTTAATTACTTTTATTTTTAATCATGAAGGAAACAAATACGTTTGTTTTCCAACACTAGTTCCAAGTAAATCAATATCTTTCACTCTTTTAAAACAGCTCTCTCCGTATGTTTGTGGGTCTCTCTGCTTTTTCTTTTCTGTTTATGCAGGTCCATCTGTCCGTCCATATATATCATGTTTTCCTTATTTACTGCTAAATGGGGGTTTATTAGTATTTGCCAATGACTTTTAACTGTAATATCGGTGACCAGGGTTAACGGTGACTCTCCTTCTTTGTTTTCTATATATATGCACACTGTAAGTTTAAAGTCCATGCCTGGCATACAGTAAATAAAAGCAAAAAAAAAGAGAAAGCAGGTTCCACTCTTTATGAGAGGATTTTTATTCAGAGATTTTGCTGTTTATCTGTTTTGGTGTGGGGGCAGAGTGGGTTAATTTTGGTTATTGTACATGTACTTTATCCTCCTGGGTATTTTTAACATCTATTTTTCTTTATTAGTGTTTTTGCAGTTTCCTTTTCTAGGAAGAAAGGAAACATATATTCTAACTTTTAATTTTGCTGATCTAATGTAACATTATGGAGGCATCACTGGGTTAATAAGAATTCAAACTTTCTAAGAGGGAGTTTGTATCCTTGGCTGCCCCCCACCCTCCCACTTTATGCATGGTTATGCTTGTGTTTCCGTGTGTACTGACGGGGAAGGGAGGGGGGAAGGGAATAGATATTTTTTACAGTGGTGGCAAATTATGAAATCTATCGAGCCATTTTGTCCACAAATAGTAACTATTTATTTACCATTTTTCATTCCGAAATATGCTGCTTGTTTGTATTTTCAAACATCGAAGCTTTTCTCTGAATTGATTTTTTTCCTTTTTTTTTTTTCTTTTTTTTTTTTTTCTGGGGAGGGATTTGTGAATGCATTTCATAGCCCATTTAGCATTGTCGAGTTTTTGGAGCCCAGATTTATCATGGGTTCTGAAGACTGCTTAAACTGATCCATTTGAAATGGTCTTTTTTTCTGAGCTCTTGTCATTTCTGTTGGAGAGTAAAACTGCTACTCTGCTGGTAACAAAAAAAAAGAAAAAAAAAGAAAAAAGAGAAGGGATAGTGGAAGTGAGTTACATAAAGTGTTCTGGAGAATCTTAAGTAATTATATAAAATGGACGCTGATCACTGGAGATATCTGAACACTAACAATCACCTTTTTTAATAGAAAATTATTTATTTAATAGCAAGAGGCGGACTTCTTCAAAACATGCATTAGGCCTTCCTTTTAGCACAAAGAAGTCCATAATGCAATATTCCTAACCCACCTGAGACTGCCTAGGAGATTCTCCAAAACCTTCAAATCCTTTGAAATGTTTCTTAAAAATCCATTATTTTACAGCCAGAAAGAACTTTTGCTGCCAACAGGTTTTTTTGCTGTTGTTTGGTGGTTTTTTTAGCTGTCCTTTAACTTACGAGTCCCCATTTCTACAGAAGTGCGTCCTCGCTGAACAAACTAAGTTAATTGAAATCCAAAGCAGGAGATCTATTCACTGGCACTGTAACTACAGAAACTACTTGCTCCATTTTATTAGCAGCTTTTCCAGAACATGAGTGAAACTTTTCAAGGTTTTATATATCACTGTGACAAAATTTGGTAGCTCGTCTCTTAGCTGGAGAATGACATTTATTGTTTACTATTTTTTTCCTCCTTATTTTTATTCAAACTTTCAAATTAATATGTTGTTTATAGACTTTAAATATGCATGTTGCTCTAAATGACCTGTTAACTGTAGCAAGGTATTTCCTTCTCTCCTAAAGTTTCAATCTCAGGCTTTGAAAACTCAGATTGGTCATAGAGGGGATGCTGAAGTTATGCCAAAAAAATGTAGAGGTCTTAAAGGTGGATTTGCTGATGCCTCTAAATGGTGGTCAGCCTGGAGTGGGGCAGCAGGAGTGTTCGCAGCCATCCTGCTCGTGGTGGGATGGGTGAGGGACTTTCAGGCACCTGTCATTTTCTCCTGCACCAATGCAGGTATATGTTCCTCAACAGCCCGGGTTTTTTGTAGAGGAGCACATGGAATTGTTCTCACGTCCTTGTGCATGTTCTTTTAGCTGAAGCCCAGGCTCATCTGAACATTTTGAAAAACTTTAAAAATGACTACGAGATACCGCTTGATTTTATGAAAACTCCAGGCAAGAAGAATTCAAGCAGAGAAAGAGAGTTACAATAGCAGAAACATTTTTTCATTATCCTGTAAGATTTCTTTCTAATAGTAAAATCTTTTTCACTACGAGGATGTAATTTTCCTTGAGCCTCAGCTATATTCTATCAAAAAAAACCCAAACCAAACCAAACCATACCAAAACAAACAAACAAACAAAAAACCCAAACAAAAAAATTTTAGCTCTTTCAATAGCACAAAGTCCGTTTGCAATCTGGATACAGCAGCAAAGGGTAAAGTATGCCTGAGTAAACTGAAATCCAGCATATGGTGATGTAGCTGGAACTCGGGGAATGCCAAGCCGGTTGGCCAGGGAGGTACGGGCAGGTTTGCTGGCGCGGGGCAGCGCGGGGTGCTCGGGGTGCCCTGCCCGCAGCCTGGGCAGCTGTGCGGGGCAGGGCTGGCGCTGCTCGTTGGGTCACACTGTGCTTTATTTTAGTGTTGGAGCAGACAGTTATCTAACACACCCACATGAGGAAGTGCTCTGGAGCAGTTATTTCATGCCTTGCCATGCCCTGTAGCTAGAGCAATTTTGGGCTGAATGGCGTGTGTATGTGCCGCTCTCACTCCTGGGAGACGAGAAGCAGTGCTGTTGGGGGTTTTGTGTGTATGTTTTTGTGCTGGGGTTTTGTTGTTTTGTTGTTTGGTGGGTTTTTTTGTTGTTTCTTTTTTTTTTTCTTTTTTAACAGGACCAAAAAGGGGATATAAGACAGTTAAATCCAAATACTAAACAAATACCAAGTTAAATTACTTTTAATAGTGGAGGATGTTGTTTTTCTTTTAAAGGAGGAAAAAATATCCGTCTTGTTTATTTTGATAAAGACAGTTGTAGCAATTTCCTGAGTTGAATATATCATTATTATGAACATTACTCACAGTTTTCCTATTTTCACATTTTCTTCATAGGCCCAGCTTATTCATAAGGGAAAACAGCTGCAGAATATTAAAAAAAAATTGTAATATTATTTATATAAAACTTTGATGTAAATAGGGGAATAGTGTCCCCTGCTAGAGAATTCTGTGGGATGGCTTACAAATCCCATACAAGAGAGATTATAGTCTTAGATAAATTGTTACTTAAATCGTTTCAAGAAAACCTTTCTCATTTTTGCAGGCCATATGAGGTTTTAAGCAGAATAATTTGAATAGAAGTTCTGTTTAGAAATTGATGGCATGCTGTGGCCTTATAGATTTCAGTAGGTTTCACTCCAGTCTGTTTTTATAGGACTTCTTTAAACTGTGATCTGTATGGTAAAGAGCTTCTGCTGAAAGAGATTCATAAATGTTAATGGGAATTTAAAGACAGAAATTTAACTTCAAGTTACTTATATTTTTTTTTAACAAAACTTTTAGAAAATCCAAATCTATTATAAAAGTCTTTTTTTTTTTTTTTTTTACTGAAACAATGCACTGGAAATAGTTACTGTTAAAGAATAACTTGTTCCCTCTGGAGGGTCTAACATTCACACTGTGGTGCAGAGGGAAAATTATGGTAAATCACAGTGAAATGGACTTCACTGTTCTGGTTAGTTTGGTCCCAGAAAATTTTAGAAAGTAAACAAACAGTATCAACTGTGAAAAATGACTTGGCTTTTTAATAATTTATCAATGCCAGTTTTCTCTTGGTGAAAAGTAGTGTTTGACCATACATCAAATTTTGAGATACTTTTGGAAGATCTGTACTGTTTTAACTTTTAACTGTTTTAACAGATTTTCACAGATGCATTAACCTTTCAGTGAGGAGTAAATAAAGGCAAAGACTTTTGTCCAGGTGGTTTTTCGGTTTTTCCTTTGGTAGTGTTGACTGCATTCTTGGTTAGTATTTATTATAAAAGTTAATGTTTAGTTCTAACGGCACGGATCCAATTCTCCTCTAATAGGAACATTTCAGAATGACTACTGCTTATGTCTTTCATGTTTTCATACACGTCCGTTCTTAATCCTCCAGCACCATCGAGTGCTATGACGGCATTTTGACTGCCCAGCGCTAGCGGGAGTTCTGTTTGCAGATGGGTCTTGTAAAATGGTCACCAGAGGCACAGGGCCATGTGCCACCTCCCCTTCCATAGCTGCTGGGGCAGCCAGGGCTGCCGGTGCTCCGGGGCAGGTTGCTACACATCCCTGAGGTTTGCAAGAGGAAAGAAGTTCAGCTTTTACCCTGTGCAGGGAAGACTGTATCTTGAAGCAGATAGAATACAGGAATGGGAAATTGGGCTAATGGGATAAAGCTGTCTTTAAAGAAAAAACCCACAGTTCTTCTCACAGCTGGCTGTTGGCTTTGGAGAAATGAGTGTGGAGGGTCCCAGGTTTTTTGAGGGGGCAGATGTTCCCCTCCTAGAGAAGTGAGCCGCTGGCTGAGTTGGCACTCAGTGGCACTATGGGAGGAAAGGCCATGGACTATTCTAGAACAAAGGCCATCCTTTCATGCCAAGAATGGCCTCATCCCATCAGTGACAACCTGACCTGCCAGCCTCATGGAGGGTGGATTTGCAGCTTGTGCTGTGCTTACTGTTCTCAGGCACTGCTGCTCAAGATCTTTCATGGCAGACAGGGACTCTAACGCAAACTAGTCCTACCTAATCAAACCCCGCCAGCATCTGTAGGACTTCCTTCTCCAATACCTCGTGTCATAGTTCTTTCCTTGTGCTTTTCTGCAGTGGGTGGACACAGGTCACCAGGCAACATTTTATGTCCAGTTTGCACTAGTGTAAATGACAGTACCAGAGGTGAATCAGAACCTGTAGGGTTTTCCAGAATCTTTGAGCAACTATCAAACAGTGGTTACGAAAGTCTGAATTAAAACCAGTTGGTAACTGCAGTAAAGAAGAAAGGGAGCCTGAATAGGCAGTGCTCCACCCCTCTGCAGAGCACCTACGAGAAATCCTTTGCAGGACAGACATGGTGCTATTCTGTAAGTTACACCTGTAGATGACCTTTTAATGTTACACTTTAAGAGTGAATTTATCTTGGGGTTTTGGTAGAGCTAAAAATGCAAGCAGGTATAGCATGCCATTCGATTCGGAGGTAAATACAGCATGGGAATTACTGATTTTCCTTTTTTTTTCCCCCTTCTCAACTAAAAGATACGCTTTCTAATATCTTATTTCTAAGATCCTCAATAGCTGTGTGATGAATCACTTGAGAATACAAAAGTAGGACCAGGAAAGTTGTGTTATGGACTTCAGAATTGTCCTTTCAGCTGACTGAAAGTTAATTATTGATTTTTATTTCCTCCCTAGAGATCCATATGCCTCTTTTTCTGACTAGAAAGTTAGTGGTCACAGTGCAGGAATGTGAAAGTAATTGTCATGTGGCAGTACAAGATTTCATGGGCAGGATGTCAGGAATGTGTAAGATGGAGGTTGACAGGGGGAGAAAGTGAAGAAAGACAACTAGGTAAAAGCTTGTGTCCACTGTCGTTTTATGTGGGTTAGATGTGGAGCCTGCTATTCTCCATGGCTCTGGCTCCTAAACTCCCAGCAATCTGAGAGCTAAGTGAGTCACAGGCATTAGTGACAGAGGAATGCTGAGGATAAAAACAAAACAACAAAAAAGCCAACCAAAAAATCTCATTGTTTAGGCACAAACACAAGAAAACCATGTTTAATTGCTGATGTGCTCCCTCTGCTGGTGCTCTAAAACTAACAAATGCTATTCCCGGGAGGCCGGGCCACACCCTCTGGGACACTGCCTGACAAAAATTGTGCCAAACGAATGGCTTTGAGCTGTCTTGCAAAGAGCTGTAGTAACAGCTAAAGTAGTCTTCTGATGAAGAGTGTTGAAGTCGGATACCAGGCATGACTGCTGAGAGGTCATGAAATGTTCAATCTGTAATTCAGCCTATTTTTCCCCAGTTTTACATTTGATAGGTGTTCCTTTTTCCTATGATTTCCTAAAGTTTGTATTTTCTGTTTTGCTGTGGCTGCTTCTAGGAATTTTCCCATCTGAAGGTGTTTCATCAAATGTTCTCATTGATGCTTTTAGTTTCAATTTTAGCATGTGTAGTGTCTGAAGAAGCCCTAATGTAGCTTAGGCTTTGGCAGCTTCCAATTCTTTCTGTCACTGTCAGTTAAATCTGCTTGTCAGCTTTATACTGTTGTGCCCACTTCATCCTGTCCTTTGGCTTGAATACCGACTGTTTTTTCAGGATACTCTTGAACATCCTTCCTCGTTGTGATGAATCTGTATTTCTTTTCCAAACATTGACTGAATTGTTTAATATATTCCCTACACAGCATATTTCCCCAGTAGATAAGTTTTTTAACATCCAGCATTTTGTGCTTTTATGCTATGAAAAAATGTCTGAGTCCTGGGTAAGATTGAGTACTGAAGAGAAAAAAAACCTGAAAAAAGCTGTATTAATTTCCATAGAATATTTTGAATGTGGAAGGTTTCTAACATAGTAATTATTCAATAAAAGATGGACCTGTGTTTCCCATATTTTCCACCTATGTGGACTGTCATGAAGAAGAGCTTCATCTTGCAGCCATTGACACACCAGTGGGAATCAGCTGTGCAGAGCTGTTGCGGGACTCGGCTCAAGTTTTCTGTGTAGAGTAATGAAAAGTTTCCTTTCTGCAAGTCTCGTGTTTCTGTCTAGGTGACTGCTTATTAAATCTTTATCCAGTCGGGACAATAAACCAAACAGCCTGGCGGGTAGCTAATTGTCTGG
Source organism: Euphonia xanthogaster (assembly GCA_034509185.1). Lineage (NCBI taxonomy): Eukaryota > Metazoa > Chordata > Aves > Passeriformes > Fringillidae > Euphonia > Euphonia xanthogaster. Next base: position 22,312,062 of record JAYDZK010000001.1, on the reverse strand, counting down.
AGTGACTCTAGCCACATATAAATCTCATTTGTGCTCAGTACGGTGACTCTCTCTGGCCTCGTTGCTCTCTCAAGTATTCATTCATTTTGAGACATCTAGAATGCAAGGGAAAGAAAAGGATCGCTGGTCCATGTATCTCAGTGTCTCAGAGGATACTCCTTTATTTTCCTTTCACGGGCCCTGCAGTTTGGGATCCCATCCTTCTGAAACATAGTGCAGGGTACTGGCCCCCATGTGGGCAGTCACAGCACTGAGACCTCATCATCCTCCTCTCACCAGGTCTCTGAATGGGAGGAATTGTAGCAGGGTTTGGCATCTCTGTGATAGCCTGCCATCCTGCTGTACCTGCTCTGGGGATAAATAGAGAGTACAGCGCCTGGGGCTACCAATCTGGCACCTTTTTCTGTTGCTAAACTAATACAAGTGATTAGAAGCGACATGCAGGCCCAGCCTGTCCTGGCAGACCATTTGCAATCCAAGCCCTGTTTTGTAACTTCCAGCATTTCATGAAAAAGCTGCTTTTATTTTCCTCTCCAAACCATGGCCAAGTTTGGAAATCTTCAAAGCTTGCTCCAATTGGATAGAAAAAGTGTTTTTAAGATGGTGATAGATCCTAAAAGAGCTGGTTCCTTCTTGGCTATATCAACCTCAAATCATTTATCCACCAAGTCAGTCAGGCTCATCCTGAAACATTTCACTGCTGTGAAAGCAGCTGCTCCTGAATGAGATTAAAAGCCAGTTGTGCTTTTGCAGTAGAGTCAGCTATGCACAACTTTGTGTCGGACAAGGGAAAGCTCAGATATTTTTCCCTAGTGCTGGGCATTTCTGGATTCTCAAATTAACTTGTTTTTTCTGCTAGTCTCCGAGTCCCTTTTTACAAGGGATTACATCCCAATCCAAGCCTTTCTTAATACTTTGGTAGACAAACTTTTTTTTTCCCAATGTGTTTACAGGAATCTTAAATATTTTTGTAAGCTCAAAGTCATAGTGCAATGTCACAAGTTTTAATCAGATTGCAGTGCAGTCACTACTGTATGCAAGGTACTGATGAGGATAAGCTGTGCATTAGGGAAGCAGGATTCACAGTTTGTTTCTAGTTTTCTGTGTTATTTTCAACCAGTCACATCCTTTCCTAGTCTCTCAGTAACCTGTCTTCAGGACAGAGATAATGATGTTTTTCAGTTTTGGAAAGCAGATAGAAGGGTGTTAGCTATAGCTGTACTAGTAAGTTTTGTCCTTCCCTCTTGAGTTTGTGCCTTGTTATCGCCCTGAAGTACATTGCAACTTCCTTCTTTACTCTAATGGCTTTCCTTTAGCCTCCCCATGAAGTTTTTGAATAGTTGTGGTCTTTCTCTGGCATGTCAGACTAGAACTGACACCTGAAGTCTTGGGGTTTGGGTTTTGGTTGGGTTTTTGTTTTCTTTTTGGAAAGGTTTTTACCACGTGGAGGTTAAGAGCTTGTGTTTACCTAGGTAGTTTAGATGACAGTAAAACTGTTCTGCTCTCCTCATGCAGGCTGTATTATGTTGTATCTCAGGTGAATTTAGCATGTGTTTTTTGAACCATGTAATTTCACAGCGTTCAGCCCTAGGTTGTCTTGACCAAACTCCTATTAATAATTGAGCTATCTCAGTTAAAACTGTCTCTATGCTGGAATGAGAACCCTCTTGTCTAGATCACATCCATATCCAGCCCTGTGATAATTTATTCCGCTACCAGAATTTATTTGATTTTCATTCCATATCTTTTGCAGGTAGGAAAAAAAAAAGGTTGAAAGCAAAAAGGAAGTGAGGTAAAATGGACTTTTCTGGAGTTTCTTGGGGAAGTCTGCTTATGCAGGAACACGGTTTAATAGACTGTAGGCTGTTTTAAAGAGTTATTAGAGTCTGGAGTAATGTTACTATGGAACATTGGCTTCAGTGTGGTAGAAGGATACAAATGGAGCATTTAGGAAGGAGGTTTGTGAAGAATGTGAGCAGCTAGAAGAAATAAAAGCTGAGATGCAGGCAGGGGGCAGAGCTGTTCAAAGAAAATGAGGACAAAAAGTCTGAACTTCATGCAAAAAGAGGGGCTAACTTAGGCCCCACTGTCAAGAGAGGGAGAAAATTTTAGCAGCAGGGTTCTGTATGAGTAGAACCAGAGAGGAGTGGGACGAGGCCACAGCCCTTTCCTTTTTCCTTAGGAGCTGTGGGCTGGAATAATCATCATACAGTAATCCTCTTCAGAGGACTGTACTCTTAGGATAAGAGGTTCCACGTGAAATTTCTGAATGTCTGTGTTTTTGTTGAAATGTTTTTGGGTCGTATTTTGCTCTATGTTACATTTTTATAAAAGTGGACCAATTCCATGAAATTTAGAAGAACCAGCCTTGAACCAAGAGCTGAATTTAGCTTTGTATTTCTCCCTACTGGCTGCAGCTGGCATGTGTCTGAAGCACTAAAGATGATGCATGGTACTCCACAAGTGATTTGTGACCAGGAGACAGTTTTCTTTAGGACAGTGCTGCTGCATTTGACCTCATTTCTGCTGTGTTAGATACTGTCTCCCTTGTGGCAGCTTACATAGGTGTATTAATAAGATTCTTCCAGATCTCTCCTTGAAATCTCAGCTTATGCACTTGAGGAAATGGCTTGCTTTTACGAGGCGTTGGTGATTATTCTCATAATGCTCAGGCAAAGGCAGCAAAGAATTTAGCATTCAAAATTATGCTTTTTTTTTTTTTTTTTCATCTGCAAAGGTTTAATCCTGAGACCCTGTGTGATTTCTTTTTGTTGTTGCTGTTTTGGTTTGCTTTGTTCTCATTAACCAAAAAAGTGAGGTGCCAGTTCTGTCTAAGTCTTTCCCAGGCTTTTTTAGATAAAGGAGTTACACATGGCCTTCAAAACAAAGAACAATTATCAGCTGAGTTCAGCGGGAGGAGAGAATGCTCACAAAAGGTTCTAGGACAGTTTAGCCATAGATAGCTGCTGATACGGATAAATAGCACTTTGCATTTCTGAAGAAACTTATTCAAATATTTTACAGTGTTTAATGAAAGTAGCTAATTTAGTTTTGCCTAATTTCAGTAGCTGAATCAACATTATTATTTCCATTTTTTAATCAGAAACAATCGAGGCATAGAGAGAAGAAGGAAGTAAGGCCTTCCTTTCTTCCTTCCTCAGTGTATTGTACATGCAGATGGGAGTTGGTAAAGTAAAGACCATGTTCCATGGACAAAGGAAGCTCAGATGATTCTTGGCTATGTTTAAAGACTGTTAGGCTTCTCCTTTTTTTTTTTTTACACCATTGTGGTATTGTAACACATATGCGACTTCTTTGCCATTAAAGTCTTAATTCTACTTCCAAAATGAGATACAAAGATGCTATAGTAACTAGATATTGAGGCCAAATACATTTAATATACCAACATGTCAACAAAGTCTTTGACAGCAGAATTTTTAAAGATAAAAACATTTTTGGTGTTTTGTTTGTTTATTTTTTTAATTACTCTCTTAACTGAGTTAACCTTCAATTTTTTTGTTTTCCCATGATTGGATTTCTTCTTAGCTGGATGTACCCTGATGAGCTCCAGTGTTAGCTTTGTCCAAGTAGATGTTCAAAAACTGGACCAGTCTGCCACCTCTTTTTGTACAGTAATAATCAAAAGGCAAAGTTATATCTGGCTGAATTACATAGTGGTGTTTCTTGGTCCATTAAATAGTCATCAAGAGAAGACAGGAACTCCCTATCATGTATAAAGACGAACGTGCCTTCATATAGCTACATTGCCCTGAACTTCTTGAGTGTATCTCTGCAATGGCTGTTAATGTCTGAGAAGTGCCCTGAGAAGAGAACAAAACAGTCCCTAAGGGTCCTTTGGGCACAGGCATTTAAAGAGGATTGTTTCTTGTCTGTTTAAACTTGTCGCTGGGGACAAAGCCTATGGGAGCCAGGTGCTGGATCTCGGCAGAGCACAGGTGTGTTGCTGCTGAGGCATCTTTCAGAGAATGAACAGTGGGAGGAGCTGAGTTGCTTGTATATTCAACCTGAAAACTGCACAAGGAATAGCTGCATTTAACTTTTTGTTCTTTGAGAATGAGATTCTCAAGATCTTGAGATCTCAGTTCTTGAAAACTTGTAAACAAGTTTTGGGTTTGTACCATTCTCTGATATTTTTTCACTTCTCAAGAGCCAGTTTTAATGTCTGTTGATGCTTAGAAGACCAGATTGGAAGGACAGCAACAGAAAGTTTTATTAGCCAGCACAATTAATACTTTCTTCCTTGAGAGCCAAATTCATCTAGTTTAGTATGTTTACAAAAGAAAAAACTGGGATGCACAATAAGGTTTTGCCTTTATCAGAGACATATGGATTCACCATCACTGGGTATATTTGTGAGACTATAACAAGAAACACTCCTCAGGCATGTCTCACATTTCAGGGGTCAAAGGGCAAATTGGATGAATGTCTCTCCTAAAACCTGGATGAACCAGCTTTTTCATATGCAATTTCCAATTTCAGTAATCCCCAAGAAGCTTATAAGAGCCAGGATGGAGTCAGTAAAACTTTGTCTTATTAACCTCCAAAGGGTCACAAAGGGGTTTGGATCTCAAGGCTGGTCAGGATGCTAAGTGCACCTCTTAAGTACTCTCATACTGTCTCACCCTGCTGGAACTTTTGGCAGACACAACACAAGTAAGGTTCACAAAGTAGATGAATAGAGTAGATAGAGACCAGGTTTTCTGGGATAGTTCCCACCTGAGAAAGGCAAGTCAAGCTTTTTTGTATAGGAAAGGCTTTAAATATCTTCCCCCCTGTACATCCCCCAAGTAGACGTCTTTCCCCTGTTCTTCTTCCACACATATATAACCTTTTTTTTCAGATTGAATGGTCTCTCAAATTCATTCTGCTGATAAGCACTGGTCCTTTGAGAGATCCTCAAGTCAATTGTATTTGAGTCCTCTTAGTCTTTAAGATGTTGTGTCCACTTTACATGCAAAATTCAGACATGGGGATATTCTACAAATGTTCCCTACTGAACAGTTACCTCTACACACTGTTGTAATAAAAAGAGTTAGCTTTTTTCTATCTTTAAACACCTTCAGTGTTATGCATTTACTTTAATAAATCAGTTTCTGGATTTGGTTTTTAGCTTACTGAGGCATAACATTGACCATATTTATTTAGGATGTACGTAGTCTTTAAAATGTCAAAGCACTTATATACATATTATATGCTTTATAGAATACACAATTTTTCCTTCTGGGTCCCATGAACCTTTATGTATCTATATGGATTTGGGGAAAAAATGGGTTAAAGAGTCAACAACTAACTCTGTAGTCACTAAGTCAGCAAATCTAGAGGATACTTACTTCTTAACCATTTTATTGAACTCATGTCTTTGTGTGGCCCTTCCTTGGTTTTTGATGGGGGTCACTGATGTGTTTAGGGGGAAATTCTGCTTGGCTGTCCTGTTTTCCTAAGTTTCAATGTGCCTAAAGGTCAATGAAGTGGGAACACAGTAAAGAGTTCAGAATCTGGAAGAATGACAGGCCACGGATTTCTCCAGACTTTTTGGGAAGCCTGAGCAAATGAGCTGAACTTCTGGGTGAACCTCTCTTAACCAGAACTGTTGAGGCTCCTTGCCTTGTCAGAGAGAATCTTGCCTCCTCTCAGAGGAAGTAATTCTGCATGATTTGAGAGAGACTTTAATGGACTTTATTTTTTAGGAAATATGCAGGAAAAAGCCCTACTTTATCATATGCATAAAACTGTAAAGCTTCAAATCTTTATTGCTCTTTGTTTATTTTATAAAGCTTTTACTTTTCTATATCCTTATTCTGAACACCTTATTGTTTAACCTTATATTATTTAACCTTTAACCTATATTTAACCTTAACAAAAGAATCACAGTAAGCAAGCAAATGGAGTGGTGTTCAATTTTCTTCCTTGTTTTCTGCCTCAGCAGGTCAGGAACCCGCTCCTCGTGGCAGAAAGGGCTGTATGCCATGGTTCCTGCTCTGCAGTGTAATCAGATCTGCTGTGTGTGCACAGTAAAACCAAGCTGGGTAGAATTCGGGCAAGGTGCACCAAGCTTACCACTTGTGTGCAAGACAGCAACTGTAATAATGCCCATGTTCAGGAGCTCCAAAGCTTCCTGGAATCGCTGGGTTTACTGAGAATGTACCGTAGTTGATTTGGATGTTTGGAATACACCCAATCATGTCCCAAACTTGCTGGACTGAATTCATGGTAGTTTTCTCAGCAGCTGTGCTGAGTTTGTATGGGAGTAGGTTCTTCTGGATAAGCAGCATTAGGAGAAAGTCATGAACGAGGTAAATACAAATCAAGGATCCTGAGTACAATCTTCAGATGCTGAATTTATTAATTTTTTTTTAATTCAGGTACTGTTTTTAATGACCTTAGATATGGCATGTGCAAGAAGAGAAGATACATAAAATATAAATAGCAGGATGTTTTTTGTCTGCTGTAGACTTTCATACAGATCTGGGTACTTCACCTCTGCTCTTCTGTTCCCTAGCAGTGAACTAGAGTGATTGGAGAACCTTCTGCATGCCTTGAAGTTTCATGAACAGCTTGTGAAATGCTCCAAAACCTTTAGGTAAAAAAGGCTGGGGATAGCACAGTAATTATTGCCATATTTAACTTCTCTTGATCTGAGAGGAGTGAGCGGAAAATGCAAACACATATGTTACCATGAGAAATTAAGATATGTTCATTTCAAAAAATTTCCCAATGAGGAAACCATCTTCCTTGGCTTTAATAATTTCCCTCCTTATAGTGTTTTGCCTGATGATGTCATCAGTGGAAGAATACACAAGTAAGAAAGGGTAGTAGGGCTGAAAGGCAAATTTTGACACTTCTAAGCCTTGTATCCTACTGGTGTCAATGAAAGTTTTAATTCCAGTTCAGGGTTGCAGTTCTTTTCAGAGTTGCAGATGAGCAGAGATGGGTATTTGGTTAGAGAGGAAAATGACCAGCAAGTGTCCACTTGGGTTCTACAGAGGACCCACTAGAGAAGCTCATTCCCCAGTGATGGATAAACATGGCTTTGGCACAATGAGCAATGCTGATGTTTGTATCCTAACCCCTGGCAGAGAGAAGGGTTCAGGAGGACGAGATTTAGAGTAGGATAGAGGTGAATCTAAGTTAGATGGAAACAAAGGGTGAGGAAGAAGAGGAAGGCGTGGTTCCATAGTGGTGCATAGATGTAGATTGCCATGTTTGTTCTGGAGTTTGTGGTGGAGCTGAGTGTCACCAGCAACACTGCTGCATTTAGTGGCTCAGCGTAAATAGACTCCATAAACAGTTTTGTAAAGTGTCGGGGTTTTGCATGTGAAGTCACGCTTATGATGACTCTTGCCTCTGCCATTTCTTTCCTCACCTTGGTGGTGGGCTGAAGTTACTATTGCTTAGCCCAATTTCACATGTATGAATATGCCTTCATCTCTTTCTCTGTTGCTTTGTTTATCTGTCTCTGTCTGTCTCTCTGTGCGCCTGCTGCTTGTCTGCCTGCCAGTTTTTTCTTTGTCTCTATCACTTCATCATTGAACCCATCTGTGTAGAAAATGGGATATTTTGCTGTCTCCTAGTTTTTTTAAAATTTTTTTTATTATTTTTGTCATTTTGTTCCCTCAGACTTACGAGGATGAAACTCACACTCCTGGGGGTGCCAGGCATTTTAGATCTTGCATTTAGGAGGAGCCGTGATGCTTTTTGCGTCTGTTTGTCTGTCCATCTGTCTGCTGGTCTATAATAAGCTGTGCAGCGAGACAGCAGCTTACTATCTGTGTGTGTGAAATTAGCTAATTGGTGTTAGCAGCAATATTTTCACATGTTTTATAAGCAAAGTGCAGCAAGGTATATAAATGTAGATATGATCCAGAGAGACACACACATACACACACGCGCGCGCACGCAAGCCTGTCGCTGCTCATGCATAGACGCTCAGAAGTAATTAATGTTAATAAGATTTTAATGTGCTTGTGAGATCATAATGAGGAGAAATGAATGCTCTGATTAGAAAAAGGTAACTGTGTGTGTGTTTTGGCTTAGAACAAGATTTCCCCTCTTTTTTATAAATCACAATTTCAGAACTTGTTTGTGATTGCATCAATCGGTTTTTATTTTCAAATTAGAGGTCTGTTTAGCCATTTGAATGATTATCCAAATCAATGAGTAAACCCCTGATCATAAGGAATTGTGCAGATTTTTTTTTCCCTGTAGAAAGCAAAGCTACTACATGACAGGGCTGGGCATCCTCATCCTTCTAGCATTACATTTTTTGATGCTGCTTTTAAAGCCTCATCAGCAACTGCTCTCAGAGACGGTGGTAATTTTTTACAAATAGAGACGTTTATCTATAGGTGTCTGCAGTGCATAATCAACCACTGAAACTATTGTGCCAAGGCATTTTCCTGTTCATCGGTAATGATGAATCCTCAGAGTCCAGGTGATCACATGATACCTTGATTATATTTTGAAATAATTAGTTTAGGAAAGCAGGACTGTATTTATATATTTTTTTTCCTTTCATCAGTCAATTTCCAAATAAGAAGGATGGGAAAGTGTTTGCAGGAAATATTTTACAAGCTAGGATATTTTTCCATCCTGGATGCTGTGTAGTCACCAGACTCCAGGCTGGCTAAAATCCAGCTGGACACTAGAGGTCCTTCTCTCCAGCAAATCAGTGAAAATATTGTCCAGAGGGCTTCACTTCCATTTGCATACTTATTTTTCTTATTAATCCCTTTGGGATTGGGATTTTTTTTTTTTTAATTGACACTGAGAGGTTAGATATTTTCTTTTAAAAACATCTAGAATTGAAAATGCAAATTTGAACAGTCCATGTTCCAGTGCATCCCATGTTGCCTACTACCCACTGGATTCTGGTGGTGCTTGGCTTGAGTGGTGTTTTAAAATGTTAGATCTATGATTGAATCTATGGAATATGGTTCATTTCTAGAAAGTGCTCGGGTACTACAACAGCAGTCGTGATGAGAAATGTTAGAGCGTGGGGACAAGATTGCAGTTTCCAAATCATGCTGAACAAAAACCAGTGTCAGTAAATATAGCTTTGATAGGATTTGAAGTCTCTAAAGACGATGATGTTCGTTTATAATGAATGAATTTATTTTGGGGAAAGGAAAGGGCAAACATTCTGTATATTTGTTTATTCCTCTAAACACTCCTTTCAGCTAGCTGCTGTACAGCCACCCTCTAACACTGTTCATCATTCTGATAGCTCAGTCCACGAACTTACTTTTATGAGGTGCCTTGGGATATTGTCTGCAGAAGTGTGCGCACAAGTGTGTCAGTGTGGGTACACTCAAAGCATTGCTGAAATGTGTACATCCATGCAGTAAGGCCAAAACAAAGTATTCCCCAACTACTGCCAACATCCTGGATGGAAGAAGGACACCTTTACATCTCCCAGGTGCTTATATTCTGAGAAGTGCTTTACATTTTGACCTAAATAAAATGGCAGTGTGAGCTCTCAGAGTAAGGAAGCAACTAATTTGTTTTAAAAATAATAGATCCTTTCTATAGAGAATTTTATTAGAATATTTTGAGAAATATCAACCCCAGTTAAGGATTAGTGTTGAACTGAAATAGTATTGAATTAATGGGATATGATTCATTCCCAGAGAGACCCGAGATACCACGGCAGTGGTTGTGATGAGAAACAGTAGAACATGGTGATATGATTGGCATTTTCAAATCATGAGGAGCAAAACCAGTATCAGTAGATCATGGCTTCGATACAGCTTGAAGCCTCTGAAGAAGATGATGTGACAGTTCAAATCCCACTTTGGAATTAGTGTCCACCTGCATTATTTTCATTGCCTGTTTCTGATTTTTTTTGTGTATGTGTGAATATGCCAGTTTTCAAGAACTGGCTTCCACAAAGTTGAAGACTGAGAATAGAGGAACAAGGTAATTACAGACTCCAAATCCAATGGATTGTCACCTTGGAGCAGAAAGCAGCTAAGCAATGCAAGGAATTTCTCTTTAAATTTGGGTGGTTTTTTCTGTGTTCTGGAAGCAACATGTTGAGGAAAACATTCAGTGTGGTGTTCCTAGAATTGGAGATGAAGTAGCCAAGCTCCCTCCAGCTGTGGGCTGAAAACTCCATAAGGCTTGGGGAGCTCAGGAAGAGCTGAGGTAAATTGGTTAAGTACATGAAGTTAGTATGCAAAAATGAGTTGTGCTGAGTCCTTGGGGGACTGCTTTAATTCAGGAGTAAATTCGTCTTAGACCAATCTAGTTTAACTGAATAAGGAGCTACAGGGAGCTTTGCTGTTAAATTAGAGCATCTACTCACAGCTTCAAGACAATTAAATGTGTGCACATTGGTGTCAAGCCTTTAGTTGATTTGCCTTAACATTCTCAATGTCCCCATGCAGGCTTGGCTTGAGAGATAGATAAACTGTCCCAAGCAATTAATTCTGTACTGGAGATCCAAAACAAAACAAATTTCAATAGCTTGTTTGCTTTGAGGGAAATACCATAATGCCAACTATTGCACTGTTGTTGACAGAGCAGTAGGGATTGCCCTTCCTCTCCTTGGGCGCCATCATTTTCCTGTGCATTTCTTGAAGGGTCTACAGATATTGAGGAAGGTTTTCTGTTACAGTCAGTTTGTACATAAAAAATTCCAATGTAAAACATACCAAAGTTTGTGTATTTGGTACCAAAACATACCAGATACTGTGATTTGCAATGAATTCTAGAATTATTACAAGAAAAGCAAGCGTATTCATGAGTTTTGTTGATGCTTTACTTATATTTAACTACTGCAGTGTAGTTCGAAGATGAGAAAGAGGGTTTTGGGATAGGTTGGTTTGGTTGTGATGGCAGAGCAGAATACGGTGGGAGCACAGTAATGACAAGCTGCTTGAGAGAATCTCATTCTCTCTTAAAGAGTCCTATGCACAGTGTGCAAACAGGAGCTCATAATTGTATGTTGAGATTGTGCTCTGAAGAATCTTTCAGAGTACGTTTGTCAGCCTTACTTGTATTACAGCTATTTAATTTTTGTTCATCAGTACACGTATAAGGTTAAAGTGCTGTTAATTCATAAATTTCATAATTAATGAATAATTGTGAGTTAGTTGATAAAATCTCCATGCTAAACAACACTGGATTTGCATCATGAAAACCCTCTGCATAAGGATGGATTTTTAAAATATCTGTAGGGTCTATTTTGATCAGCCTAGTACAGAAAGTAAGTAATCAACTTGGAAGTTTCATTGGAGATAGTCCCCTGCTAGCATCAAAGAGGGGGTGTTTGTTCAGGTGTGCTAACTGCTCTGAGATTTTTTCATATGAAAACATACATCCTAAAATTGTCAAGACTTGAGCTCTGAAAGAACTAATTATCTCATCCTGCTTGCCCAATTCCGTATTTATGTTTCTAGATAAGTAGCTGCTTTTCTACCAAAGTTCTTAATGCCCAGAAGCACCTGCTGAAGGTGCTGGATGCAAAGAACTTCTACTGGTGTATGCATTTAAAAGAGTAATTTTAGATAATGGTTGGCCAGAAGGCTCTTTGGTCTAGGGACCTTAGAAATTCCAGATAAATGGCATGACATTTATGCCAAAAATGTTGTTTTAAGAAGTTGTGTAATTGCAGAGCGTGATATTTACGTGAAAGAAACAAGTATGGCTATCTGTAGGAAGACAGGAACTGTTCAAGAAATCAACTTCTCAGCTTCTGAAAGTACCAAACACTTTTGAGGTAGGTAAGGAAAGCCTTCTCATAAACAAGACTGGAAAAAACTAGCCATGGAGGAAGTTCCTACATTACTCTGTCATGGCACATATGGCCAAGTCTTTGAACAGTGTACATTTTCAATCAGTTTGAGTTCTATTTGACTTAATAATGGATATTCATACTTAGGCATATGAAAGAGATTTTTTTTTTTTATTTTGGATAAGCTCTTTGTCTCACTGTTAATTTGCACTACAGGTTGATTCACACATGAAAGGAAATGGCTTCATTTTCCTGAAATTTTATATATGGATATTGGGAAAGCTGTTTGGATATTTGAGGCTTAAAGTAATGTAGAAGCAGACAGCACTGAGCAACTAGACAGAGTCAGAAACATGAATCACTATGGCATGGATTTGCTTCCTGGTATTTCAGTTTTGTTATAATGTGGACGTGTGTCTTGTCATTAGCAGAATTTCAGTGGCTTCAGGGTTAGCTGCAGTCATCACAGAAATACACCGAGTAGTTTGTATGTGTGCTTGCTCCTGCACTAATGCCCGTGTTTACTAGTAGTGCATTTGGAAAAAGGCTGAATGTGTGTAAGAAGTAAGAATAATGAGTTTGGGTAATGGTTCAATTTCTTTAAAAAATGTTAAAACTTAATCTTGTTCTCATTCTCCAGACTGTTCTGCCACCATATTAGTAGGAACAGGTATTTATACCTATGCCTGTATTTGTTATTCAGAAAGAATTGCAAACTTCCTGTGTTTCCTGAGGCAATAGATACTATGTATTTACATCTCTTTGAGACATTGTCATTGTTATTTTATAGCTCCCTGTCAAGTAGGTGGACTTTAATCAATGGGAAGAGTCTTTGTGTTCTTTTATGTGAAGGCCTTTCAGATCTGCAGGGCACTGGGAGGTTTGGGACTTGCCCACAGGGTCACTATCTGCACTACTCTTCTCAGCCATGCTGTGTGCAACCCATGTGTTGGCAGAAGCAGCACAGCAGCATCTCTTCTGCTCTGGGTCTCTGGATTTGAGATGCATCAGACCTCCCTGCTGGCCACCTGTGTCTTCTGTGTGTGATCCTGGAAATCAGACACCACAGTGCTTAGCAGTATCTGCAGGGTTTTGTGCCTCCAAGTGAAGTCCTGAGCTCAGGGAGATCTATGTGCCAGCAGGCATTTTGTGTGGAGTGACAGCCCAGGTAACATGAACTGCTGTGTGAAGTCTTATACATTGGGACAGCTGAGGTGCCTGTCTTCTAGGCAGGCAGAAAGCTATGAAGTCTGACTTGGGAAATCATGTCTCTGCACTGTTCTTTCATTATATTTGCTACAGACTGGAGCAATCCATTGAGACATTTGAGCCACTCAAACAGCTAGAAGCTCCCAGCCCTCCTGCCAAGATTCTTATCTGACCACATGATAAACATTCTTCCTCAGGTATTTGCCCCGAACATCTGAGAAATGCTTCAGGCAAGTAATGTGGCAGGTGGTGACTTGGTTCTCTTGGTGGTGGTAACCCAGCCAGCTCCACCCCAGAGCTGCTGCCAAAACACTGACCCTGGTAGGGTCTGCACCTTCTCCTCAAGGCAGGGGAGGAGAACCAAGGCAATGGGGCAGGGGCCGTGGGGAACAAAGCAGGGAGTGGGATAAGGGTAAGAGGAGGGGGTTTTGAGGGGGTGAGGAAGGCAGGGAGGGAATGAAGCAGGGACCAGTGCCATGGGATTAGCCATGGCAGAAGGGTGTGGACAGTGATTTGTGTAAATAGCTGGTGTAAGTAGAATCTGCTTTAGAAGGATGGGAAGGTGACAGGGTGTAGAGGTGTGTTTTGAAGGGAAAGAAGGAACAGTACAGACATGTCTCCACCTGGGCACACTTGGGGTTCAACACAGAACTGGGAGATGTCATTGCCAATGTGTTGGTACCAAGAAACTTCATTGCACTTGGAAAAGTTTGAAAACATTGAAAGTAAATGGAGTTGAGGCCCCCTTATTAGATTTTTTGCTCTCTTAATACAGTAGTACAGTCTTGATGAATGTGCTAACAAATTTGTCAAGTTTTTATTAAAAAACCAAAATACTGTACCGAGGTGCAGTATTGATTTCCAGCACTCTGCCTTTGCTGCTGCTTTCAAGGAGTTTCATAACTTATATTCATTTATCTTTCCCTGATAGTGGGCAGATGACCAATATTTTTGAATTTTCTGCTGCTACTTTGGTGAGACTTGTTGCTGGCATCAGGCTAGTGCAAAGGTCTAGCAGGTATTGGATTCTGTTGTAAAGACTGTTGGTCTCTAATATAGGGGGTTTTTTGGTGGATGCTTCGCATCTCATTTGAAAGCACAGCCCATAATTTGTCTTCTTACATCCTGAAACTTGCCCAAATTGCATAGAGCTGAAAGATTACTTCTTCTGTCCTTGCAGTTACAGACCTTAAAAAGATGATTGACTCCTTGTTTGTCAAATATTGCTAACGTATATAAAGCTTTTAGTTTGCAGGAACTCTAAATCCTTTTCTGAAAAACTGCTTCCTGCTCAGTTATCACCATCATGTATTAGTGTCATTAATAATTTCTGCCCAGGTACATTACCTGTAGTCCTGTTGATTCTCATCCAGTGCCTCTTGAGGTTTCTTTTATTTGCCAAGGTAATTTTGAATTTTATTCAGCCACTCATTGCCCTCCTAGGTTCCTTTTTCTACAGGTTTAATAAAAATGTTTTCTATTCCATCATCTAGGTTATTAATAAAAATGTCAAATAGAACAAAACTTAGGTCAGAAACCCAGCTGATGCATTCTTGTATTTTGATAATTACTGTGTGGATTCCCTTACTCAAAATAGATTTGCATTTGTGTGATACCATGGATATGCTTGTTTTGCTCCTAGCTTGCACAGAAAAATATATAAGATGTCAAAGGCCAAAATAAAGTCAAAGTATGTGACTTTATGTGCTTTCTACGAGGTTTCTTTTCCTGTTGAGAAGGAAATTAGACTGTATTGGCATGATTTGTTCTTAAATCAGTGTTGAGTGTTACTCATCTTTTATACTTAGGTGCTTAAAAGCTGATTTGATTCATTATTCACTAGATTTTCTGGGAATTAAGCTTAGATTCCGTGGTCTGGAATTTCCCCATTCTACTTTTTTTTTCCCCCTCTTTGCATAGTAGGTACTAGATTTATTCTTTGAGTCTTTTGTTGTGTTCTACAAAGCCACAAAGTCTGCTTCAGACAATTCCTTAAGGAGACCAGGATGAATTCATATACAGATGACTTGAAAAATATTTAACTTAGTTTAGTACTAATTGTTTTGCCATTTCTTCTGGAGTAAGACCATACCCCTCTTTATGGTTATTAAGTTAGAGAAGAATTATCCATGTCTCTCCACTTTAAATTTTGAATGAATGGTGGTAAAAAAAGGTGTTAAGCATTTCAGCCTACTCACATCATCTGTCAGTTGAACTTCCTCTACATTGATTAACAGAGCCACATTTTTCCTCATCTACCTAAATGTGCTAATAGAATGGTTTCTTGCTATTCTTGACATTACTTGTTAATTTTGTGCTTTGAACCATTATGATTTTGTCTCTGCACGTTTGTGTAATTTTTATGCTTACATATTCTGATACCCTGTTTGTTTCAGGATTTTTTCCTGTCTTGGTAGCAGTAAAGAGCTTGTACTTTGGTGATGTTAGAATCCTGCTATTCTCTTTTTACCTCTTTATTAGGATAGCCTGTGCTTTTATTGTTCCTATGTTACATTATTGTTGCTGTTGTTGTTGCTGTTGTTATATTTCATTGCAAATTGTTGTTTATACTTAACTGTTGGATTTTTTTTTTCCCACCTGCCCCTTTTAGTCCTTGTTAAAAGACCTTCCAGTAGGTTGGCAAGTTAGTGCCCAGGCATTCTCTTCCTTTTGTGAGAGGTGAATGTCCTCTTGTCCTTACCCACATTTCCCATGGTCAGATAAGTAAAATCTCTCCTTAGAGGTGCCAGTTGTATCCATGTGTGATGCAGTTATCTCTGGTCTTTGTGTCCTTGCTTGATCCCTGCCTCTGCTGTGAGGACGATGAGGAACACTGATTCCTTCAGCCTTGCTTCTAGAAAATGGCAGTCAATTTTGAGCCCTGATATACCTCAGGTGGTTTTTTTTTTTGTAGGGTTTTTTTTTATTCCTTATGGTGTCTGTGTTGTACCTTCTTCCTGTGTTGCCTCTCTGAACTGGAATGTTCAGAAGAGTACCCTGACCTCACTTAAAAGCCACTCAATTCCTTTGTAATCTGAATTTACTGACCTAAAAGTGGTTTCTATTATCAATATATTTCTTTTCTTATGTTTCTGGTTTCAATTTTCTTTTTAAACCCCTCCTTCTTTAAGATTATTTCCTTTTCCTTAGCTTGCACATTCCTTGTGGCAAGTGTTTGTGTTTTCTTGTGTCAGCTAAGTCTTACTAGACTCACTCTTCTTCTCTCACTTTTCCTCAGACATAATTTTCTGGAAGTTTTTGGAAGTTTTGCAGATCAGTGCCGTTGCAACCATATGGTTTCCTATAATTGTCCTCTAAAACTTAACTTTTTTGCCCGATTTCAGTCCCAGTTTTGTGTGACTCTTCTCTATTGAGTAACTGTTCATGTTCATTTGCTGTTTCAGCCTTTTGTGAACCAGATGAGGGTTGAATGCTTTTTCCCAAACTTTAGTCGCTTAGTAGCCACTTCAGAGCATTTGAACACTTCCTCTAGAGGCAGTGACAGATTTCTGTCATCCTGAACCTGTCATGTTGTTACAAGTGTTCACAGGCTTGTAGGGAAGGAAATCTTCCATGCAAGCAGATATTCAGTAGTTTTTGATTTAGCACTTGGAAAGTTGGGAGGACATCTGAATATAAATCTTTAAGTTTTTCTTTTTTTCTTTTTTTTGATTGGTTAGTTGATTGCTTGCTTTATAATACCAAATAATTGGAAAATTCTAGAGAAGATAATATTTAAAATGCCTGCACAACCTGATTGCTTACATTAATTCCTTTAGAGACCAGCTGCTATAAATGATGTTTGGGTACAGGTTACTTAACTTTAGTCATCGTCAAGGAAAATGCAGTCAAGACAGC
>JAYDZK010000001.1:22269105-22295140 GCA_034509185.1 Euphonia xanthogaster | reverse complement strand
AAAATGCAGTCAAGACAGCTATTTAGTCTCCCTCTGTTATCAGTGGAGAGGAGGAGAAATACCTCTAGAGAGCTATTCATCCTAAATATATTACAGTTTTAGGATGGGATTAATGGCTCTCTGGAGATGATTATGGTTGCTTCAGTTAGATATCTAACTTTTAGGAAGATAATAGTTAGATTATATGCATCTTTGTCCCGTGTCTGATGAGATTTACCTGAAGACTATCTCTACAGTCCCAATATACAACACAGAAAGCCATCATGCTTTCTCTTATTTTGCAGAGATTTTGTATGCTTTAATTTTCTATAATTTGAAACAGTTGTATCTATTTTAAAATATTTCCTTTTTTAAATGTTGCTTTGTCTCCTGAATCTTTGATTGTAATTTGCTCCTTAGTTTGGTTTCTGGTGAAGAAACTGTTTAGATTCTTTGTTTCTGTGTGGTCTCTGTTCTGTGGGTCCTGTCTTTTGAGACGTCCCTTCAGCCATTTGCTCTTGAGTATTGCAGGTAAATACAGTTCCATGTCACCTTCCTCACGGATGACATGAAGACTAATTAAACACAGGTTTGAGTATACTAAGCTCTTGTCTCCGAGTTAGTGTTTTTAGGTGGATATTTATACTTGTATTTCAGAGTATTTCATGATGCAGCCACTAAAAATAAGTGATCCTGAACAACAGATTAGACATATTTGTTGATTTTTGGGGAAGAGCTAATGTCATTTTGGTGTTGCACAAGTTTCCCTCTTCATCTCTGTACAGCCGTAAGGTGTCCATGACACTATTATTCTGGCCACTCTGTTGCCAAAAACTTGTCAAGAATTTAGTGGAGAATTCAGAGAAGAGCAACAGAAGTTAAGAGGCTGAAGAGATTGAAATATGAGCAAAGATTACAAGATTTTAATATGTACAGTTTGGACTAAATGATGACTAAGACATATGATAACAATCTACAAGTATTTGAAGGGTGTAAAATATTAAGACAAAAAAGGAATTATTTTTAAATGTTCAAAGGGGTAAAACTCAGCAAGGAAAAATTTCAGCATGAATCATAAAAAACTTCCTGAGACTTGCATGAGCTAAAGTTCAGGAGTGTATTCAGCATGAAGGTGGTAAAAAGCCTAGGGTCTCACATAGCCCACAGATCACACACAAGAACATACAGAAGCTCTCCAGTCTGGTGCCACCCATTTCTGTGAGCTGCTGAGACCGAGTGATGCTTCAGTGGTGACTGTTGGACTCAGGGCAAGAGGGTTGACCTATGTGAACCATCCAAGGGCTCCTGCAGGATGAGCTGCAGCATGGAGAGTTCATTCTGGTGGCAGCAAGCTGCCCTCAGCTGCTCCTCTCATGAAGAAGCCCTTTTTCCATCGCATGGCTGTACATGCACCCATCCATTTGATAAGCGTAGGCACAATAAAGCTGTCACTAACAGAATATATGCAGAAGACTCAAGGAAATGTAATGAAAAATAGCATTTTGGAATATCCTGGCAAAGGATTAACATGACATGTTAGGTGTTTTCTTTGTCCTTTTATCCTTTTCTTTCATCTCTCTAAGTTGGTGCAATCACATTAAAAACTGGGTTTTTCATAGACTTTTCCCTGCAACTCAAGAGTCATCAACATGTACTTATTCATTCTGATAAAAGCTGGAAAGTTAGACTGTATGTTTAGTTTAGTTAGGAGGTTCTAGTGAAGTGTAGTGGACTAATTTAGATCTAAAAATATTAAACTGTCATGACCACTGTATAATTGGGATGGCATTTTTGCTAAATAGGGGCTTCTTTACTGTTTACAGCTGGTTTTGCACTCATAACAGATACAGACAGAAGGAGCGAGGACTACAGTTCTTGCTCCCCCCTCTGCCCTCTGTTCCTCATTTTTATTTTCCTGTGTGCAAAACCATCCTGCATGCCAGCTTGGGAAGCTGGCATGCCTCCTGTTAAGACCAAACTTGCTCTCTGTTGCAGTATAAATAGTGCTTGCTTCCAACTTCAGAGCAGCACCCAGCATTGCATGCATACTGTAACTCATTGGGAAGCAGTAACTCTGTTAAAGGGTGTTCTGTGCACAGAATGAGTTTGTGTTTGTGGCTTTGAATTCACTGGGCAACTCTGAGTAAACATCTGGGCTAGGCCCTTAAGCTTGTGTGATATTAGGTTGCTGTAATATTTCTGTTCTGGAGTGCCTGAATATAAGGAGGTCCTGCCTCACAGGTATGTACAGGAGAAAGCAAACCAAATGCCATTCTTTATAGTACTCCAGATAGAAATCTGGGAGCATGCCCAACTTCAGTAATTTTTAAACTTTAAACTGCTGTAAGAGGAAGGGGGAATTGCACCAGGTAATCCAGATATGTTTTGAAATGTCCTCTAGTATGCTAGACTGGGGATTTTGATTTCATAAAAGCACACTGTTCTGCTTTGTGAAAGTACCTGGTTGGGCAAAACGGGATACTGTTTTGTAAGACAGAGGTCACAAAGGAAGGCTGTTGAGGGAAGGCTGAAGGGATGGAATATTTTCAATTACAGAAGAGATTTGTTCTGGGAAACCACTACAATCTTTGCTGATGGCAGGTGAGGTATTGCTGTGACCTATTTAGTAGTTCTGCTATTGAGAAATGTCTTTGAAAAAGTCACATGCTAGAAAGCAGTTGCTGTTTTCCTTTGGTTCACTAGAGCTGATACCTTCCCAGCTGAAAAAGCTGGGCTGTCTGCTGCAGTCATACTCTAGGGAACAGCCTTTCCATCCTTAGCTATCTGGCACATGTGGCCACCTACAGTCTAAAACCTCAAGAATAAGAATTATTTTATCCTTCTGTTAGTTGTTTCATTTTCTGAGTGTGGAAGATACGCTTGTGCACCATCAGCCGTTGTGTAGCTTCAGCCTGGGTGCACCAGAGCAAGTGCTGTCGAGAGGGATGCTGGGTTTTGGGCTACGCTGTGTTGCTACAGATCATGTCACCTCAGTGGGTAAACAGTCCAAAAATAAAACCAGCAAATGATGCAAAAAGGAATCCAGTTATATTTTTATATCTCATTAAGTTTCGCTCCTCCTTCTCGTTTTGTTGGCAGAGATATCAGGGGAGGGTACATCTCCATTAGAGAAGAGGTGAAAGGTTTGCAGTAGCTGTGTGGGTGAACACCTTTTCTTTTTTTCCTATGGGGATTAAGTAGGAAGGGATTTAGGATCTCCCAGATCAGTCTCTAGTAGCCTGCCTGGGGGTTCTTTATTTAGTTACTCGGCTCAAAGAGCTGCTGTCCCAAACTGTCATTTAATAGACGTGATTGCTTAATGTTGCTGGGAGGACTGTATAGGTGGGTGGACTGTCTTTTGAACCCTGAACTTGCCCTGTGTGGGCAACGGGTTGAAATAAGGTGAGATTGCACCAACACAGGCTTTGGGGTTAACTCGTGGTCTGTCCCAAGAGCTCTGCATGACCTTAATTTGTGTCTGCAGAATACTGGCTGCAAGAGCCTCTTCTCTTCCATCCCCATGTTTCAGTGTTTGATTAATAGCTAATCAATAATATTATCTTCTGTCGTTTTTGGAGTGCCCCCAACTGCCTACTTGTCCATTCCAGGTGGATAGCTGAGATGTGGCTGGATAATTTTGTAGGAACTCAACCTTCATTGTCCATCCAAACACATAGTGCAGCCTAAGTCAAGAAAGGCAGTAGGAAAGAATATTGCATGCCTTTGGGTTTAGTACAACTGGGCCCACTGAGCATTTCCTTACTTACCACGGGGAGTTTGTTGTTGTTTTTCCCTGGCTTTGTGCTCCAGCATGCTCAGCACCTATGTGGTTTTTCTGGAAGTGAATTACGTCTCTCAGGATAGCTCAGGCCCTATCCTGGATATGTTTGCACATCATGTTTGGAGTTCTTTCTCAGATTATGGTCCAGCCAGTTTTTGTTACTTGTAAGTTGTAATGGACATCCTTTGTCTTAGGTTCATCTGTAGTAAATGTTTAACCTCTGTCATATTTTGATCTTGAAAACGCTTGTTTTTCAGACAGTAGCTATGGGTTTCATAGAATGGGAGTTATTGTAATGACTGTAACCATAACCCTGTGCTGTAAGAATTCTGTTTGTCTCATGTCCCCTTCTTAGGATTTTTATCTAGTTATTTATACCATGCCTACTGGATCTGGGATGCATGCAGAAGGGGCATGACTCCCCAGTGTTTGGATCTGCAAGCATGATGGTGCAGGGAAAATTGTATTTAATAACTTCTTCATATACTCAGTATGAAGACATTGCTGAGAATGCAAGCCTTGACAAGTAGAAGTATCAGCTTTTTTGCTTCTTTTTCTTTAATACTCAAAGCACTGAACTTAAGCCCACTTGAACTCAGTAGCTAGAGGGAAACATGCGATTTCCCTAAAGTAATTTCTGTAAGTTGATGTTGTAAGATGGCCTTGCAAAGGCCAAAAAATTAGGTATTCTCAGTGAAAGTGTTAAAAACCCCCATAATTACAGAAATCCTTTTGTATGTAGAAGTTGTGACTTTTTTTTCTCTTAAAACACCACCGTTTCTGTCACTTCACTACAGGTTTCTTTGTACAGTAGACAAAGAAACATAAAGAAAATAAAGCACATTGCATCTGGGATTTAAAAAAAAAAAACAAAAACCAATAGTATTTTCTTTGTTCCAGCTAATCTATACTGCTAATTCTAAAAGTTAAATAGAATATTTTTCTAAAACCTTAGTATGCAGTTCATGCATTTTCATGGAATGTCCTTAACTATTCACTGACTCACTCCCTATTCATTTATAGCTAATATATGGCACTTTTATTGTGGTTTCTAAAGTATGGAGGTTATGTGAGTCAGATGCAATTTAGAATAGAGATTATCTTTAAATAATCAAAAACGTACTTTGCCAAAAATACTAAAAAAAGGAAAGAAAGCATCCAGTGTTCTCAAAATATGAAGTGCTTTCTAAAAAGCCTTTTTTTTTTTTTCAATAAATAAGGGAGAAGAAATGTTGTGTAAACCTAAGCGTTTGGCAGACATCTGTTTACTTCATCCAAGGAGACAAGGGGTTTTAAGATTTTCTGAGCTCATGAGAAAGGCACAATCCTTGAGTTCTTGCACCAAGGACGTGATGGAAGCATTTTTCCTTGAAAGTTTTAAATAAGAAGACATAAGGTTAGAGGTGGCATGAATGATAACTTTCTTGAAGAATTTAATCAAGGACATGATGGAGAATGTGGGCGTTTGGATCTCTCCTTCAAAAAGGGGGGGAAAAATAAACGAGCAAATACCCCTCGGCCTACCCCTTTTTTTTTCCTTCTTAAGCTGCTTCTTGTTCTTACAAAGTTTTTCATTAATGATACAGTGTTAGTAAGGGCAATTGTTAGTTTTTTTGCTATGACTTTGAAGTTCCTCTGTTGTGACAGCTGCTAGGCTGGCATTTCCTGGACATCAGTGGGATATGATGATAGCTTGCCTGCTTCCCTCTTTTCTGATGGATTTTCTCAGAAAGGGTAGCAAACTGGCAGACTCAGATTCCTGTATGTAAAAAAGCAGACTTTGGATCGTAGTGGGCTAGAGTCGAGAGAAATAGGGCGATCCAAAAAATTATCTTCTGATTTGTAACATAATCAGCAGTTTGATCTACAGGCAGAATCAAAAAGATCTCAGACTTAGGAAAACATTCGTCCTCCTACTTACATTCCCCCCCTCCTCCCCTCCTTTCCCCACCCCCCTTGCTTTCTCTTTTAAGAGTTTAGTGCAGCAACAAGTGGTGCTGGTCTGTCAACCTGATGCCAGCCTCAGTAGAAGCCACATTACAATAAATGCATATTTTCACTATCAAAAGATGCCATACTGTTGGCTTAAAAAAATTCCCAACAGCCTTGCACAGAAGGCTTTTTAACAATATATTAAGCCTCATATTTTTCAATTACAACAGGGCTTTTTTTCTCTGCTGATCTTTTTTAATAATCCAAGGAGCAAATACGTCTTGGTTTTGAGCTTTAATCTGGTGCTTTGTGTACTTTGATGACCTCCTAATCACACTCTCCATGACATGTCAATCTGCTGCAATGGAAAGTGGGTGATTTGGGCTGTCGTGAAAGTGTTGATATGCTCATATATCCTGTGCCCTTAGGACAGAGGACAAAGAAATGCATTAACCAAAGGAATGAAATGTTATGGGAACCCATAATTCAAATATTGAGTGTCCCTTTCCCAGTTCATGAGTGGTTCTATATCTGTGTTGTGACTTTAAATGTGAACACCAGGTGTGAAGATTCCCATTTATTTTTAAGCAAAAACAAACACAAAATATTTCAGAGCTGATGCAGATGATGAAATGTAAAGATGTGTCATGTGTTTAGTAAATAGTCAGGGTGCATATGTCTAAACAAGGAAGGAGTTTGTAGAATGTGGTTTTAGTTTACAATGCTTCCCTTTCATAGCTATATAACCATCTGCCTCTGGCATGTTCCTTAAAATCTGGTGAGCCTACACTTCAGTCTGTAACCTTCACTGCTACACTGGCGTTTCCTTTGCTGAGCTAGTGGGATCGTCGAGATCCCAGAAGCTGTCAACATCTGCAGTGTTATTCTTCATAAAGACTGAAAGGTAGGAGAGACCTTTGTTAGCAAATGGAGACCAGACTAGTGCGCAATTTGAGAGGCATGATGTGGATGTGAGTCTGAGGGTGAGGGTCTGCTCCCCTGGGTCCTGATAGGACTTCCCCTGTGGTCTGAGGTGTATCACCCAACTGTTCTTCCTGGGATTTCCCGCCTGTGGTATGCAGGGTAATGACATCTGCCTTCCTGGGGAAGTTTGTGTGTCACCATTAAACTGAAGACTGTCTAAGGGACCACTTCCACCTTCATAACCCAGCACCTTTTATGCTATTGTTTTGTGAGTAAAGCACAGATTTATGACTCTGTGGTATTACTGTTGTTTGAGGAACGCATGGTCTAACATCTGAAATACACTTTTCTGGTTTTCCCTGAGAAACAACATCATAATTTAAAACATTATTGCATGTCTCCTCTGAAATGTTTTACTAAGGTTTTCCATCAGCTGTTATGTTTCAGCAAGAGATTAAGAGATGTAAATTTCTGGGTCTGCATCTCAATCCATCCTAGGCTTGGTGGAAATCCTGAGCGAGTCAATTTGGCTGCCATGCACTGAATCTTGAGAGATCTCCTTGGACCTGCCTATTGAATACTGTGGTGAAGAAAGCTGAAAACTTGCCCTTGGATACAAACTTGAGGCCTTAAAATTGCTGTTCCACTTTTCCTGTCCATAATTGTTTACAAGGGTGAAAAGAGAATAATGATCTATATAATGTTTTAATCATTTGCACACCTCAGTGAATATATAATGTGGCTTTAAGAGTTGTGAATGTTTCTTTTTGATGCATGGTCTTGGAAAAGGGGTTAAAGGATCAGGAAGGCTGAAATCAGGTTAGTGGTTATTGTGGTTTTGTGGTCTTTTTGTTGCTGAGACTCTATTTTGTTGTGAGGTTGGGGGTTTTGTGTTTGGTTTTGGTGGTGTTTTTTGTGAGTTTTTCCTTTTCTTTTTTTTTTAATTTTATTTTTATTTTAGGTGCTTTTTGAAGAAAAGAAACTTGAAGCTCCTTGTCTAGGCTGTTCTTGCGTTGTGGTGTAGATGCTTTGAGGGTATAAACCACAGAGGAAGTTGGGATAAAATAGCTACTTAAAAAGAGATTAAGGGATTTACTTCAGTGCCTCTATGGGTTGTGATTTAAAGGGAGAAGAACCTAATTTTTCATATTACAGCTGGTTTTATTAGCTACAGGTTTTAACTATTTGGAAAGATTCTCACATCTTTCTATCAGCCAATTTTGGGAGTTAATCCAGACCAGTCAACAGAACTGTATGTTGCACTTGATTTTTTGGTAATTTTAAAAGCTTTTCAATGTCTAATCTGTCCAGTATAACTCCCTAGTCTTTTGCTACAGGTGGTATTGATCAGCAAGAATAACACATAACTATACTTAAACACCATTTTCCAGAGTAAAAAATAAAAAAAAATTGGAATTGGGGTGTGGAGGGAAGAAGGCATTGCATAAACCAGAATTAAATACAGAATGATGATTCCAGATCAAAAGACTTCAAACTTCTACTTGTGGTTAGTTAATATTTTCTTTTTCCTGCAGAGTTATATCTGGGACAGGAGCTGAACTTTGTCTTCCAACTTGCTTTGCCATTGTTGATCCCAGCTTTGTCAATCTTTGAGTTTGCTGGCACCCTCAGGATTTTACGACCACAATTCTCAATGCAGTATTTTTGTAGAGGTTGTTTACTGGAAACTGGCTTCTGTGTGAGAGATTAATTGAGGATGGCATGACATTGGTCAGTTGAGATGGAAAGCTCAGTACTATTATCACTTTAGTAAGTGGCAGATTTTTCAGTAGTCCCAAACGAACAGAATTACATGCTAGGTATTTGATGTTTGCATTTGAATGGGGTTTCTCATTGGTTATTATTCACTTATTCACTTACTGGTTATTATTCACTTATTATTCGCTTCATACGGGATATCTGCCTATCCCGTATGAAAACCACCTAGAACCTCCTTAAATTTTCTTTCAGCTTTACTCTAGAATTGGTCTCCATGTGTTCACATTTATTGTGTTTTTTTCAAATGTCAGCTCAGTATTTCAATAGTGGATTCAATCATGCCTGAAGTTCTTACAATCCATTTTCAGTAGTGGATCATCTGTTAGGAAACAATGCCGTCTGCATTTTTATTTTTCAGGCTTGATTTGTCTTGCAATCAGAAATACCCAAAGTCTCTTATAAAAATGAATTGTAATTGAAATGTGAGGTTTCTGTGCTGGCCTGTATGCATCCCTCCTGTTCATCTGTGTTTGGGCTACTTGTCTTGCCTGGGAAAGAGAAAAGAGAATTTGATTGATCCTGTGAGCACAGTTGCAGTCTTTCCTCTTTGACATATTGCTATTTCTTAGACTAGTTGGAATGTTCTTTAGTGGGTTCCTGTGGAAGTCATTCAGTGGTAAAAATGTTTTCTTTCTTGGGAAATGTTTAATAAACATGAACAGAAATCCAACACAATCCAACCCCCAGTGGTTTCTCTCATGCAACTTTTCCTTATTTTTTACATTTCATTGTACTTGCTTTTAACCAAAACCAGCTAGCTTTAAGTCTACATTAAGTCCACATTAAGGTCTAACTTCAAATTTTGGTCTAGAGTTTGGAAAGAGGAATGTCTGATGTTCAGAGAAATATATAATTTTTTTTTCTCTATAAATTAAACCCTACTTGATGGATTAAGGGTTTTTTTTTTTAAGGTAAATGGGATAGTAATGATGTTGGAAAGCAAATGGAAAGGACAAAAGCATTGAATTCAGGCTGTAGTCCAGAAGTCTTAAAGGTTCTTTCTCATTTTAAACTTCTGGAAAGCTTTGGTTGAATATGAAAGCTCAAAGGGCAAATAAGAAAATAAATTAAGAAATTTTTCAGGTTAAATCTTTTCAATCTGTTTTTCTCCATACTGCCTTCCAGCATCCCATGTTTTCTCTTTGCATTCCATTCCCTAAAAGCCTCTTCTAGTTTCAGGAACTGTTTAAATGCCTATTTTATGACTAGCATAGTATTCAAAGGTCTCACAACTTTTGTGGCATTGAAGCTATAGTATTCCCTTCACTGCATTTGTCTAAAAGAGAGGGAGCGGCACAGATGAGAAAAGTAGCTTCTGTGCATGTGTACTGTAGGTTTTGTCCAATGCACCATAGATTTAATCCTAGCCCTCCCTTGGCTTTCAGCATGGAAAGCCCTCCCAGCTAGGCTGAAAACAAATAACTCAGTCTTCAGCAGTCGGGAGTGATACCTCTCTTACCCTCATATTTGCTAACAGAACTTTAACATAGTCGGTTGTGCAGCACGGATGGAGAGGCAGAGCTGTTGTTTTCATTTCTTAGATGATGAATTGAAGCGTGGTGAGGTTGCCACTTGCCACAGCATTTGTACAGAGCCTCTGGGTGAACCTGATGCTCCGCAGCCTATGGCTGGTGCTCCAGAGCATTGATCATCCTTTTATGACAAGCTATTAGTACAGACAGCATGTGCCAAGCCATTGTGGAGAGATCTATCACAGCCACTTAGGAAATCTTTTGTACAGTTCTCTCACTCCTTTTCTTCCTAGGGAAGAAAAAAGCATCTTGCGTCTCGTCTGCTTTGAAGTGAGGTTTCTGTGTTTATATGTTAAAACCCAACCTGTTTGTGTTGTGGAACTTCCGAAAAGTTCTAATCTCTGCAAAGATTTGAACTTCAGAGGTCTGTTTGGCACCTTTACAGAATCCCTTTCAAGCATACACCTTCTTGAGTGAAAATACACCATGAACTTACTGTAAAAGGGAACAGACCGAGATTGAGAGCAGTAATTTCCTGCCCAGGTGACACCTAGAGGGCAAGTTCGGATAGGGACAGGCATTGTTATTGGAAGCACCTTATGCCTGTGAAAGAAGAGGGGAAACTGAAACTTACCCTTTTATTATCTTTTATGAAATAAAAATACTGGAAATTGGAAAGACTTTGCCAGCTGTGGGTGCAGAAGTCACAGCAGGATGCTTTTTACTGGAGGCTCCTGGTCCCCTCATTCTCATTATCCTTCAAGGTGCGAAACAAAACAGGAATGCAAAGCATGCATGCTTTGTTTTCTCCACCTCCCCTTTGCATGCCAAGGCTTTTATTTTTAAGAAGCCAAAAAGAAATTGGTATTTCAATTGTGTTATTTAAAGACTAAATCAGAAAGCTTGATGTCTGATTTGTTCCACTATATCCCTCTGAAATGAATGTATGGTGAAAAAATTAGATCTGGTAGAAGTCCACTTGTGCAGTCCTTGTAAGCTGGTGAAGGATTGGCCCTGCAACTTCTGTGTTTGGAACCAAGGCCTCATTCCAGCTCTCATTGCAGAAGTGAAAGCTTCTGATTTAGCTTTAGTAGCATTGGTCTCAGTATAAACCTTTGTGGTACTTCTGAGATGCCTAAAAGTTCTGGTGATGATTTGTTATGCCAGCTGGTCCCCCAGCTGCTCCTTTCATGTCCCTCTCATTCAATCTCCCCGTGTTTACAAGGGTGCTAAAGAAGGCTGGGCCAAGCTTGAGGTCTCCTGGGCAACCTGAAGGTCTCTTTGGACCTCTCTCTTCCACTGGAGTCCCTTTTTTGTTTTAAAGAAAATTATACTTACTTCCCTTAAAGTTTAATCAACTTGCCAGTGAAGCTTGGTAGCCAGAAAAAGGACTTGCAAACAATTGCACACAAATACACTTAGAAAAAGTGATCTCCTCAGAGAAACTGACATTTAATGATAATATATAGTAGTACTGGCATTAGTGGAGACTGAATTTGGTTTCAGTGGGGTTTTTACTGGTTGGAATTTTTTCACAGTGTTTTTCCAGATCTTATTAATGGTTCCCTGGGTTTTATAGCATTCATCAAAAAAACAACAACAACAAAAAAAACCCCTGCAAAAACAAAACCAACAGAAGCAAAGCAAAACAAACAAACACAAAGCAAACAAACAAAAACCCACCAAAAAAAACCCCAAAAAAACAACCAAAAACCCAAGAATGGTCAGCTGCCGTATGATCAAGTCATTTTACATGAGATGGGTACCAACCATGTACAAGTTCTCCTTTTAAATGAGACAGCAGCAAAGTCTCTTGAAATAGGGGGAGAATTCTACTCGGATCTAGAAAATGCTGAAGCAATTCTTTCAGCATTAAAGGAAAGCAAAGTTTCATTAAATTACTGTATTTTAAAACAAAATAGAGAATCCCAGCTTCTACTACGCTGCCCATGAGGAGCAGAGTCAACATTCTTTAAAAAGCAAGATTGTAGTGAATAAGGACTTTTGTTTCCTCCAACACTAAGTTAGAAGTAAAAGAGAAAATAACGAAGCCCTTGAGCTTAAACATATTTCTTGAAGGGAATCTATAGAGAACTGCAGTGAATTCAGTTGAGTGCAGGGTGTGAGGAGACAGGCCAACTCACAGGACTGGGACCTCCTGACTTCATGGACAAGCTGTGAATCTTTTTATTATACAAGTTCTGAAATGCTCATGCACTGAAAATTGAATAATGGTTTCTCCCACTAACATCTTTCAATTCTGTAACTTTTAACCATATTAAGTACAACAACTTGCAGAGAAATTTTTATTTTTTCTGTACAAAATAAAACCTCTTTTTTCAATTTTTCAATTATTTTAATAATCTACTTCTTAAGTAACATTCTGCTTGCTAGCATTACTTGGGCTGAGCAGGTGGCAATGCAGTCTTCTGATAGGGAATTTTACCCAAAGTTCAGTGTCTGTAGTGTACATCCACTGTCCTTCTGTCCTTCCTGAAGTCCACAGTAGGACAATAGTACTTTTTGTAGGATTGTTTGGTTTTGTTCGCAAACAAAAACAAACAATGGTCTTAGAGAAAGGTCTGTCAAGTAAGGTTGTGAATGAGACTGAAAGGATGGGAAGTATTAGCGAGTGATGATGGACATTTGCATGCTTCTGGATGGATCTGACTCTTTCTCCATTTTCTTTCCATAATGTCTGCAAGCAAAGGCACAGTTAGGCTACTTCAGTGACGTTTATTTGATCCTAGTTAAGTAGGGAATTTAAGAATTGTTCTTGAAGTCACTGTCTGTGCCAGAAGAGCATGAATTTAGACAGAGCAATGAAATAATATGAAAATATCCCTTGATCTTAGCAAAGTAGAATATAGTCTAGGCGCTGTTTGCTGATAATTTGCTTTTTAAGGGGTGCTCATAATCCATTCAGAAATACAGTTGAGAAGTTACTAGAATTGGACAGAGAAGTATTTAGGGTTTAGACAGTGGTGAAGTCAAGACTGGACATTTCATTGCCATGTGGAGACTGGCAGCTTAAAATCACTTTTCCCTCCTCACTGCTTTTAATTGTGTGTAGTTCTTTTATAGCTGAGTGCTGAAGAAAATAATGTGTTATGTATGTTTGGTGGACCTTCAGGAGAGGCAGTTTGCCCCCTTGTTTTATGTATTTTATACCATACATT
This sequence comes from Euphonia xanthogaster, assembly GCA_034509185.1. Taxonomy (NCBI): domain Eukaryota; kingdom Metazoa; phylum Chordata; class Aves; order Passeriformes; family Fringillidae; genus Euphonia; species Euphonia xanthogaster. The sequence continues at coordinate 22,282,094 of JAYDZK010000001.1, read as the reverse complement.
GATGTCTCACACAGCAGTAGAAGAAGGAAAAAGCAATAAGAAAAGTGGTAAAATATTGATCATGGAAGGAAAAAGTAAAGACATGCTCATAAAACTCTGAACATTCTTAGAGCATCTCAGGAGGTACATTAAAACCAGACCTCTGTCTTGCTAATTTCATAAAAAAGGGATAGATTTCACAGGGGTGGTACATCAAATGGCTTTATGGTATGACTTATGTGGATGTTGCAGTGGGATGCATGATATCTTGCAATAGTGGAGGAGCATATATTAGACACTGTATTTTCTGCACCTGCTAGAATTTTTTTTCATTGGTATTTGGCTTACCTTGACTGACCCACACTTTTTAGAAAAGTTACACCTTTGCAGTTTGTCTCTTGGAAACAAAGTGGCATTTGTAATGAGAAGACATTTATTTGCTACTAGCATTTTTTAGATTCAGAAAAAGGAAGCCTTGAATTAAATATAAAATGCATGTAAGTGGTCTACTGGTAAACTTTCTGAGCTATATTTCATCCTGCACCATGATTCCAAGTCTTTTAGCAGCTTTTTGAGGATTTGGTCCTCAGTTGTATCTGGTTATTCACATACTTTTTGGCTTCACTTCAGTATTTCAGCACTCCACAAGGCATCCATAGCACGGGCAGAATTGTAGAAAGCTCTACAACATCCACCTGTGGGGCCATGGAGCATCTTGTGAGGAAACCAGGATGTAGGTGGGAAAGAGAAGAAAGACTGCTACATGTTCACTTCGGTTTGGGATTGAGATGCTCTTCTGAGTGTTTTCTTAGGAACTGTAATGAAGACCTGGGATCTGTGCCCCTCATTCTAGCTCTTATCTCTGTTGCCTGGGAAAATCTGGCCTCCCCATTCTAACTTTTGGGAGCAAGCCAGCAGGATCAAGAGCATTCAGCAAAGAGATGCTGGTTCAGCCTCTGAGAGTGAGGTGCTCACCCTGTGTGTGAGGCACCCTCTTGCACAGCCCCTAGCACTAAGAAATGCACTCATTGGTGATGTTTTGTGGAATCCCACAATCCAAGAGCTGCTGTGTTCATCATGAGCCAGGGCCCAGCCCTGCATGCAGTGTTGGAGGGTCCTCCCTGGTGCTCAGCTCCCTTTCTCTGAGAGCTGCTGGAGGCAGATCTTGTGTGTGCCTTGCCTCCACAGGGCAATCCTATCTTCCACCTCTGCTCATTTCACCACTACCCCAAAGGCAAAACCTTAGTTTAGTTACTGTTGCTGAGTAGGTAGTTTATTATTACATAGATTTTCTTTGTCTGAAGGTCTGCTATTCGCTCTGGGTGGAGGTGTTTGGCTCCGGTCACATTTATCTATCTGTGTCCACATTTCAAGGATTTCCATGGTATTGACATTTCCAGTACAGGAATTTGAAGAATGTTCAATTATATACAGGCCATGAAACGTATTTACTTTTTTTTCTAATGTCTGCCAACTGTTCTCTGCCAAACTTTAAACTAGGCTGCCATGACTCTTAAGATTTAATAATCTTTTTCTTACGTATTTGCTGTATTGTTATATACACGTAGTGCACGCACAAATAAAAGCTCATACCGTAGTATTAGAAGACAAGGCCAGATTTTATCTGGAGGATTATTGTAGGCCTGTTTCTAATTTATATAATGTTTTTGTTAATAGCAATACCTCTTTTAAATGCCCAATAAAATACTGTAGCATTAATTTAAATAGAAATTTCAGTAATTTTAGATATCCCCCCATTATAACAGGTCAGGCTTTTAACAGATGTCTCAATAACTTTGCTATTAGCAGGAATATTTCATGAATTAAAATCAAGCCTCTTTGTCTCTGTCACTCGTTGAAATGACCTACATATTTGGCAGATGGAGAGGACTTGCTTGTGCATTAGTACTGCTGTGGTAGGGTTTTTTCAGCTGTGTATTTTTGGAGAAGAGAGGAGGATTTAACATAAGTTAACATAGTCTATTTTTTATTAATACCATACTTCAGTTGCTCTTTACAGAAAAATCATATTAGGCACATCTTGCCTTTTAAGCATAGAAAACATCTAGGACATTTCTCCTGGGCACCAGACTCCTGTCTTAAATGTAAACCTTTCAGTGAAGCAGTGGACAACTTTTTGCAGTCGTGTGGACTAATGGGGCTGGAGCAGAAGGTGCAATAACTCAGCTGCTGCAGACATCCTAGAAGAAGTCGCCTCTGGAGACCTGAGCACTTTCCAAGCCTTTCTGGGGTGTTGATTTTTGTGATTAAGTGTTTTCATTCCCCTTCCCGGCATAGAGTGAGTTTTTAAGCAGTATGCAAAGGGTGTCGCCTAAAATGGCTCCCTGACACGTTGTCATGCTGGCACATGACTCTGTTTTCTTTGAAGAATGAAAAAGAACCTCATGACCTGAATAATGGCATCGGAGCCCGAGTCCTGCTGTGAAGAGGCAAACTCTAGAGAGAGATTTAGTTGTAAATGTGGCCTGTTTATCTCCTGCAGAATCACTCTCTGGCATCCTGTGCATTAGCACAGGTAGAAATGATTTCTTATTATTTTTGTTTTAAGTTTGATTGAAATGTAACTAATTACACAAGCAAGTAGAAAAGCTCCACACATGAATGTGCTGCCTGAGCAAGCAATATATCCCACAGTCTTCAATCAAGAGGTCAAAAATCATGTGGGATCAAGTGCAGTTACTTAAGGGATACATTTGAACCCCCAGTTCTTTTTATTCTAAAGGCCCAAGTCAAGGAATGATAGTACAAGTTTCTACAATTTCCATTGACATCAGAGAGAGCTGCAAGCTTTTACTATTTTTCAAATTAGACTATTTGCTGTCAAGGATATCAGAACTGTCTGATCCAATTTAAGGGCATTTAGCCAACAAGTTCAGAAAACAGCAAAATTAGTATTTAGAGCCATTACAATGATATTCTCTTGCCAAGGATTCTCCCTGTTTGCAAGGAAATTTAACTTTTCCTGCCCAGTGAGAACAGCCTACAGTCCAGCTGGCAGCCAGGAGTGCTTTACCAGTCATCTCTCAAAACTTAAGGATGTTCCAGGAACTGAAGAGGCAGATCAGGAAAGGTGTTAGGTTATCATAAACCTGTCATGACATAGAACTGTTCCCCTGGCCTGGGCTCCCTAGGACTTCAAGTGGGAATATCAGTTGAATTGGTTATCTGGTTATCGTGGTGGTGGTGATGATGATAGCAATGAATACCACAGTTTTCAGCTCTTAACTAAACTAGTTGCTTAGGAAAATATGAAAAAATTCATACAAGAGACCTGGTTCCCCTTCTTGGAATTTTAGGTCTTTTTCTTACTTTTTTCAAGGAGAATCTTAAATCTTATCGGGAGTGAGATGGCCTAGTACATTTAAACTCAAGTTGTACTGTTTTAAGGAGTTTCCAGGGATGGAGGAGCTGCCTTAATTCCACCAGGTCTGCTCTGTTATATGGTTTGCACCTGGGTGCTATCAGAGGAAAGTGGCTGAAAAGGAAGCATACACCTTTTCACAGGGAACATCAATTACTGAGGTGAAAACAGTAAATCATTGGGTTAATAATTGTCTTGCTGGGTATTGTGCTGTCTCTGAAATGGGAAGGGAGGTTTCTGATTTATTACAGATTTTCCTGTAACAGGGATGGAAACACAGCCCCACAGAATATCACTGTATGTTTATTATTTGTGTGTCTAAGTAAAAGCGTTGTCTTTTAACTCTTTTTCATCTTGTGCAAAGAATGGCTGTAAGGACTGTGGAAGACACTTAGAGACAACAGGGGAAAGGATGTGGTACATCCTGCGCCCATTTACACTGTCAATTAGCACCATTTATCTTGAAATTTGTCCAGCTTGGAACACAAAGTATGTAGATCAGGGTTTGGGCCAGACAGAAACATAGAAAATGATGGTATTTGTGGAGACACCAGCCAATGTGGGGGAGAGAGCAAAGGCACACAGTAATTCTAGAAAGAGCTGCATTTTTTGTGTGTGTGAAAATTTGATTATAAGATTATTCTTTCAACATAAACACAATTCTCTAAAGACTTATTAATGCTTCAGTAGCATAGTGGAAAGACTCTAGTGCAGTCCGCTTTAATAGCTTTCTGGCTTGAACCCCAATACATAATGTTCTAGTAATAGTTTATGGGTGACTGCAGTAAATTGGTAGCAAGTGTTTTCCATTTTTTGGCTCTCCTTATCAGTTCTGCTGGTGGAACATTTTGTTTTGAGAATATTGCAAAGGCAATTGATCTGCTTTGGATACGCGCTCTAGAGTTTTGTGTCTTTTAAAATATATGTATAGATGAGCTTTTCCTCCATGTCCTGAGATGTACCGTGTAAAGCAGGGGGCCACTAAAATGTTACTGGGAATCTGAGCAGTTGGCTAGACCCAGCAGGACTCCACCTACCCTAACTAATGTTCTGCAAGTACTGCCAAAAAGGCAGAGCTTTGCTCCCCCCTCCCACTTCCCAATACTTTCATTGTTCTAGTCTTTTCACGCAGCAGTGGCAAATTTGTTTCTGTCCATGCAGGAATAAAGATCTTTCACACAGGTTCACTTTCTCTTCCTATTCCTAAAAAGCCATCCGGATGGCTTTTTGGAATAGGAAGAAACATGGAATACTTTACAGTTAGTGGTTAGGGGAAAAAGCTACATTTGATTAGAGATGGGCCTTATATGGTCACCTTTGATTTCTATTGGATTTGGAACTGAACTTAACTGTAATTACAGAGTGAAATTCCGTGGCCTCTATTATGCAGGAGCTGTCCCTCTTGGTCTTCAAATCAATTAATTCACAGCTCCAGATCATCTCTATAGCCAAGCTAATTGAAACAGCCTGCTTTCATCTCCATTCCCAAGACTAGAAGAAGAGTTGGGTAGCTGAACCCAGACTGGAAATGTCTAGCTGCTTTCCATGTGTAAGAGGCCAGACAAAACCCACCAGTCTGATGGTCTCTGGATTCCAGTCCTCTGGATATGATAAATAAAGTCAAAAGTACCGAGAGAGTGAGCAAATGTTATCCAGTGGATTTTGCCACTGAACATCCTGTGCTTGTTCCTGGCTCCATTTTATTTCTTTAAGCAGCTCGCATGCTGACTCTTTGGACAATCATCCAACATAGTTTGTAGATCAGATTCAAAATGAAAATAGGTACATTTCTCCAAGATAACATTAAACACATGTAAAATTAAAGGACAGCTGAGTGTTTCCTTCATTCCTTTAATCTTCTGCATGTACTGGAATATTTATTTTATATAAAGGTTATATTGTAAAAATACTGGACTTGGGGCAAATATCAAATTTTAAAGAATGTAAACTAAAGTCTGGACATCACTAAAGCACAGAGTGAATAAATACTCAAGAAATATTTAAAGTAACTGAATGTGGACTTTGCCCAGTTAAAGTATCCCAAGTGACAGCAGGGGAGTCAGTTTGTCATACAAAGCTGCAGACAGAGAGCTGGAGATGAACAGAAAGTACTGAAAATCTGGCCTTGAGACAATAAATGGAAGTGCTAAGTGGATGAGAGAGAGCATTGACGAAGGAAGTTAGAAATAGAGAAGTGCAAAAGGAGAGTTGTCGTACCAGACCACTTCTAATGGTGTTTACATTGTCATAAGCCTAATAAATGTGGATATTTCTTCTCTGATGCATGCTAGCGATATTTTAAAAACATGTTACAGGCTCACAGGAAGAGAAGAGCATCTGGGTAAAAGGGTATGCAAGTTGGACTCCGACCACAGAGCCTCAGTGCTACTTCTGAGCCATTCCCATCCTGCAGCTCTGTGCTGCTTTCTCTACCTGTTGTGAATATGGATCTCTTTTTCTTGTTGCTTGCTTATTTACCTGAGTTATTAAGATAATCCTATCAATTACTTGGGAATGCTGCCTTAAACAATTTGATTTCCTTATTTTCCAAGGGAAAAAAAAACTCCAAAGCCATGTTCAGATACAGTTCTGGGAATCTGTTGCATATTTCATTCATGTAGGATCTGCAGTTTTCCATCTTTCATCCTTTGTAACAGAGGACAGCTTACAAGCACTGCTGCTAATAATGCCCTAGGCTGGCTCTTTATCTCCACAAACTGAAATTTGTCCCATTTCAATCGAAGGATTCTGGGCGGGGTTGTCCAATAGGTAAATCCCATGGTAAACATTATGGTAACTGGAGTTATCATTCCAGAGTTATCATTCCGTTTCTTTTATTAGCGCATCACAGAAATCATGCAAGAAGCAACAGCAGTCAGATGTGGCCATTGTTATTAATTTCCATTCTGCAAAAGCAAATATACAAGGTGAAAAATTCAGAAACTAGATGGTCCTGTGTTTGTAATCATTTATATCATTAATATGCCCTTAAAATAGATGTGCAAAAACAATCATGCAACTTTATGAACAAAGAGGGTAATCCAAGAAGAATAGTTAAAACCCCATTTCTACAAAAAATCCCGTTTTTTTTTGTGCTTCTCTTATTTATTAAGTAGTTCATTTATTTTTATTGAGGATCAGGTTTGCAAGTATATGTTTAGAAAGCTACTCACATTACAGACAATCAGTAAGGTCTAGTCTAATAGCTGTTAAAATGAGAATAATATTTAAATTAGTAAAATTCAGAAATGTGATGATGTTGAGAATAAGCAATGAGTAGCCCTGCAAGAAGACTCAGTGAGGTTTGGTTCAAATTATCTGCTCTGGTTTATAGAGGGTAATAATTTTCTGGATTTTGGGTTTTTTGGGGTTTTTTTTGATAGGTCAGAAGTGGACAGTTTGTGGGAGAATGTTCTTTTCTTGATGTGTGTTCCTTTTATATTTAACTGTATTTCTCTGCTGCATAAAGTGGTCTACTTACAATGCCACAATGTGTTTGGAATAAACAGTAGAGTGCTATATTTCACTGTAAGTTCTGTCTATAGAAAGTGCTGGCTCTCAGATCAGCTGTTTACATTTTTCTGAAAAAGCTTCCATCTGTTACGTCAAACTTGTTAATATAGGTCCTCAGGATACAATAACACTAATGCTTTAAGTATCCAAATGAAATGTCAGAGTCCAGTTGCAGATACCAATTTCAAATGTGTCAGTGTCCTGAATCCACCTCGTTTTACTAACAGGCCATTTAATAATCCGTGTAAGTATCTATGGATGTTTAAGTCTTTGAAGGGCTGTGGGGGTCCAGATGTACAAATGCAGTTACAGCAACAAATCCTCACAAAAGCTTTTCCACCGTGCTAGCATGACCACGTAAAATTTGGCCTCATTTTTTTTTTTCTGGCTTTGCAGCTACAACCATCAAGACCTGTTTAGAGTGAAAGTAGGCTTGGTAAGGGATGTCTCTGAGCTTCATGTTGTTCCCAGTGAAGTCAACAGCAAAGTGATTGTATAAATATAGATATACCTTACTTGCATGTATATTTTGCCCCTTGTGTAAAAAAAAATTAAACCCCATAGACTTTACAGTTTGTTTTGTTTCTTTTTTCTTGTTATGGTTTGCATTCCTTCAATTTAAAACATAACTGAATCTTTCATATTTTATTTCTTGTATGAGCTCCTGTAATTTATTATTATAGTGGCCATTCGACTAGAATGAAGATGTATGCCCCTCTTTTGATCCTTGTAAAGATGAAGGGTGAAATGTAAGTTTGTTATATTACCTTTCTTGTTTCTACTCCTTTGTATCCATGGTTTTTTAATTTACATTGCATTGTGAATGAAAACCCTTATCTTCTGCAATGTTTTTTCCTGCCACTCAAATTTTGCATCAACACAAAGGGTTTGTTCTTCACTTTGTGTTCAGTATTTGGTCACGTTCATTATGAGGTGTATCTAGAATACACAGATCACATTCAGAAAATATAATTTCTCACAGTGTTTTTCTTGATATCTTATTATTAAGGGCTGTTTTTTAGTGGATAGAAATCCATTCTGTGCATAAAACTGCATTCAAATGAGGTTTACACATCTAATAATACCTATTTTTGTTCTGAAATGCTCAGTGATCAACAGTAATTTCAAGTACAATGAATGGTTATAGATCATTTGAGTAGTAAACACAATGGCAGTGGTTAAATAGGACCATGCAGAGGGTTAATGGTAAAATAATAATTAAAATAATCCTCTTCAATTCCGTAATAACTTTGGCCACATGCCTTCATCCAACCTCCAACACCACCCTCATGTACTCTTTAAAAAAATATTCACATTACAGACAATCTTGTGTAACAGATTAACATAAAATATCTGGAACATTACTCAGATTTTTGGGCAATGGCAATCTGAACATGTTCAAAAGTTTAGCTTTTTCTCCACAGCATCCTGCTGTTAACTCCTGACTTTTTCTAATTGGGCATGACTCTACGTGACTGGAAAGTGCTGCCTGTGGTGTCACAGGGAGGGTTAAGTGTGAGCATGGGAGGGATTCTGCTGAACAGAAATACTCATTGTTTTAAGGGGCTCACAAAGGTAAACAATATTGTAAGGACTGAAATTTTACACTCACATTCAGATTTGATTGGCTGTGATACCTATCTGATGGATTATTTTAGTTGTGATAGTGGATCGCACAGATATGAATGCAAAGGTGGATATACAAGAGAGATGTTAAAAAGGCAGGATTTTTTTTCTTTAAAAAATAAGATGATGTAATGTCTCTGGGTTAGAAACAGAAATTTAATCATTTCTTGCAAATGACTGGAAGTTAGGAAGCCTTTTATTTTCTTCTGTTCTTTATCTCACCCCGACTTGTTTTTCTGATAGCTTTTGCTCTCTTGTAAAGTAGGAATCCTGCCAGTGAGATTTGTGGTGGAAAGTGTTTGGGGCACCAGCTATTATTGTTGAAGTATGATCCAGCCTTCACTTTAATGTCCCATTATTTTTTTAGGTGACCAGACCTAAAAAGAAAATAACTCTCTGCTATGCATGGGATTTAACGTATAAGTCCCATTTATTTTTCGTAACAGACTTCATCTTGCCCATTGGCAAAATAATTGACCTCTGTAAAGAATCAGTAAGTAAACAGCCAAGCAATTTTTGCCGGTACATATTGTAATTCCCATTTTAAAAATTACTTAATAAAGATTGCCTTTTATAAAAGCTATTTTGGTATATCAGAGGCATGTTGTACTAAACGAAAAGAGGAAAAAAAATACCTCTGTCATTTGAAAGAGAGCATTTAGCCTCTGAACATATTTGCTCCACACTAAATAATAGATGTTATTCTCAGAGAAATAGAAGATGTTCTATAAAGTTCTACAGAAACTGTTTGTTTTTTCTGGATCCTTCACCCACTCTGTCTGCCTGCCCCCAAAATAACAAATAGATTTGGCTAGTATGTGTGGTAGGTAAATTTTAGGTGTGTCATATAAATTATTAATTTAATAAAGTTAATATTTAATTAAATTTTTAATCATTAACAAAAGGGGAAAGTTCAGAGTTGAGATATTCTTCCTTCCCATAAAAATAAACATTTACAATTAGTCTAATTCCTAATGCATAATGTTGATTTGGAAAGTTAACCATAGTACATGGATGTGAAGATATTACTCTGCAAAGTCTTAAGATTACTTTCATGCCCTTAAAATTGTCCAGAGGTGTTTTTGACAGGGTCGTACCTGCAGGAGGAATTGTTAGTGTTATAGCTGTAGGCATCATATAATCACTGAGAGCTTTTCCATTTGTTTTCCCATCCTGGAGAAAGACTCAAAGGCACTGTGGTTTTTCCATAGGTATTTTTTGTTGAGCACAGCTGTGTTTGCAATGGGCAGGTCAAATGAATAAATTTTGCACGTACACAAGAAGGTGGTAAGGTCTGAAATGCAAGTTTATTCCTAGGGAAGATCATTTCACTGGTCTTGCCCTGGAAGAACCTTCTGCTCTTTGACAAATGAGCTGATGGGGTGCTGCTGTACTTCCCAGGAGCAGGACCTGGGGCTGGAGCCAAACTCCTTCCCATCCCTCTGCCTTCTCTCCACTCAGCAGTGAAACAGTGAGAGTTCATCTTCAGCTGCTGCTTTAAATGCTGATTGTTCTCTGCTGATGAGAGATACCCGTGGCTGTTAGCACCTTGCTTTCATTTCAAGCAGAGGGACCTGCTGAGGCAGGGAGGCAGGAGCGTGGTACTGGTGTTCCTAGCACTGGCTCCCTGGGAACTGCTCTGCTTGGGATGAGCCTGTAGGATTCAGGCCCATTCACCACACAGCAGTACTTGTTTAAAAGCAACACTTTAGTGCTTTTCCATGTACCTGACTGGGTGCTTTTTGCCAGGAACTGAAGAAAGAGAAGCTTGAATTTGCAAAGTCTGATTCTCATTCCCTTTAGAATTTCAAAAGTGATTGAGTGAAAGTGCTGGTATTTTTTCATATGACTCCAGTGGTATCCTGTGATTTCTTTAGAGAACTCCTTCCCAGGCTTTACTTGGCAAAAACACTGAAATACATCACTTAACTTTCTACACATAGAATGGAAGCTGTTAGTCAAAGTCATTCTTTTGTGGGAGAGGCAAGACAACGAATTTTCCATTCCCAGTGTCTGTTTTAATGTTGGAGGAGGCATCACTCTAATTTTATGTTAACCGGTTTTCATTTTGAGAGCTATTTGAAATGCCACTTCACAGTTACTTCAGAGCTTCAAGGTCCTGTCATGCAGTGTAGTGCCAAATTGTTCTGATGCGTGCAGATCTACAGTAGAAAAGTCAAACATTTTTGGATCCCTAAATCTCATCTTTGAGTTGACAGAGAAAACTATACAATCATTTCTGGCTTTTAAAAGTTGTTTCAACAACAGACAGATTCATTTTCACTGAGATTCAGATGTATTTCCTTTTCTGAATAGTAGGACTTGTGGTCAGAGTCTGATAGCAAACTTTTATAATCTTTCTTGTATTAAAAAAATCTCATTTTGATGTGAGTTTTATTTATTAGCATTATTTATATTGTGACAGCATTGTGGATATTCTTTCTGGGCTTGCTTTCTGGGCAGCACAAATCTCATCTAGACCTAGAGACTTACAGCCATTTGTTTGGTTGCCAGTACCTCTGGAAATGTCTGGACACTAAGAAGCAGTGAGTTCTGTTTGTGTAATTTGTCAACAGACTCACAGGTCTGGCAATGTGCACCTAACTTGCCACACGGGTGTGCTCACTAGTCAGCACATACAGACCTTGGCCCACCACTGGTTTTGTCTCATAGGAAAAAGGGAAGAGAACAGGAAATAGGAGTATTTTGTGATGGAATAGAGATCTGTAGCTCGCTCAGCTAAACATAAGGCATTTAGTCTCAGCATCTAGGCTAGGTGGAAAGAATAGGCAGAAGAGAGGGTGACAATTCTTTGGTGATTGACTTAGCCGTGTATCTGAGAACAGAAGGAATTGCTCTCTCAAGATGTTCACCTTGTTCCAGTGGTGAAAGGAGCAGCCTAGGCCACAGTGTCTTTTAGATGGCCAAGGTTAGATGAGATGACTTTAATGCCTCCATGTTATTTCCCTACTTGCAGAGTGAGGATAACCTAGTTATATTTGGTTTTTCTTTAAAGTGCTTTGAGATGCTTGCTGCTGGAGTTTTGTAAATCCAAAGCAGCATGATGTTTGGGATTGCTCAGTTGAGGTAGATAAAATTCTGCGACTTTTTGCTTCACATAATTAATAGAGAGGAAGGAAGGCTTTGTTGTTAAAGCAGTGGAGTTTAACCTGAGATAAAAGTTCAACACTGTATTTTGTCACAGATTTCCTGAATAACTCCAATCTGTGTGCCTCAACCCATCTGACAAAATAGTTCCTGCTCTTTCACCCTTTGGCTGGCTTGTCTGAAAAGTTTTTTTTCTAGTGACAACTTGTCTTACAGTCTGTGCACTGCAGTGCCTAATACATCAACCTCCCTGTGATCTCAAAACTCTACTGCAATATAAAGGGTTTCTTATCAGAAAACGTAGTTCTGTATTATATGACATGTTCCAGAAACTTTGTTTAGTCTCTTTTAACATAACAGGACAAAACCCTGCATAATCCATTGACCTGTATTAAATGAAAGAATGGTGCAAGTTTTAGGAAAATATAGATAGAAGTTATATATGTAGGTCCTATTAAAACAGTATCAAGTGGATTGCATGTTTTGAGGGGTATCACTTCAAGAAACAGATTTTACTATGAAAAGTATTTGTACTAAAGCTTTCTTAATTTAAAAGCTCTGCTCTGTAATAAGAACTGAGTTAAATGATTCTTATTGATTTTGGTAAGATTAAAGCATAGTTAAGTTTGATCAACAACTATCCCTGAAGTTTTGCTGGTGCATTTCAGCTAAAAGAGGAGGCTCTTTTGGGTTGTTTTTTCAAATCTTAATCTGTACAAACTTTGTTCTGTAAGAGATGATGCCTTCCTGTAACGAAGATATCTGCTAGCTTGCAGTATAGTTCCCAACATGGTTTTAATGCAGATACTATATATTGACATTATCTCAGCTACAGCTTTTACTTAATCAACTGTCTTCATGTCCTTAAAGCAGAATGAATGTTAGAACTAAAAATGTGCCACTGATCTGAACATCTCAGTCTTCATATTGATTAATATAATAGTTATTTTTGTAATATTATAAATTTTTAATTAGAGCCATTCTTGTTACTTGATTTCTATGTACTGGTTTTTATACATTATTCTTTATAAAAAATAAATATCTGTAATGACTGGAAAAAATAAGGGGAAGAAGGATGTCAGGATCGAAGATGTTTTGTGGGTGTCATTTTTAGTACTGTTTCAAGTACGTATTTTTGTTCTAATTCCCTTAATGTTTAGACTAGACAAACCTATTGCAGCATGAAGGAACTGTTTTGTGTCCAGAAGTCATTGCAAAGTGGCAAATATTGAATTTTTAATGTTCCCTACTGAATATAACTGGGGAAAGACACATTTTTAAGAGGTTTTGTAGATTGTTTTGTTTTGTGGGTTTTTTTCCTAGAGGAATGTGAACTAAATTTTTATATTATGAGGCATTTTAGGTATGCCATACAAGTTTT
>JAYDZK010000001.1:22174208-22259917 GCA_034509185.1 Euphonia xanthogaster | reverse complement strand
TGTGCTACTGTATATAACAAAGCGCTGAAGGTATTAAAAATTGCTAATCTCCTTCTTATTAAAATGTTAACTGCTAAACATAATACAGTTTTGCATTTCTATCATTCATTTTTGCAGTTCATTAGTAGAGGTGAAATGTTTGTGACAAATAATCATTTGAACTTTTAAGGGACTGACTTTGTTTTCTTGGCATTTTAGTTAATATTTCCAACTGAGTTAATTTACAAGCAGAAGTTGTTGCGTAAGCTGTGGATTTTAGTGAAAAACATGATCATGAGCAACTTCTCACGTGCCATTCATGAGTATTTGCAGAAGAAAGCCAGTGGCAGGCTACTCCTCAGGAGGCAGGACTGGGCAGTTTGAGTATGTAATTTATATACATTTTGATCAAGCAGCTTCTCTTAGTGGACTCCAGTGATAGGTTAAGGGTTGTCCAAAGGGTTTACTGGACAATTTTCAGTGAGACACTGGCATGTGAACAGTTCAACAACTGGCTAACGAGCAAAGCTGTGTACCCCAGGCCTCTTAATTAGCACATGAGCGCTTTATTACCCTGCTAATTAATGTAAGGGCCAGACTGTGCTCTCATCCTGCTTCACAGTGCAAAAGAATGAGTGAGATGCATGTCCTGTCTCCTTCTTCACGTAGCAGCAGAGGAAGTGTGGGAAGGGAGAGTCATATTTGGTGTTAGAGAACAGAGTGGTAAGTGAAGGTGGTAACTGGTAGAGGAAGAAGATGAATTTCTGAAAAGATTTGGTGACAGGTAAATTTCCCAGGGGAAGGTGACACCCTCAATGCTATTTCCCCTGTAGTCACTCCCTGGAGTAGATTTTGTTACTTACCATGCCTAACGGGGGTTGTTTTTTGTTTTTTTTTTTCTGATCTTTCTATAGTGACATTTAGACCTAGGCATTTAATTGTGCCATATAATTGTTGGCAATTCAGGCCATGATTCTGCAAGGATTTACATGTGTATTTCACTTACAGTATTATGAGTAATTCTGTTGAAATACATGAGATTAATTGGAGGACATAAAGTTAGGCATGTATATTTGTCTTTGCAGTAAAAGAGGTGTAGTTTAATTTATTTATTTACTTTCAGGGTGGGAAATTATTTTTAAAAATACCTAAATACATGGGCTTTTCCACTAATTTTGTAGCAATAAAAGAGGAGATGGATGGTAGCAAAATAAGTTTTCTGCTTGCTCCCCAAAATTACATTTTTGTCATGTTCTCAGCTGTAAAGTATAGGTAAGAATAGGCTTTTAACATTTTCCTTTTTGCATGAACAGTTAAACCTCAAGCTAGAATGAGATGATCATATGATTTATTATAGAGGAGTGAACAGGACTGAAATCAAACAGGAAGGCATGTGTACTTGTGTGGACTCTTGTTTATAATTTCATCAGATTGGTGCACACCTCAGACATTTTATTTAGAGATAAGATATGCAAATTATTCTGGAGCCAGCAGCAATACCTTCCCCTGAATGTCAAAACTGGCAGAGATTTTTAACCTAAACCTCAATAACAACTTGTATTTTAAAGCAACTATTCCTAAGATACAGCTACCAACTCCAGACAAGTAAGTGCAGAATTGTTTCCTACTTTCCTTCATACCATTTCCCTTCCTCTCTTGTTTACCTCCATGGAGGAGCAAGGCTGCAGGCTTGCCTGTAAATACTGGGTGTAACTATGGGCAACAGTGCAGATGAGCTACAAAGGTATGTGGAAGTTTGTGCAAAGCACAGGAATGCAGTTTGAAAATTGGGAGACCTCTGGAATGAGACGTACCAGAGGAGATATCTTCTGTTTCTCCTACATCACACCTTTGTATCGCTGAAGGGATGGGTAGCACAGAGTCTTCATTTCAACTGCTTGCTCTGTCTTTGGTTTTACTTTTCTTGCATTTGTATCCTTAAATCAGAATGTGCTAGTAGAAGCCTGTGGATACAGTGGAACATTTGGATGGTAGCTTTGCCATGAGATGGAGAACTAAAATTCCTCAAAGCTGTAGATGTTTAGCTGCTGGGGTTTTGGTTTTAAGTGTACATACACTCATGAGAAAAAGGGTGATACTGAATATGCAGCCTGGGATTGAAATGTTAGGTGTGTTTATTTTTTGAATCCTTGTTCAAGTCAGTGTGCCCTGACTGTAAAGTGATAATCCTGTGCATTTTCCCTAGATTCCTCCTCTTCTCTCTGTGGATGTGTGCACACAGCTATGTCCAAAAGCTTCCATCTGAAGTTTTCCTAGGACTTTCTTGGCTTGTTTTCTTCTCATAGTTGTTTTTAGTGTGTGTACCTAATTAGCCAGAAAGCTATCTGGACTGAAAACATCCAACAACAGGTAACAACTGAAGTTCCTGATTAGAAAGATATGACCTGTCCATAAGATGTAAGTCCTATAATACATTCTCATGGATCTGGGTGCTCTTTGTGAAAAAACCAAAATACTCAAGTCTTACTGCTTGTGCAGATTTGGGCCGCTGCAGCAGAACATTTTGTTTACAACAACTAATTTTAGGACCTACTTTGGTGTTGTGGATACTTGATTTCTACCCACTTAAATGGAAGCACTTCAAAATAATTAAAGTAAATGAATTATCTACACACAGAGCAAACCCTTTCAGAGGGAAAGTGAGTTTAAGGAAAGCAAGAATCTGCTTGTTTTTGGTGTAGTTTTTCTAAACCATGTATTTCAAGGTCTTCTTAAATAAGAAGCCAATACTTTTGTTGAAACATAAAAAATAAACCTGAATTTTTGATTGTCATTTCTGCCGTGGCTAGTGAAGTTAAATCATTGAAAACTAGAAAAAAAAAAAACAGATGAAATTTGTCTTTTTAAGCTGAAGTCCAGGCAGTAGTGTATTGCCTCACTGCAAAATGCTTACTGAGGTAGCACTGGAAGGCATCCAGTGGGTGTTGAGGTATGTTCACGTTTAATGCAGTGCTGTAAAAGACTTGGAAAGATTTGGAAGTATTTCAGGGAATTTTCCTGATAGGCTGCAGGAATTCTCCTGGTTTAGTCTTTCAGCTGAATGGATGCACTTTAACCCTCTGTTGCAGTCCTGCTCTCATGGTTGCAGCTTCCAACATTGACACTTGGCCAGTTGCCACAAGAATTGATCACTTGTTGCTGTATAGGGAATAGTTGCCTAGATCTGATACCAATAACCTTGTTAATCCTACCAAAACCTATGCATTCATGTTTGATAAATGTTGATACTGGAATCTGTCATGTTCTTTCAATATCAAGCTTCATATGAAATCTCTGCTTCCATGCAGAAGTCCTCCTTTACTTGCAGCTCCAGGAGGTAAAATTCAGCTTCTTTCTTATGTTGACAATACATTTGCTGGGTTTTTTTCACTGCTGAATTTAATTCCAAGCATCCAATAGCATTCCAGAGTGAGAGGGCACCAGCATTGCAGCCTGCACTGCTGTTTCTCTGCTTGTGATGAATAATAGCCCTCTGGGCTAGTTAACCATTACAATGACTTTTTCCTGTTCCTTCATAGGTGATTTGTGCCCGGGGGACATGGGTTACTAGAGCCTGAACCCAAAGTTCAGTATTGTGTGAGCATGTGTGTTTATGTTTACCTGCATGCATGTCTGTTTTGTTAACCAGCACATATTCTAGTAAAACTAACAGTGCCAGGCCAGTGTGCCTGGTCTGAGGTATAAGTCACGGGTAATATTTTACTCTTCCTCCTTTACTGTTTTTGATAATGAATGTGAAAGGATTGGCCTCTTAAATCAACACTCTGGTTTCCTCATTCAGTTCTTTAAGCATGGAGTTTCAGGATGCTAAAATTCTCTTTCTTAGAGCACATATGAATCGTGTGGCCTGTGATTCATGTTGGTTTGCCAGGGGCCACGACCTGATACCTCCTCTATGAAAAAGATAACGTCCCTCTTCACTGAGAGTGAAAAAGTGGTGGCAAGAAGTATATGCCAGGAAAGATTTTGAGATTCAGAACAAGATATTTAGCTACCATGGTTTTTGATCAGATGTGTGCCAGGGTCAAAGCCAAGAAGAAGCTTTCAGTCATGCTCATTTTCTTCCTCATCTAAACTGCAGGTCATCTGGTAGTATCTGAATGCTGTGGCACAGGTGACACTTGCCACTTTTGCCACATGGAACATATTTTGACTTTGAATTCTTTTTCTGTGCCAGTGACTCAGTTTACATTCTTCAGAAAGGATAAATAGCAATTTTGCTGTCCAGATGTCACATTCAGGTGTCCAGACAGATTAAAGTACTGATCTTTAATATCTCTGGTGTTTGTTTTGGGAA
Source organism: Euphonia xanthogaster (assembly GCA_034509185.1). Lineage (NCBI taxonomy): Eukaryota > Metazoa > Chordata > Aves > Passeriformes > Fringillidae > Euphonia > Euphonia xanthogaster. Next base: position 22,255,620 of record JAYDZK010000001.1, on the reverse strand, counting down.
AGTTAATTTTCTTCAGTGGATAGCTCAAGACAGTGACTTTTTTTTTTGCTTCTTCTCCTGGCCGATTTCTATTCCGTTGTCTTTAAAACAGGGAAGACTTGGCTTCCCTGTTTTTAGTGAAATTAGAATGTGGCTTGACAAAGAATTGATTGTAAAAGAGAGGGCTAAATCCTCGATCTGGTAATTCAAGATTTTAACTTCAAACACACTGTTACTGTGTCCTGCAAAGTTCAGGAGGTACATCTTTCACTAAGTAGTATGGTGAAATAATTTCTTTCCTCCCTCCCTCCCTCCCTCCCTCCCTCCCTCCCATTTCCTTCTCTTTATTTCTCTTCTTTTCTCTATCTCTCTTTCTCTCTCCTTTTCTCTGTTAGTATCTCTCTCTTTCTCTCCCTGTCCCTTCTTTGATTAGATGGACATCTGTTTTCTGTCAGACCTGAATCAGACATTTGCATGGGGACACTGTGATGCTGCTGCTGAACACCTTCCAGGAGATTTTGTTGTTCACTTAGTAAGCTTTCCAGTCAAAGCCAGCCTTTAGTTATACAGTAGTTTGATAAGCAGAGTAGCATTCCTGCATAACTTCCTGCATAACTCAGTGTTCTCAGAAGTGTGGGTTATTAAAAGACCAACCCCTATTTCTCCTGCACCACCAGTGAAATGGCAGACAACAAAATGAGAGACAGCAAGAAGTCAGCAGCCGTGGGAGCTGGACCACTTCTGTGGCAGCAGCACATTTTAGTGCCAAGAAGATGAGATAGACCATTTTGACTCTGAAAAACAGCTTTGAGGCCATTTTAGTCATTCACTTTGGGTCTTTGGAATCAAACTCGTATCATTCTTACTGATATTAATAGGACGTGGGGGATTATACAAGTCTCTATGGCTTCCAAAGGCATATCTTTAGGATGGCAGAGAGAATTCATGAAAGTGGGCAGAGGCTCTTCTGAGAGAAAAGCAGCTGAAAACTTGTATTTTTTTCTAGTGAGAAATCAATATTGAAAAAAGAAAAAAAAAGAGCAAGAAATTTTGTACCTTAGTCACTTATAGAGCATTTTAATTACCTACATTTTTATAAATCTGAATTGTGGTCATTATCTGCAGAACTTTGACCTGAAACTTTTTCCTTCTTCTGAATTAAAATATCTTTACAATTATGTTTATAGGCACATTAAAATGTTCGGGGTTTTTTTATGAGATGGGACTGCCCCAAGATGTCAGTACCTCTGTCTAAGCATTCTCTTGTAAGTTATGTTTTAACAGTTTGATTGGTGTGTGGCTGAAACACAATGTTCCAATCCCACCTGCCTGGCTGGGCTATAAACATGAGATGAGCTCTTTCCATTTAAACTTTAAGCTTCCTTGAAATTCCAGAGGCCACCAGACTGAATCACTCTCATGTTAACTCCTCCACCAAGACTGGAGACTCTTGTCGTGACTTCAAACGTCATCAAGAAAAAGCATCTTTCTCTTTGCCAAGACATTATACTGCATTATACTAAATTCATTCATTTAGGGGTAACTAAACTCTCTAGCTCTTGGGAAAAAATATTTTTTACCTAAGCAAACTCTTTGTGTTTGAGAAACAGCTTTTCTTTGGTTATTTTGCAATTAGTTTTAAAAATCTTCATCCTCCCACTATTCTTCATTATAATTGGTGACTCTGAGCAGAGAGACGTGTGGAGGCAACATTGCAATGTGAAAAACCTAGTTATTATCCAGACTGATCCAAATAAGCAAGCCCACCGTCCTCTCAGGCTCTTCAGAAAAGTGTGGAACTTTTTTCCCAAGCAGTTGTCTGGGAAAGAGAGCTGCACAGATTTTTGTAAAATGCCCTCACCCATCTATCTCTCAGGCAGATCTGCTTCCTATAGTTTGGAGAGCTGCCTGTGGATTTCTGAGGAGGCAGTTGCTCAGTGTATGTACACTGAACATGCATGGCCTGCAGGTGATCCTGTTATCTCTGGGACCATGCTTTAGTAAAATAGATTCATGTTCAGTTACCCAAGCTTTGTTTATGCCACTACTGAAAGGCAGCAGCAGGTGAGAAATAACTTGAATATGCCCTCTCCTGGTGCTGTTGTATTAAGTGCTGTTTTCATTCTCCAGTTGGAGTTTCCATAATCTAGCCTTTAAGTGGTGAGTTCTTTAAGTTTTTCAGATCCTCAGAGTCATTCTGTAGTGTTTTAAGATGCTGGACTTTGTATTCAAGAAGTGACATGACCTCTTTCTCTCTCTTCTTGAGTGCAAAACCTCATCAATTTTGTGAAGAATATATGCACCTGTAAATAATTTCCATCTCATAGTGAAATCCATGTTTATCTGAATATTGATTTCTTAAATAGCAAAAGGAAGAATATATTGAAAAAAGGTATTTTTTCACTTTGAAAACAGGTATCTTTTCTTTCTTCTTATGTAGCTATTAACAGTTTTACAGAGTAGTTAAACTTGTATTTACATTTCCAGATCACATTTTTTTGAACATCATGTTGAGAGGGAAAAACATCAGTTAAAAGATCACATCTCCTTAACGTCTGGTAATATGGGTGTAGGGGTTAGTTTGGCATATGGTAGGAAAAGTACATATAAGCCTTGAGCTTAAATTTTGAAATCTGTACAGTCAAAGCTATGTACAGTTGATCTGGATATAGCTTGCAGAATTACTAAGTTTAGCCTTTAAATAAAATCTTACTTTACTTCTATTTTGTCAATCAAGTAATCATAAATTGCATGTTTTTTTAAAAACAAAAAGTATGATTTAGCAGAAGTTTCTCCTGCTTTTTGATCAATTTTCTAACCAGAGATTTTTTTTTTCTTGAAGTCTTGCCAATGGCAAGAATAAGGAGGGAATGTGTGGACTCATGCAGAGTGTTCACTAGGACAAAAAAAAAAAAAAAGAAAAAATAAAACCCCTAAGCTATGTCTGATGAAATGTCACATTTCTCTGATATGAATGAAATGCAGAACTCACTTCTTACTGCTTTGAAAAAATCAAATGAAGTAACCTCTCCATTTACAGAACAATTTCTCTCTGTGTTCCACTTCCATTTCTTATTGGAAATCAAACAGCTTTGTTTCTCAGCATTTCTCCTGCAACCTTGGTCCCTTGTGCACACACACAAAACCCCCTAAATCTATGCATCCTAGGGAATCAAAGATTTTGGAAGGTACATTTTTCATAGGTAGTTATAAATACGTATTAAAAATTCCCATTGCATGAATTTCTTAAGGGGATAATACATGAAATCACAAAGGAAAATGTTATGGCAAAAAGTACTGAAGTAAACTCAAATTTAGATCTTCATATTAGGAAGACTGACTGAAGTAACAACATTGCACAGATGCTGAAAACAGAGCAGTTGAAGTAGAACTGGGTTTCAATCTGAGGCTTTTCTTTTGACCTCTTGCTGGTATGGAGTTCTAAGACAACATTGGTGTCATCTTCAGTTGCCTCTAGAATCTCTTCAGTTATGGAAGATATCTGCTCATGAAATACAACTAGAAGTCTTCATTCGTTTGTACAACTTCAGGGTATTAATTCTTAACACAGCTTTCAATGAGTAACAGTAACTCTTACAGGAATTGTTCAAGCGGATTATCCCTGAAAATGAGGGAAAAAGATTTTAGTTTAGTTTAGCTTAGTTTTTAAGAAGAGGACCTTGAGGAGCTTCTGTGGGCTTTTTGGGGGTTTCAGCTTCTTTTCTCTAGTGCACTGCATCCATTAAATGTGAGATGGTAGAACTTTTTCCTTACACAAAGCTGTCATTGTTTTAAGACCATTCTGCTCCTTCTGAACAGGTGTCTCACTTGCTTGGCTCTCCTGGAGAAGTTTTATGGATTAAAGCCCCACAAGTACCCCGCACAGTGGCACTATTAACAGTGTGGAATGAGGCTGGGAGAAAAACTCATATAGAAGCTACACACCTAGGTGCAGTTAGTAAACAGAGATAGTTCCCCTCATAAAGCATAATTAAACCTAATATTGACTGCAGACTGTTACTTACCTTAAACTTCTCTGCAGACATTGTGGGAAAGGGATTAACTTAACAGATAGGTACACTAATTACTACTTTCTTCACATTAAAGTTACCATCAGCAAGGCCTATATTCATAAATAAAACATAGTAGGGGGTGAGAGACTGAGAAATATGTAAATTCATTTGCAGAAAAAAAAGACCAAATTAAAAAAAGAAAGTTGAGTGATGCTACTGGAAACAAAATGGCACTCTAGCTAATTACCATGAAAAGTATGATAAATCATGGATGTGTATCCTTGACTTCTGACTGATAGAGCCTGCAGAGTGCAATCTCTCATGCGTAGCTGCCTCTGACTGATTTAAACCCCTACCACTATCGGGTTTGATGGGAAAGCACAAAAGTGTGTTATTTTATTTCCTTGGGTATTGTTGCTACCTCTTTCTTCCTAGAAATGACTTGCAATTATTGTAAAAATACAGTCTGATTTCTTGTCTGCAGAAGAATTGTTGTTTGATGCAATTGACAAACAAAGGCTCCAAAGATGGTCTACTTATGGTTTAATAGCTGCATTTTCAAATGCAATTGATCTGGTATATTGAGACGACTATGGAAATATAATAAAATGTCAAGAGAGGAGTTGCTTTTGCTTTTTTATAGTTATTCTCACGGGATAGATCTTGAGTCCCACGGACAAGATTAAAAGTCAGAATCAGGTTAATTTATGAATTTCTATTTGTTTTCTGTAGAATTTTAAGTGAGTCGCATTGTTGCTCTGTGCTTCAGCTTTTTTTTCTGTTTCCTCCCAAATTTCATAGTTTTCTGCACCTAACAATTGCTGCAAGGGACTGCACACACTCAGTTAGGATTATTCAGATGAGAGGCTTGCAGGATGAGGCCATACTATGTGTTATCGCGTCAGTGCTGTTACTGCTTAATCTTGTAAATACTTTAAATTTGAATACATAATGGTGGTGTGATTGTTGTTTGTGGGGTATATTCTGTTTTCCTTGTATATCTGTCTGCAGTACTGTTTTGGTTGAGCCATATCAGAATAAAAGTCCCTTTTGTTGGGCTAGCTCACATCAGAGTAATCTGAGGAGAGATTTATCCTGAGTTTCCTGAGCAGGGCATTGCCCAAGCCACAGGCATAGGAGAAGCTTGAGTACGCTAGTATTTAATGTGCAAGGTGGAAATTTACCATCACAGTGGTGTTCTTATTATGTAGATATTTTAACACAAAATTATTATTGGCTTCTACTGAGTATTAGCCTTTAACTTTTTATGAAAAGAAATTCAATCTTTGTAATGCTCTCAGTTCCACTTTGTGCTGAAAGAAGGGGAGGGAAAAGTGAAGTTGTTAGTTGAACAGCTGCAGATAGATTCTGAGCAGTGAGTACCTTCTTTGTTAAGTTGTTTAATTTATCTTTTTGCTTTCTTTCTTTTTTTTTTTTTTCATAGAGATATTTACCCCTGTGATATTGATATGATCTATAGGTAGGAATGTGTAGTTCCCAGGTAAGGGTATTATGCTTCAAGAAACAATGCTTAGTAATTAACAGTGTTTTCCTGCTCTGATGATCCTTACTCTTTGCAGCTTTTTGTGTAGCCAGCGGCAGTGTTTATAGATGTTATGTGCTTTTTGCAGTTTCATTGAGTTTTGACAGCATAGAATTTGAAGAAATATTTGAAAATTGTTTCAGAGCTGCAAATTGCTTTCAAAATTTACGTGGCTAAATTCTGCAGTGATTTACCCATCATAACAGGTAGTTAGCAAAGCAAAGAGATGTCCTCTGAGCAACAGTCCAAAATTATTGCCAGCTAGTGAAATCGCAGGTTAAAGTAAGAACAATTTACTGGAGTAAATACAAATTTAAAGGCTAGTTTGTTGCAGCATAAAAAAAAAAATAAATTGCTTGGCTTCTCTTGTTTAGGACTACACAACTGGAGCAAGGAGCTTTCACCAAGGGATTCAGTCTGAGGAGCTATTTGCTGTGTCTGCTTCTTCTGAGAGATTTAGAACAACTCTGTTTTGGGCTTGTTTCTTTCTTTTTCCTAATTCCCTTTCTTCTCAAAGAGAAGAAAAAAGGGTCAATGCATAGAAAACAGAGAAATAGACTTGAGGCATGGATGTTATGAGGCTGCACAGCCTGTAAATTTCTGTTTATGATCAAGGTTCCTGGCCAGACTTCTCCAGACTTATCAGCTAAATGTCATGGGGAGTCTTACTCACACTGTGTCTGTGACAGTGGACAGCCTAAATCCTGGGCAAGCATTCCAGCATTTGGCCTATTAGTGACATTTGCATGGTTTTTCTGATTAGAAATTGAAATTGGGTATATCAGTTTTACAGGGAGACATTGCAAACAAGTATTTTTGATAAACAATAAACATTATGAAAACTCCATTACATAAGAAATGAGAACCATGAATTATAAACACCAACCATATTTTTTGGGAGGAAATAATTATTCTCCTTTGTACATTAGTATTCTAAAACTAAATTGTATTAATTCTCATTTTCTACTCAGCCAGCTGGTGTCCACTGGACACTTAAAGTCCAGTAGACACAATAGTAACTGATCTCTTTGATCTCTTGTCAAACTTATTCCCTCCAGTTCTTCTAAGAGCTCTTAAGCTTCTACCAAAACTATTATCTAAGTAATAACAAACTTGAAACCCAGTCAACTCTGCAAAGCATAGGCCAAATCCTGTGAATTCATACTGAGGCAAAATTTACACTGAAGTCAAAATTAGAAGCTTTGTCATTGCAGGATTTCTGTCAGGCATAAATTCCTACTTACTTTCTTCCCCTGTGGTAAGGATGACTGAACACACTTACAGATTGTTAGAAAATTTGAACAAAGAAAATAAATTTTTTTAATTAAGGAATATATTTTATGAGCATTCTTTTGGGAAGAGAGTGTCTCATATAAGCAATAATATTTCTTAAATAATAGTTGAATGAAGTATTTGAAGATTATAATTTTCATTCTCATCAATATAAGGACAGCAGGATCCCATGACTGACTTAAGACAAAATGACTGAATATGGACGTATTTCTGCCAAGTACAATGTAGAAATAGGAGACCAAGCTTTAAAAGATGGATGTTACTTTTCATATGAATTTAAGTCATATTCTTAATCTACTGGTTTAAATTTATTTGAGTTAGGCAGAATGTGTCTGTTTTAAATACTCTTCCATTTTTTACTGGGTATGTAATAGGCTTCAAACCTTTATTCAGATATGCTCAAGTCTGAGAGAAGGTCCATTATTTCTCCATCTGAAGTTGTTGCCAGTGGAATGCTCTCTAGAATGACAATAGTAGAGCTCATGTCATTGTCCTCCTATCAGGACCTAACAGCATAAGTGTGTGGCTGTGAGGACACTTTACCAGCACCTTGACATTTCCCTAGTAGTTATCAGTAGATTCAGTTACTTCTTTTGCCATGTTAAATACTAGTGTGCTTTGAAACCTGCACTTCCTTGGTTGCTTCCTATTCATTTTCCCGTTTATTCTTAATCCTTCCCCCATAAATTGTGTTCTCTGATGTCTCTTTCTCTCTTTCTGTTTTTCAATAGCTCTGCTCTTTTGTGACTAAAGCCCTGAATTTCATTGTCCTTACTCAAGTAAAACACCTCTTGAAGTCAGTCATGGGTTTATCTTCCCGTGTTTTGGGATGTTGTTGGGTAATTACATTATATCCATGGCAAACCCTCTGTATTTTGGGACATAGGCTTCAGTCTACCTAAGGCCAGTTGATGATACATTTACCTGTAGAATTAATCTGCTTACTTCCAGTACCCATTTTGGAAGCTTGTTAGGAATGTGCATGCTGTTTTAGCGTGCAAATTCTAATAAGTAGGTGAAGAATAAGTTTTTTTGTCTGATAGGTTAGTACCTATTTAAAGACAAAGTTGGCAATCTGCTTGTTTAATGTACAGTAAGATCTCAATGTTGAGAGTCCAGGGGATGTGAAGTGCTTAAAACAAAATAATTTGGGAGCTGAGGAGATAATTAAATATGAGAGGAAATACTAGGAAGGGCAAGGAATGGAAACAATGGCAGGCCAAGATAGATTCAGTGCCATGGACTAACTCCCCATTTACCCCTCCCTCAAATACACAGACACTACATTCAATATCCTGTGTGAGTTGGTGAACATTCTGCTGCATCTAAAATGTTGATGCATTGCTTCTACTGGATATCCAAGTGTCTGAGCCCACCCTCGTTCTTTGGACTCCCAGGTTACACTTTTATGTTGGGGAGAAAGTAGGGAATGTTATTTCATTGGAGAAGAAGGATTTTATTTGGGTGTTGCAATTTTCTGTTAAGATTATTTCTTTCTGCCATGAAATAGAACATATGAGCCTTTTACACAAAAGGTATTAACTATGAATGTCAGGTCATTGTAAGAGATAGTCCAAACTAAATGCAGTTGTCCATCATTAGTCCTGTGCTTCATTACTCCCTTTGCTGAAACAAAATAAAACCCTGACCACTTTCTCTCTTATCAAAACTGGAGACTTTCTGTTTCTGCATCTCTGATGTGTTGTTAGGCTGTAGCAGAATGCTTATAGATGAAAGTGTTCTTACTACTCTTTCCCTTAGCATCTACTATTGGCAGTGGTTTCTCAGTTAAATTAATTTTTGTCAGCTCCAGTTGCCTGTTCTTCTGCATGTCAGATCCATTACATTTTTGATGCAGTGGATTATGGTGCTTTAAGGACATAGAGTAGCTACTACATGCCTGTGAGTTAACAAAATTTAAGTATTTAAATCACATAGGAAAATGGAAAGTGTTTTTTCCTGTGTTTGGAATGACTAGTAGCTTTACAGCCATCAAACTGAGCATGGAATGACCAATTGACCCTTCCACTCTGTATGTTGACTGGTGACTAAAAATGAGAAATCTTTCCACCCCTGCCATGAGGTTATGAGACATGACTATGTAGTAATTAATGCCACTGTATCATTTTTTAACTGCTACAGAAATATAATATCAGATGCTCAGATGGCATCAATTGGCTTAGCTCCACTGAAGGCAACAAAATGCGATGCCAACTTATACCAGCTGAGGATCTGGCCCACAGTTAAAAGGAAAAAAGGGACAGGCTGCCAATATGGCAGGGAACATATTGAGATTTATGGTAGTGACTTAATCAGTAAAAAGTTCTGCTTGAAGTGGTTGTCTCTTTGCACATTCCCATTAGTCACTTGAGCTGGAGATATTTGAAGCTCTAGCACAGCCTCTGTGGGCACATTTGTGCTCTTGCACTCTGTTCCACACTCTATGCTCTTAAATATGTGAAAGCATCCCACATCACTCCTGTTCTTCTAGCTGGCAATCTCTCTTCAGAGGTCTACACAGGTTCTGAGCCATATATATTTTTTTGACATAATTTTAATTTGGATGACTGTGTTTTTTCCTTTTTGCCTGTTTCTGGTGTTGCTTTCTTAATCACGCCTAAAAATAGGAGGAATTTCATGTCTTTTGTAATTCTTATCTAGCTGTCCTGTTTCCATTTATGTATTTTGTTAATCTTGATAAGAATAAAAAAAGTCCAGTTTGCTGTCTTTGTATTCAACTCTGTCTGTCATTTTTTTACTTGGAGATGAGATGACTGTACCTAATGTAATACCTGTAAATTTTTATCTGCTATAAATATGATTGAATCATTTGAAGGCTAGAAATTCTCTTGTCTGTATTACAAAGTTAGTGAATGAAATACTTATGAAAGATGAATTGGCTGTAGAATCTCCCCAACTTTTTTCTCCCTCAGTAATACAACTATTTTAACATTTGGTTTTTAATGATTGCTGTCTCTAAACTTGTGAGCCATCTCCAGTTCTGATACCTTGTTTTTGATTGTTAACAATGTTCAGAGAATGTAGTCTTAACAATGCCCAGAGAAAATAATCTTTTGGGCCTGGAGGTTTCCATGCTTGGTCCCATGTGTAATGTAGGTTATTAAAAAGCTCTGTGATCCAGTCTTGTAATACAAAGTTTACAAAACACTTCTCTTCTGCACTGAAATACCTGTCTTGAAAATGTAACAAACTGATTCATGACTAGGAATTGGACCAACAACATTATGTCCAGAAACTTTTGTATCACGCCCTACAAGTACACGTTTAAGCAAGATAAACTTACAGAAGTAGAGGTATTTGAATATCTAAAGCCTGCAAAGTTGGTTGAGTTTTATATATGTAATGAATTTTCTATGCTGTTGTCTAAGAGTATAGAAAAATAAACTAATCATTAAAACCTTTCCAGATACAAAGCTCTGTCTTTTAAGAAGTTTCAAAGGATGCTTTGAATGACACTCAGTCTTTTACCACGATATATTTTCCTGCACTTCAAAGTAAGAGGGAGTCTTCTGTGGCATCTGTGTCATGTAAGTGCTGAAAAGAATGCTGGAGAGGCAGGACACAGTATTAACCTCTTTTTCTTTTAGTTTGCTGATTATTGTGGGTTTCAAAGAATCCAGTGCTACCTCCTACCTGGAGGACTTTTGCCTGTTTTAGGAAAAAAATACAGGACCCAGTCCCTCTCTTACTGAAGTCCTTGAAAATATTTGTGTTTGAACCAACAGTTGGAATTTTAAACTTAAAGCATGTAGTATCTTCAAATCCCATATGCTGATAATTGTAAACAGCACATATAAACTGTTGAAAAAATTGTAAAGTACTTATTAGAAAGGTATGTGAGTTGTATTACAATATTGCAACAAATGTTTAAAGCAGTATTTATTCTTATATTCTCAGAGTGCTTTTTTAGAAATTGCATGTGTTTTACAAGTTTCCAAATTATATCCATTTTTAGAAGATTCTTAGAGTAGTTCTACAAGGTAGCATTTTCCTCATTTGATAGATGGGGAAACAGAAACACGGAACAGTTAAGTAACTTTCTCAAGGTTGTAGGATAATTCATGGCTAAAATAGGGACATATTCTTTCTTGGCATTGAGTGTTTCATGCACTGTTCTGCTGCTTCTCTGTGTTAAAGAATGCTACAGTACCTTTATGATACATTTTAAAAAGAAATACAACTTGTGGTCTCACGTTTACAGCTCTCTTTGAAAACCCTTTTTTTTAGCTGTACATGTTTATCTTCTATCCTGACCTCTCATCGGAATTAAATTTTCGTACACACAAACCCCACAATTGAGTGGAAGACTGAATGTCATCTTCAGCTTGCCTAGGATTAGAATCAAAACCAGAGGGCAGAATCTAGCTAAGAAATACTGAGTTTAAATTCTTATGATTGTACTTTAATGCTTCAAGAATTGTTTCCTGTATATTGGACCAGAACAGAAGGTTAGTAGGAGATAGATGTCCCCAGTTATAAATAATTGTGACAACAACTAACAGTACAGTGCACTTGAAAGAACAGTTATGTCTTGCTGCAAAATGCATCCTAACTACAAAAATGACAGCCTGCATGGTGCTGTGGATGGAGGGCAGCTTGTACTGCTATTCAGAATAATAATATTAGCTTGTATCTGCTTAGAATATCCCAGGATTTTGTAAATATATCCTAGAAAGTAATTCAATGTTTCTCATTCTGGTATTATGTAGGAGTGCAACAAGACATAGTTTGTAAGAAATTTGAAGTCAGATTATAGTACTTCTGTGGCACAATGTATAATTGATATTCTTTAAAATTACAGTAGCTTTTACCTTGCAAGCACAGTGTTGATGCTACACTTTGTGGTCTGGCTGGCACCAGTGAAGACTGTGGTTAATCCAGTTTCTTATTTTACAGAAGTCACTGCAGGAAAAGATACATTATTTTTCAGGCTCCTCAAAGCTTTGCTGATGTGCACACACTTGATGTAATTTGAATGAAAGTTTAACTTTAGAGAAAGCATAGCTGCATCCTACAGTTGTTGCCAAAATAGTGAATCCTGGCCTGTTCCATAATGTCAAGTGTCCTTACTTAGAGTTTAAAGAGAGTTTATTGAATCACTATTGTCATTAAACTTTATTGCACACTTCTGTAAGGTGCTTTCCATTCTTGGACAACCTAAGAAATGTCTTCCCCTGCTTCTAAGCCATTAGAAACAAATCTGGTCTGCATTTACATTTGAGTCCTTCCGACATGCTCTCATCATTCTCATGCCAATGTCAGCCTTGGGGAAGACATTCCCCAGTGAATGCAAGGACGCAGTTTCCCCTGCCACTGGAGGCTGTGTTATAGCATCTGGTGACAAGTAGCATTATGTGCATATATTCCTAGGGTTATTTGTCATCTTCGGCCCTCCCAGCTGAATAGATCTGCATGTGGATCAATGGAATGAATAGGTGGTATCTTTTCAGATTTTTCTCTTTTAGATGGGATAAGTTCCTGTTGTAACCACCTCTTTCTCAGAGGGTCATGTTTATTTGCCAAGTATTGGGACGCACTGAGTATTGTTAGTATGATTCCTGTACTGTGTTCCGGTAGGAAGTTCTTACTTCTGCATCTCTGAAACTGGTGGTGCATAAAGGAGAATCCAAATCTTGTCAGTATCTGTCAGCTGCAGATCTGGAGAACCTAAGAAATGCATCATCTCAGGCACAGAGAGGGAAGGATAACACTTAACACAGAGAAACATGAAGTAGCTTGTGTTGCCATCTAAATATTTTGGAACTGATCAGACAAATAAAGCTGAAGTGGTAGCCTGTAAAATGCCTTCTTGGACCTTCATTACTGTGTAAGCTGTCTGAAGTCTATGCAGAAAAAATAGGTAAAAAGCTTTACTAACACTGACTTTTTTTTCCTGAAATAATTGTCTATCAACTCAAGAGGAAAGCAGCTTTAGAAAAATTGAGAAATGAGCATGTGTTGAAAATTCCTATTGCATTTATAGCCTTTTACTCTCCAGCCTCTTGCCCTTACTAGAATTATTCATTGTTTATCTCACTGAAAGTCAACTTAAATCTTAGTTCATGAGCTAGTCTTCTAGTAGAGCCAGAAGAGCCTCCTAGTCTTACTCTTGAGCACAGCTCTGACAGTAGATAACCAAACCTCAACCATGTAGGCCTTTTTGTGCTGGGGATGTCAAGCAGCAAATTGAGATTATTGGGTTATTTAATGCCCTTCCCCCTACAGCCCCAAAACCATGTAGGATACTGTAATGTGCTTCACTGGAGAAACTCTGATGGTTAGGATACTTTATCCTTCACCACTAGGAGTTTCTAGGTCAGAAGAGCTAACATATAACAGTGTAAGCTAAGACAGCGCAAGAAAACTTGTTAGACAGAGCCAAAGCTTTTGTCTCCTGATTCTACAGATGTCATTAGACCGCCAAATAACAAAAGCATCATGATGAGTAATTCCAATTCAGATTTAGATGAATACATTGAAACCATGTAGTGCTGGATAAGACAGCTCTAGAATTTACAATATTCATCTAGGCCTAGCCCATGGCAATACTATCCACAATAATTATATGCTACCGCCAGCTATCTCAAGGATCAGTTTAGGAAGAGAGCAGTTGCTTTGCCCCTGGAAATTTAGATTAGATGTAAAATTGGATATTTCATAAGGCCTTGTTTTTACCTAGCTACGAATGTTTCCTTAGCACAAGTGAAAACTTTACACATTTTAGCTCAAACTGTACTCTACTAAGCCTCCCACATTTATACCCATCTTCTTGGCAGTCATCCCAAAATATGTTTGGGTTGAAGCATTACACATTACATTTGGTGAAGCTTTAGCATTCCCTGTTGCTCACATCAATCCTTATTTCTGTTTGCTCTTGTAATTTACAGTTAATGAAAATTCTAAGTTTACCTTTGTTTTTGTTGGCGTCTGTACAAGAGAGCCCTTTAGCCTTTTCAGCCTCACATCCAAGTGAAAAGCCGGATCCAAAAGGGAAGGTAAAACCTATCTGAGTGCTTCCAGTTTAGACGGAAGCTCTTAGTACAAGTCAGCGCTGTAACATTACATTTCTGAAGGAACAGCAGAAGAGCCTTGCTCAAGACTTGACCTGTGCCTGGGCTTCTGAGTGGGCTTGTAAGTAGCAGGTAGAGCAGCTGATCCCAGCATGAGAACACCAGATCTCAGTGGCCATCTACTTAATGGCCTTAACCAGTTCCCACTCCCTTCCAACTCAGACAAGATTCTGCCTGAAATTAACAGGAATTTGCCTGATTACCAGTGTGGGAACGTGGCTAGTAACAAACTCTACTGATGACCTTAACACAGCGTAGGCAATATTGACAAAACAAACCATTCTGGAGTTAGTGCTGTCTTTTCTAATGAGCCTGTTAAAAGTTGACTCACAGATTTTCAGTTCAGGAGATACAATTTGTGTTTACCTACGGTACCACCTATGCACTGAGCTGTGTATGTACGAGGTTATAATGTTAAGCAATGAGCTGTAAACAGATGGTACTTGTAGAATTTCTGTACATACACACAATTAGATAATGTACGTGACATGTATTATGCTTTTTAAGCCACTTATTTGAAAGACAGTTTTGTGCCTTAAGAATTCCTATGCAGCTATCAAATTATTATAAAAGTAAGCTTTGAAAGACACCCTTTTCATTTATTTTTGGTGCTCATTACACGTTCTGAATCATTGCTTGTTCAGAAATGTTACCTCCTAAATTAACAATATATTTTGCAGGAGAGAAACACTGACAAATTTTAAAAAATGTGTAACCAGAATTATAATATGGTTGCATATTTCTGGGAAAAGCAGGTTTCATGAAACCTGACCAAGCCTTCCTGCTTCTGCTTCTAGTGTTATGTACAACCTGCTTTTCACAGGTCATCAAAGTGTTGCATTATCACTGATATCACTGTTGCATTATCACAGGAATTCTGATCCCATTTTGGAAGTTCATTGCCTGCTTTCTGGTTCTTCTTGTGTAGCTGTAGCAGAGGCTGTGCAGTCTGACATGGGAGAAAAGCACTGTTTGCACCTGTTTAAAATCTCCAGTGCTTTGTGTGGTTCCTGGGCAACAGGCAGGAATCCTGAAAAGCTAGGCTGCACTTGCTCAATTGTTGCTGGCAGCTGTGACTGAGAGAGCACATAGCAGCTCGTTAGCAGGTTGCTTGTGTTGTGTGACATGCACCAAGCATGTCAAACCCTGAGCTGAGCTCGCCGCCTTTGCTGCCTGCAGTCTAGGCTGGGTTGCCCGGGTTGCAGGCTTGGCCAAGGAAAGCATTATAGGGATGGAAGGTGAGTTCCTCGTTGGTAAAGGGGCAGGGAGGTGAGGCAAGGAGTTGTGAATCTGTGCTTTCTGATTAGAAAAGGGGAACGGTGGCACACAGGATCTCTGCTCCAACGGGTGCTATTTTCCTCCAGCAATTTTGTTCTTTCAGAGTGTGTTTGCAGTGGTGGAACATAGAAATGCAGGGGATAAGATGAATTTGAGTGTGAAAGTGTGCACACAGACACATGCATACATATTATATGCATTACAGTGGGGAAATACCAGATGACTTCATTGGATAATTTTAAATTTTTTATGAGCTTTGATTTCTGGTCTTGTTTACTTTGAGGGATCAGGATCAAATCAATCCTTACAACCTTGATCTTGGCCTATTTAGGCAGCATCCAAGCAGCCGATGCAGTCACACTGTTTGACTGGCAAATTCAGACCATTTCATCTTCATATCTACTCAGTTTGTGCCTCTTGGCTCAATTAAGCATCTCTTTGCTCTTGTAAAAGGAGTTAGTATATGATAAATCTAGTTCAACAAACCACAAAGCTACAGCATCCTTACAATCTGTTGAAACTTACATCATGAGATGGGAACAGATCTGCCATTGTCTTGAGATCTGTTTGCACTCTATGCAGTTTTAACCAAAAAGGAGTGATCTATAGACTGATCTCTTCTGCAGCTCCAGAAAATCTCCTTTAGACACATAGTGCTAATATTGACAATGGAAGTCATTATCCCAAGATGAAGAAAAAGCAGAAGAAAGTCTGGCTACTAAGGAAATTAGATACACTCATGAGGAAAAAAAAGCTTATCAAGGATCACTTAATGAAAAGATATGTAACAAATATATATGTATAGATATATGTAGATGTATATTTATGACACATATGTATATGTATATTTATGACATATACAACCCCTTGCTCAGCAAATGCCTGGCCAGCAACTAGAAAGATTTAATGCCAGGCAGCAAGACTTCTCATTTGTCCTGCCCACAGATACAGTGAGTAACTGCCCTGGCTAGAGTCAGGGATATGCTCACGAGCCTGTCTGTTGGCCCGCAGAGGGATGTGATGTAGGCATGGTAGGTTTTCATTCGAACCATGCTCCAAATGCATGCTCCAGTGCTTATCTGTTGTTGTTGTTGTCTTCTTTATCCAAATATAGAAAGCACTAGTTGTCAGGTACTGAGGGTAAATGTGATAAAATTAATAGAAACCAAAGTATGACATAATCATGTACATTCAGCACAAGTCCCTTGATTTATTTTGTGATCAGAGCTTTTTGTTTCCTCATCTAGAAAATTGTGATAATTGGTGTTTATCTCATATTGCTACACAAAAGCAGTTATGTTGTAAACTCTCTTTTCGTGGTCGTCCCTGTTTTTTTCTGTTGTAATTTCCTTTCTGTCTTAAACTTGGGTTATAATCTGTCTCTCTATAAGGGTCTTCTGAATTCATCTTCTGACATTAGTTTGGCTATCAAATCATTGCAGGGAATTAACTGAGATATGTGTGTAAGTCTGTGTGGTTTTTTTGCTGTCTTCTGTCATGCAGGCAGGACTAAAAAAACTTGAAAGTTGACATCCCTTCAGTGGGAACTCCCAGTTTTTATTCAAGAACAAGATACAGGAGTGTTATTCCTTAGGAAAGTATTTGTGGTCTCTTTGGTTGGCCTTGTTTACCACCATTCTTGATACCATCTCATCACTGCAGTGAGAAAATTGCAGGTTTCCTCCTTCTCTGCAGGTAATTTGGCAAACTCCTTTTAATATGGCACCACTGTTTCTAAAATTAAAAAAAATGAGATCTGTAGGACTTATTATGTCAGTGTATAACGTTGTTAGCTGGCAATAGCAACTGTGCTGCACAGCACACACAAGTCAGGGGCTGGATGTTTGTGAAACACATGAGAATAGGAGTTGCATTTTCTTAGGTACTGCTTCATTTTACATAAACTGTATAGCGCCAGAAACACCCACTCAAAAATAAAGTGCAATAGAAAAATGGCATTCAAATGTTAAAGATGTGATTTAAAGCTCTTGCAGCCAAGTACAATAAAGTTGAGAGACTTATTCCGTTTATAAATCGTACTGTTGTCTCATGTATTCCAGCTCATGCAGTGGAGAGGACAGACCCCAAAAAGAGGATTATGTGAGATGCTACATGTAGGTACAGTAAGATGAACACAGTAACCTGAAATTCTAGTGGAAGTACATCTGAGAAGATTCTCTCTTTAATTTCTAACTTGTGATCACCATGTTTTAATTCATTCTGTAAATGACTCCTGTGTTTTTAACATCCCTGGATTCTAACAGCCTGCAAAATAAAATGTCCCCTGTCTCAGAATGGTATCCTTGCTTTGTTGCCATTGATGATATCTGCCTTCATATGCCATGACACGTCTTTCACTGCTTCCTCATGAGTAGAATTGTAGCAAGATGATGTGCTTCACTGGGAGCCTTGCTACACATGAATGGCTTGGGTTCAGGAAATACCAGACAATCTCCTCTTCCATAGGCTCCCTGGTGAGACTCTGGGGCTAGCAAATACATCTTGAGCTAGTCAGGGTGACAGTAGACAAGTCAGAAGTGGCGACATTGGAAGCTGAAGACAGAAGAGTTACAGTGACTTTAACTTGGGTCGCATCCAGACATGGTTTTAGAAGGAGGAAGGGAAAGAAAGAAGTCTGCCTCTAGGGTTGTGAGCATGGGCAGACCCTTTCCTTTTGCCCTGTAGTCTCTCATCTTGTTGGGTTGTGTTGTTGTGGTGGGTTTTTTGTTTTGGGAAGCGAGCGAGGGAGAGCTTGTTTCCAACGCTGCATCTTCCACATGTCTAGACACTGATATGTAAAGACACTTAAAGGGGTAATGTTCCTTTTACTCTGTGGTTCCACCGTTGTAGCAGGTAGTGAGTGATACCTGTTGTCATATTTCTGGTCCTTAAAAAAGAGCCTAGAAAAAGTCCACCTTAGCACTTGGATACAATGTTAGCCATCTTTGACTTTTACCTTCTGGCTTGGGTTATTCTAATGCATGTCAAATGGAGGAAGAGGAAAAGGAAGAGAAGCCATAGAAAGAGGAATGTAAAATCACCTAATAAAGCGACATCAGTACATGATATAAAACTGAAAAATTAATTAGAAGATGAACTTTCCTTCCAGACTACAGAGTCTTCTCATCCTGGCCTTCCCAAGTAGCCACCTGTTCCATCACTGAGTTTCCTTGTCAGTGTTTCAGAGGACATGCAGCACTAGATAGCATTGTTACTCTACTCTGTTTTGCGTACGTTCACAGCTTGGCTGTTCTGCCTAGTCCCTGGTCGATCATGTCTTCAAATAGTCCATCAGACATGCCTCGCTTCAGTAACAGTGCTTTAAAAGGTAAAACAATCTACCTCTTTGCACTGAAAGTTAAATTCTGCTACAGAATGTGATCATTCTGTTACCCTGATACTGTCTGGGCTAAATTTGCTCATGTTTGCTATGTTATCATTCTCCTGCTCCCTTTTGCTCCGCTGTTGATCTGCATTTAAACTTCATAGCAAGAAGTTCTCCTAAGAAGCCAGACTCTCAGAAAACAGATTTCCATGGGGTAATCTTCTTCTTCAGTAGCTGACGGTCACCTTGCCCAGTCCGTGGCTTCAGCTTGCTTTTTTTTTTCTCCAAGCTTAAATAAATTGAAAATTATTTGGAGACAGTGAAGCTAATTGTCCTAATTAATACAAGTGGGCCCAGGTGGGGATAGAACTTGAGACCAGTCAGGTGGTATGGGTAAAAAACCTCCTCCAGTTGAGAGTTACGTAGTGAAATGGAGAAGTTGGGGATTCCTGAGATTGTGATATTCCTCTGATAAGGTTTTGAGGTTTTTAGTTTGTTTTTAATTTCTGCTTGGATTGTTGTGTAATGTGCTGAATGTATGGATTTTGGATATGAGAGGCCACATCTGAGACAGGGAGGTTACCGTTCCTTTCAAATAAAGAGCACTGAGTGGTTACTCCAGCCTTGTGGCTTTTGTTGATTCTGAAATAGTTAGTAGTGCATTTCATGCTGTGTCAGAATGTGCTAGATTCGTACAGCAGCTGGAGATGTATGCATTAGCCACCAAGTGAAGAAGTACAAGGGAGAGTGCAGGATTTTGTTGTGTTTGTACTAAGCTGTAATTCTGAAATGAAAACTATGACAATGCTAACAAGGTGCATGAAGGGGTGTCTTTTTTTAACAGGAGCTTTTCATATAAATGGTTAAAAAAACCCTTGGAAATCTTTCAAGGTGTAGTTTTTGTGTAAGGAGATGGCAGAATATTATGCTCATCTAACAAGCATCTATCATTTCATTGCTATTTTCTCTGCTCCTTGATCATCCCTCTCCATTTCTGAGCTACCTTTATGTCGGTAGCTGTCACTGAAGACTTCTACTTGCTCCCTTGCATCTGACAAAGATTCTAAGCAGGGCAGATTCCGGTTGTTGACTTTGAGAGTAGATTTTAGCCCAATTTGCATAGATAAGATTTGGCATGCTATCCTGTCCCGAGTGTCTGTTCAGTGAAAAACATGAAGCTGTCTGTGCCTCTATCATTTTGTTTGCCAGCAACCTGGCAAGAAAAACTCTTTTCAAGTTCTGACCTGGCTGATGGCTATTTGATGGCATAGAAAAAGAGGAAAAAAATAGCAGTTGAAGTAGTCCAAAACACATTAATTAGGTAAGGTTTAGACTAACATCCTGCATTTCCCTGTCACCTTCAAGAATGCCATTGAACTATACTTCTAACCACCACACCTTTTTTTGTACCTGTGGACTTAAAGGCTTTGCCCTTAAGGAAAATGACTTCCCCAACCCTGGCAGTAACACAGTTTAAGGTATGGGAATAGGTCAGCCAGTGCCTGTTATGGTCCTGTAGCCACAAGACAATGCATGTTCTCCTTCATAAAAATCTGGCTGGAGTATTATTGTGTGTAACCTATGCTGATTCTAAAAGCAGTATGAATTGTATACATCTTGCACATCAGTTTCAGTGTCTTAAAAAAGGAAGAGTTTTTTTTTTTCCTTCTTCCCCTTCCTTTGAAGTTTTAAAGCAGAACTTGCTGGTGACCCACTTTTGCTAACAGTTCTCTTAACTAACCCCTGTACTCACTTATACATTTTTTTTCTCTTCCACCCACTGTCTGTCTAGCCTGGTTTAAAATTTTTATATATGTACTTTTAAAAAATTGATTAGTTGGAGAGCTGCCCGTTCTTCTGCGCTGTATAATAAGGATTTAAAAACTGCACACTGAATTCTGTATAGTGTAATTAAAACTGACCCAGATTTGGACCTGAGAACACCAGGACTTAGCCAAACTTGCCATGAGCTGAGTTCTGATGGCAGATGGAAGCTAATGAGGACACACTACACTCCAGAATTTCCCAGCTGCTTGGCCCCTTTTTGTACAAACAAGGTTTGGAGTGAAGTCCCAATCCCAAGAGCATGTTTAAGCAAATGTACTGCACCCAGTGTTTTGGGAAACAAGGCAGTGCTGTTGGACTGCTTCGGGAAAATTTTGAGGGATTATTTCTAATGGGCTTTTACTGTGTATCCCAGTGTCATGAATATGCTGTCTTCCATCTTGTCCTAGTCTGAGTGTGATCATATGGTTCAGACCCTATATGAATACCCTCCTCCCATTTCAGCTGGGAGGGTTTCCACTTTAAATTAATGGATTCTTAAGATCCCAAAGTACTGTGTCTCCCTTCAACCTGTGGTTCCCTTAAGTGGATTCAATGTCCTGGGACTATTCAGGCAGATGTAATTGAATCAGTTTGAAGCAGCTGTAGCTGGCATGTGGTCTCTCAGATTGCTAGCACCTGCTTGGTTGGGTTTTTTTGTTGTTTGTAACTCACTAGGGTGAAAATAAGTGCCAAAACCAGCATTGGTCTTGGAGCCGATAAAGCACTCCAGCTCCTATATCCCTTTCCCCTCCTAGCCCAGACACCTCATTACTGGTGCCTGCAATAATGTTGGTAGCGAGCAGAAACAGGTTTATGCTTCCCCTCCAGCTGCCTCCCTCCCCTTCAAGCCACTGCACTGCCAACACTGACTCCCTTCTTCATAAGCAGTAAGACTTAATCGTGCTCAGGTGTGCAGAGCGTCTGTGCCCTCCTTTGAAAATTGGGCAGCCCATGGTTTGCTGTGTCTGATGCAGGCAGCACCAAATTTATCTGCTGCTCTAACAGTCTCACTGCTGGCACGGCAAAGTTACTGTTCTTCATGTGTAACAAATGACCAAGGAGTCCTGGGAGGTTCTGTTCAACACTTCTGCTCCCTTCCTCTGGTGTAGTATACATAGATTCTGGTTACTGTGTTCCTACTCCAGTCAAACTTTTAATATGGTAAGATTTCAGAAGGGAGCGTGAGTCACTTGGTTGCCTCTCTGTATCCTGTGAGTTATTGTAATCAAAGTTCCAATTAAACACAGTAGTGCACTTGGCCAAATACAGTAACAACACACAGTGGTGTGGTTTTCAATGTAATATTAGAAGATAGCATATTGCAACGTTAATTTTTTTAATATATCCCTCCATTGACTTCCCCTTAGTTTGAGCATTTAGTTTATGTGCCTCCCTTTTATTTTGTTCCTCCATGCCCCAGAGATAAAGGATGTATCTGGATTTTTAATTCCAGCTGTTTTCATATTTGGTATTAGCCCCACATCTCACTTGCTCTTTTGCTCTCTCTCTTCTCCCCACCTTTTTTGGGTATTACCACTTATTTCTGGGGTGAGAGGGTTTTGTCCTCAGCTGATGTATGGGACCTGATTGTCTCCTGCAATAGCTTTAAAAATTGCTATTTTGAGGAATTAAAAGTCAATTCCACCAGTGTTCCAGGTTCTGAAGATGTTTCTTTATTTCTTTCTTTTCTTTTAACCTACATCTTGCATTTATATCGCATTGTGAAAGGTTTTGGTTTGTCTGTAGACATTTGGGCTGTAGACAAAGTCTCTCTTCCCATGGAATATTCCATTTCTGCTCCAGCACATGTGTCAATCAACAGCTCTCTGTGGTTTGCTGAGCTCAGGCATTTGAAAGGTATTACTGAAGGCAACTTCTCTGGGGCTCAGAATACAATTTCAGTTCAGCGGAAGTTAAATGCCAGTTTAAACATATAGAATTAATTTGGTTTGGGATTTTTGCAGTATACAGGAGATGTTTCCCTTTATTTATATGTTTTTACAGTACAAAATACTCCTGGTTTTACCTTTTAATTTGCATTGTGTGCTTAGATACCCTGATAAACTACCTTATATAATGTGTAATTGTGAAAGTGGTGCAGCTAAACATTTTAATAGTTGTCTGATGGAACTACAAAGGAAAAAAGAAAAATGGAATTCCAATCAAGACAGAATTGTTTTTACTAATCCAGTGAGATAATGTCACTGCTTGATTTTTCTCTTGTCCTGTTGTGATTTGTAGTGTTTTGTTTGTTTGTGGACTTATTTTGTTTTCTTCCAGTCTACACTCTGTCTTTCCTACTCCCTTTTGGTTAGTCTCAAAATGCCTACCAATGAAAACATCCATCTGTAATGATAGCTTTTGCTACTCTTTGTAGTCTGGAATTGTTGCAGCTGCAGATATCATCTACTGAATAAAATGTCGGCCACCAGTTCTAAGAGGGAAAGCTACTAAGGCTTAAGTTAAGCAACAGACAAGGACTGTGGGTCTCAATTTTAGAGACAGTATTTTAAAACATTTTCGCTACAAGCAACACTTTTTGTGTTGATTAAATAATGGAGAGTAAATATGGAATCTTTTATCTTTTTCAGATGTTTTGAGTACCTAGCATCCTTTGGTGAGATCAGTAGGATTATAGAAGGGAACCTGTTCTTGACACCACAATGAACATAGCACCCATGAATATCTAAATAAATAGCAATAGCAAATTAGAAAATGTTGTTTGTATGCAAAAATACTCAGAGGTGTGGAGGGACAAGTAAAAGAGTAAGTATGCAGGTGTCTATCTTAGGATTTCTTAGTGCCATTTGTAGCCGGCCAGAACAAGAAAGCATCTGCCACTCTTATGGTTGTCATGAAAATAAATATAGTTTTAGGTCAGCGGCAAGTGCTAGCTGATATATTTTATTTCTAGAATGCTTTTTTTTTTTTTTTATGTACTAAAGTTTACTTTAGAAATGTAGGCACTAAATAATTTTGAATTCTACACTAAGTACAAGAGGTAGTAGAGAACTAGCAGGATTTATGTTCTGAAGAAGTCTATCTGGCATAAGCAAAGAGAAAAACACATAGATGTTCTTTTCAGTCTGCTAACATCCTGACGATAAGTTGCAAATGAAGTGGTGTTTATTGTGCTGAACCATGCTTTTTGTACATTTAATTTGAAGGTATCCATTCAGAGACTGTACATCTCTTACTTGGATACTTGATCGATTTTATGTGAAGCGTGCTAGCTTTTTGTGCCTATGCAGTACAGAGCTTTTCAAACTAAGATGTATTAGTAACTAGCACAGGAGGGTGACAGAAAGGACAACAAAGGAAGTTAATAAATTGATAATGAAGCGGGATTATAGAGGATTGAGCATGGATATTAGAACCATTTCAAACATACTTTTTAATCACTACCACTCTACTCTGATTTTGTCTGGTGGCACCACCCTGAAATGTATTATTGAGTATTTGGTAAAAGACCACTTGACTAGTCACTGACTGGCAAGCATGTCCACATCCTTGACAGGGGTCAAGAGGTTAAATGAGTGACAGGCAAGAGTCTTCTTTTTACCATGCAGTCGGCCTCTCTAGAAGAGCCTTTACTTATTTAAGTTGACAAAAATATTTGGAAAACTTGCAGCATGGTGTCTGATCTACAAACATGTCTTTTATTGTCCAGGCTTCACCTTCCATCACTGCATCCTAAACATACAAAGTTAAGAAATTGGTGACCAATTTAATACTGAAGTGAATATTAAAAGATACTGTATTTTGCTTCTCATTAACAAATAAAACTGTGTAAGCAAATCAAACTAATGCAAAATACAGAGGAGGAGATGCTAACAGAAATGAAATGTGCTCTAAATCAGAGAGAATTTTCAAGAAGAAATCCCAACCCAATTCTTCCTGTTCCATTGACCAGGCAGTTTCTTAAAAGAAGTATAAGCTGTCTCATACATACTTAGAACATATAACTCTTGTCCACTACTTAAAGCTTCAGTTTTTGCTTTTCCCAAAATTCTGTGCTTGACAACTGGACAGAAGGCTATGCTGAATTAAATTTTATTGTTCTGGTGTTCTCCATCCTTTTGCAATGCACATAATCAGGAATTCAGCTATGTCCCAAGAAACCCGTTTAACCTAATGAGAGCAAATGGCAATGGGTGTTCCTTACCCGAGATAGCAGTGCCAATGTTTCTGCTTAATTGGGACATATTTGGCTGGTTCCAGTGCTTCAAGTGGTTTTTAAACAGGTGTTTAATGGGTGTGGGATTCTGAACTCTGCCCTTTTGATACAGCAATTGCCAAATAAAGATTAACAGAAATAAAAAGATCTAATACAGAATAATAATTTTTGTCTTTGTATATTTATTCAGCATAATTTTTACTTTAAGTCGCAGGCGGGTGGGGAGGTGTTTCTTCTCATAATTGAGAAAGTCCATTAAATAGAACAACAGGATGTCTAGCAGGGTGTCCTAATTAAAATTACCCTGTAATTTGAACAAAACATTCATTTGTATGTAGCTAAGGTTGACCTAAACCCCATCTAAATCAGGAAAAATTATAATACATTTTTTTTTCTGCTGAAAATGAAACTTAGCATTCTGCCAGCAAACAGCATGGTTCTGTTATTATACAGTATTCAAGAGTAAGGATTTTCTCTTCAGTGTTCAAAAAATAATGTTTTGAGTAAATTTTACAAGAGGTTTCTCTCCTACCTCTACCCTTTGATAGTATTCATTCAACACATGGTTGTGTTTCTGTGGTATTTGAAAGCAGAGACAATTTTGTTCAGTGCATACTGTAAGCCCATCTGAAGCCTTTGGTCGTGGCCAGTGTACTGGTGAACTAATAAGCAACTGAGATAGCAGCTGCTTAGCGGGACTGATTGGCTCAGGCTTGACTTTGCTCTCTGCGACTCCACAGTTTCTGACTGGCTTGGAGTGCGAGCTGGGTAATTTTGTTATCTCGGGGAGTGTGGGCCTGCATACATTATCCAGGCTGTCTGCACAACTGAGGAGATTGTACACTCAGTGTAAAAATGACCTGCTCGTGCTCCGGCTGTCATGCTTTGAAATGCTGCTGAGGCAAATTGTATTTAATATAATTTATCAAACCTAAGTGAATGTTTGAAAGAACTAACTTCAGAAATATAGGTTGTATTTAAAAGGAAACTCACAGCATCCTTAGCTTGACAGAGCTGCTCAAACTGCAGCTTGTGGATGTTGCTTCCACGACACAAGGTGGTGGAAGTTTGTTTATTAATTTATTTATTTATGCACACTTTCTGGGCAGGTTGGAACAGGGAGGATTTTCAAAAATGCTCAAAACTGGTCTGAATATGCCACTGATTGATTCAGCTTAGACTTCTTTGCCATAAGACTTCTTTGCCATTTAAGTGGAAAGAGAATCACACCCTTGTTCCTTTGGATAATCCCACCCGTATGTACAAAGAGCGGAACTAGATAAATGTCAATGCTTAATTTGGTGCAATAGGACTTCCAAGGAATTATTCTTCTGCTCAAATCAGCTTTTACATTTTCATCTCTCAGCTTCAGTAGAGTATATAACAACAAAAGAAAGGGAAGGGAAAAATCTGATGAACGATTTGCTTAACCAACTTTAAGCTCCAAGAAGAATTGTTAAGAAGAAGAAAAAATTTAAATTTGAGGCTGGTATTGTGGTAATAAACTTTTCAACTGATCAAGAGCACATGAATAGAAAGTATTCAAATGTTGGCATAATTTAAAATTTTATGTTCCCATCATTGTTTTAAAGACAGTCAAAACTGATGTGGGCACCTGTTGTAATGTGGAAAGAGTAAAATCAATTCAATCAAACAGGTATTGGCCAAGGTTATTTTATATGTGTGTCTGTACATATATGTTGTCATGTGTATATTTAAGTATGCATGCTTTCCAGTGGACACTAATTTTGCAAACAAACATATTCAGTGGCACCACAAGAAGAATATATGCACAAATGGGTTGTACTGGTAAATGTACCCTAAGGGCAGTTGAAGGAAAATGGGAATCTCCTGTTGGGGAAACCAGCCAAGCCTCTTGTCTAGGAGTTGGATAACTTGAACATGTATAGGTTAGTGTAACAACCCATACAGCTGCCTGTGGTTGATAAAATAACTGTAACCATCTTGAGAGTGTGTGGAAGGCTGGAATGAAAAGTAGTAGTTGTGTGGATGCCATTGCTTCAGACTCAAGTGTACTGGTAAGCATTGTTTTGTTATTGTTGAACAAAAGTCACCAGTTCTTATGCCTGGTCTGGTGTCCTGCCCTTGAGGCCTGGTTGCAACTTCGCAATACAAATTCTATCAGCAGTACTGAAAAGGTGCGTGTTGGTTGTTGAGCTGGCGAAAGCGGGTGAAGATCAGGTGTCTGCACTGATTCTTTTTCTCAGTACTCTAATTTCCAAAGATGCTGAATCTCCTGTGGGTGCTAACTGGCTAGTGAAGCTCTTCCTTAGTGATTCCTTCTCGTGAAGACATTGTGGGTGGTGGTGTCAGGTGATCCCCTACCACCAAAGGATTTCTCTTGTAGCATGTAAAATATTCCAATTCCCTGGAGCAGGGAAGCAAAAGGAAGAGAACTTCAATGTGTTCTGTATTCAGCTGAAATCCAGATACCCATCCTGCACAGCCATTTGGTCAGAGTGGCTTTAGAACTACTGAGGGTTACAAAGTTAGTTTCCAGTAAGATGGAATTGATGTTTCTTTCCTGGAAAGCAGCAAAAGAGATGTATAGTATGGCTACTGTAGAGGTGTAAAGGAGAATTCCTGCTCTGTATCTCCAGGTGTATTTTCTGAAGTCCTTGAAAGATTTTTCAGAAGCTTCACCATCTTCTGTAACAGTGGTTCTTAATCACATGCTTTATCATTTGCCTGTGGCAAGAATGCTGAATTCTTTCCAATTGAGTGGGGGACCTTGCCTTATTGCCTCAGGGAAGTGTTACTCTGTAATGCATGTCACTTGAGGCTAATTCAACCTGCCACTTGGAAAATGCCCTTGGTGCAGATTGTAGCAGTGCACCATTATCTCAAGCTATTTTTCATCAGAGGCAGACTGCATCTGTTCTGTATGATCTGTGTGGCCCAACAGTTTATTTTAGGTTACCATGTGAGGTGGGGTCTTTTTTACCTATAAAGCTGTGATTGGTTTGGCTTCCAGCTGTGTGATAAGAGTATTTCTCCCGTGTCATACCAAAGCAGCCCTAGACATCACAAGGTCTACAGCAGCTTGAACTAATCGGTGTTGATGCTGCTCTGTTGCTGTTCCTCCATTTGAACAGTTCTGCTGCCTCCCTAGCTCTAACCCCCAATGTTTCTGCCTGGATCTTGAGCTGCAGTGAGAGTTTGATGTGGCTGAAAACACATGGAAAAGAAGAAGCCTTCATTCAGCTGAAAGCTCCCTGAACCAGGCACTTACGCAGTCCTGGCTCTAGGGTGGACTTGGGGACATGTGACAAGGAGAGGAAGGAGGTGAGAGAAGGTGGGAATTGTGACTGCTCCAGTTAAAATCAGCTTACATCATAACAGAGCTATGCTTGTAAGGCTCTGGAAATTATAACGCAGTGGTTTCAGCAAGATACAGCTGTGAGCATAGGATTTGATAATCAGGGGAACTGTGGCTTTGGAATTTCCTTCCTCCACTGTTTTCTAATACATCATTTTGGTATATACATCAGAAATGCTGAAGATCACACACCTCAACCTTTCCACCCTTAAAAAGGGAAAATGATATGAAGGCTTGATTAATTTCTTTTATGAGGTTTGGTTGCTGTATGTCACTAGAAGAAGATCAGGCAGAGGGGAAAAAAAAAGAAAACATTTTGTAAGCAGTAGGGAATTTTCCCCTTTGAAAAAGAGCTAAAACTTCATTAACATTTCAGCCAGCTTTAAATTAAAATTTGCATCTGAAAATAATCCATAATGTGTTTTGAGTGCCAGTGAGTCATATTAGGGCAGTATCAGCACAAGTTTCTTGTGTGTACAGCTTGTGATGTGGCTCCTGTATGGTCAGTAACATTGGTATTGTGCCCCTCATGCTGGAGTGAGAATTCCCATGGAATTAACACTTGGCCTTGTGCTGATCATACAAAACCAGTGTGTCCCCAGCCACATGTCTGGGTGGGGCAAACTGAATGGAGCAGATGAGTGCTGGGTCCTGAATTCTACACCTGCTTTGCGTGCAGGCTCACTTGGCCTAGTGCTTTTTACCAAGAATGGTCCTATTCCATTCCATTGCAATAGGTCTGTTTACACCAGAAGTGGTTTCTCTTGTAACTCTGTAAATCTCTAATGTTCTCTTGTAATTTCTGTAGGACAGGCCCTTTGAACATGCCACCAGAGTGACTGGGTCATCTTTCACCCATCCCTACACCACTGATTGGTGATAGTTTAATTTTTCTGCCCCACTGAGCACCAGGCATTGAGTTTGATGTTGGGAGGAGAGGTCTGAAGTTAAGCTAGCAGCTCTGCTGTGCAGACAGGACAAATTGGAAAACTGCCTGTATCACTAGGTTTTGCACATGTGAGAGCGTGTAGGCATCTGCAGCAAGCAGCCTGAAATGGCTTTTTTTTCTGCAAGGTTTTTATATGAAGTCTACATGGATTAGATCTGTAGCTGTCCAGAGCAATTGGTACCCCAACTGCAGAGCCTTTGGAGAAAAACACTTTGCTGATTGTATCATGCTTTTGGTAGGGCATGTGCTGGAGTTCCTGACAATTGTTTCTAAAGGGTTTTCCTTCATGCAAGGTCTTAAAAGATAATTTTCTCCTCTTTTGTTCCCCCCTCTCTCCTCAGGGAACTAGAGGGCTTGACGCATCCTTTACATCCGGCATTTACTCTGACCACAGTCCCTCCCTGTTCTCACAAGCAGAGCCCAGCCCTGCTTCCCTTCCTGTTGATTCCCAGTCAGCTACATGGTAAGTTTTCATTATCTCTAGACTTGTTGCCATGAGGTAAAGCTCTGGCAGACTCTCTCTAAAATCCATTAGCACTGGGCATTGAGGGCAGAGCACTTCATGCCCATCAGAGATCGTTCAGTTGCATTCCAGGCTGGCTGCAAGGAAAGGAAGATAGTATTGAATTAGCATTGGAGCTGAACTTCAGCATAGATTGTTAGAGGAATAAAATATGAAGTAAAATATGTGACAGAATTAAATCCATCAGTTCTAATAAAAGAAACAGAAGAAAGCAAAGAAATATTGGACCCTTAAATCCCATTAACCAGGCCAGAGAGAGAATGCGTTAAAAGGAAGCTGCACTGTATCTTTTTTCATTGTTTGATGAAATAATCTTTTTCACCCTTTAAGTAGTGTGTTTAAAACTCCTAGTATTTCTGAAACAAAGGGAATATACAGCCACCGAGCTAGCTGGTTTTTATACCTTCCTTTCTGGGTATTGTCCTTCAGTGCAATACAGAGCCATTTCTTTGTTCTCACAAGCTAGCAGTTAAATTGTATGTAAATGTATGCAAATTAGATGCTGTCTAATAAAGAGAGTCATTAGATGGAAGAAATATTTAGTTTAGGGGGAAAAAAGAGAAGAAAGCAGGTGTATTTTGCAATAGAAAATGTAAGATTGCAAAAGCCCCTCAAACTTTGGGTGAAGGCTTTTTATAAAGCCATTAAAATATTTTCTAAAAGGTTTGCCCTACTCTTGGTC
This sequence comes from Euphonia xanthogaster, assembly GCA_034509185.1. Classification (NCBI taxonomy): domain Eukaryota; kingdom Metazoa; phylum Chordata; class Aves; order Passeriformes; family Fringillidae; genus Euphonia; species Euphonia xanthogaster. Next base: position 22,225,600 of record JAYDZK010000001.1, on the reverse strand, counting down.
CTATTTTCTGTGTGATTTTTTTGTATGTGCACTTCTGTGTTCCTAAAACTCACTGGCTGTGCTATACGTACAGACATGTAAGTATTGTACTCATAAGTATTTCATTTCTTTAAATCATGTAGCTATGAATTTACACACGAGTACCTTGTACTAGGGTGTGTTTTCTGCTTACTGAGTAGATAGAGGTGGAATTCATGTGGTAAATTTTATTTTCATAGGTTGATTTATTCATTGTATGCCCTGAATGGATACCTTTTCTCACTAAATCATCTTCCTCCATTTTGTCAACCCTCTTCTCAACAATTTTAAAGCTTTATTTTTTCCCCATTTTATTTATTCACCAGTACTCAGTGCCAGATGCATTTCCATTCTTTCACTTACATTTTCTGCCAAGTTATCCCTTTTGAGGTATGGACCCGATTTAAGCCTGAAGCAGCAATGACCTTTCTAAACATGAAGTTGCAGCTTTACTGTCAGGGATCATAACACTGAAATGCTCAGAATGTGAAGTTTTGTGTCATCCAAAACTGGAGATTCCACCCCTATGGGTGGAGCACTTGCATCCATCTGGGTTCTGAAAGATTTAAAATACATGAACCTTATTTTCTTGCCACTTCTAAGGAGATGAAATTTGATACTTTTCTCTCTCTGCATTTTGAATTTCTACTCCTGATCTTTCAGCACTTCTGTTTGAGTGGACCAGCATACAAAAGTGATATGGCTCAATTATCTTCAAGTCTTTCTTGTATTTTGTTTCTGGTGGGCAGTTAGCGTGGTTTCAGGCAGAGACAATAGCTGTATGTCAACTTGCCTATTTTTTCTGTTGCAGTTTTGCTAGTCTGGAAGTCTAAAGACATATATGTATATGTGTATAAAATATATGTATATAAAAATAATGTTGTTTAAATATTTACATACAAAGCCAAAGGATTGGCTTCCTTCCCAGAATTACTGGAACTACCTTCCCCAGGAACATTTGGACTTGAGAAATCTCTACAGCAACACATTTTTACTGAAACTAAACAACTTGTGAAGTGAGTAACTAGCTCTGTACCCTTCGTTGTTCATATGGGTTCTTTTGCTTAGAGTGATGGAGAGGCCTCTCTGCATGGGTAGTTCATTTCCAGTTAATTATGATAAGATTATCTTTTATTTGCCATTTCCATCCCTCAGTTCCTCATTGGCTTATTTTATGAGAGAGATTATACAAGGGAAGCTTGGACAGAGTGGGAATATGTTTGCCACAGTTCTAGGACAGGTCCATGCTGCATCTGAGCAGTGTGTGAAGTCTGGGCACTGCATTCCTTTCTGGACTGCTAAAGAGCAGTCAGAATGATCACACAGAACAAGCTGACCCCCAGCTCCCCAGTGTCCCAGCCACCCTGGCCTTAGCAGTCAGCAGAGAAGCCGTAAAGTGTCTGCTATCCAGTGGGAAATGTAGGCAGGGTGATTGTAAGGGCATGGTGGAGGTTTGGCAGTGAATATTTCAGGTACTCTTGAAGGCATGATAGAAGATTGTGAGGAATGCAAGGGAAATCTGAGCTGTAATGTAAGGATGCTAGGAATGAGGTTAAATTGAGGAATAACATGGGATATATTGGTGACTAGGAGGGATGAACCCATGTTAGGAAGCAGAAAATGTTGGTGTTTTACTGACTCACTTGTGGCACCACTCTTCTAAGCTGCCTGGTATGGAATGTCCAGGAGAATTGAGTCATAAGTGATGCAGGCATTTAACATGGATTTTAACACAGAGTTTGCAATCTAGGTAGGTGTAGTTTTGCACATTCTTCAGATTTTTGAAGGTGGTGATTAATCTGGAAATCCTAATTGGGAGATTTACACTGGACATGGGACAGGCTATCAAACAAAGTACCTTCTGTCTCTCACATTATTGATGAGGTTGCAAAAAATACACGTAGATGAGTGATACTCAGATGGGGGAAGAACAGTGTAGGCATAGGGGCAGGGATCTGATGAATTCCGTATTTCTTCCCATGCTTCCTGTGGTCTGGAATAATTGTTCGGGGCAGGAGAGAATTCAGTGCCTACCTACCTTTGAGGCTATGCATCTTGCTGCCTTATCCATCTCAACGATAACAATAATACAGCTTTCTTACTCTTGAAGTACATTACAAGCATATATATGCATTAAAAGATGTGAGGCTTCTGTATCTTGTGATGATTAATCCAATAACAATACTGTAGACAGATATGGGAACCAAACCCCTGGTGCATCAGATCGGGCGTCCATCCTGTTCATGTCTTCAGCTTCAGCAGGGGGAGGCACAAGAAATCCTAAGTTGTAATAGTGGAACAGCTAATTTTTTTTGTTAGTGATCTTGATAGTGAATGAGAAGTTTTAAAGCTGTACCTCTCAGGAGCTTGTGCAACTTTAAAGAAATAGTTTTAAGAAATAAAATATGCCACCCTAAACTAATCCTAGAGCTAATGAACAGGCATTGGGACTAGCAGCTTTTGCTATTACCTACTGCTTATTATTGTTATTATTATTATTTCTTTTTAATTATGCAAAGTGCTAATCAGTTTGATTATGCACAGTGCTAATCAGGTTAATTATGCAAAGTGCTAATCAGTTATTCTCTAAGCACACGAGGAGAGCAGAGGTGCTGGCAGTGAATGGTGGTTCTAGATGGGGGTAGTCACGGCAGTCATTCCTTATTAAAAGAGGAGTAGGTGAGATGATAGGGGTTTTTGCTTCCATTAAAAAGTAAATAAAAAAAAAAAAAGGAAAGCCGTGAGGGGGATAGTTCTGATGGGGTAATTCTTCTTTCACAGCAAGGCAGACTTTTTTTCCAAGTCATCTCATGCTGTTGGATAATTTCTGTAGGAGTTTGAGTGCACTGATTTGTGCAAATGTATTGCAGGGAAGTATTTTAATGGCAAGGGTGCAAGGTGCGCCCACTTAATAGGTTGGGGTGCATAACTAGAAAAATCGCAAGTTAAGGGAGTTTGGTCAATCTAACAGTCACCTTTTAAGCACTGGTAATTGGGATAGTGATAATGTAAGGTGGATGGCAGTTGTTTATGTGTTATTATGGCTGAAGATTCTGTATGCGCATACAAAATGTGTTTCTTTCCGTGTATTGCCTTTAAAAGCTGCAGGAATGTAGGGTTCCTTATCAGTGGAATGTATGTTAGGCTGTGTTTCTTCTTTCCCTTTAGTACTAAATTAAAAACTAGAATTTTGGATTCCTGTGAAACAAGATCTGTTTTCACTAAGCTATGTTCACCCATCAATTACAGAAGATTCAGTGTGTCTCTCTTACTATGCTCAGTGTCTAATATCTAACCAGCATTCCTTATTTGATTATGTTTCAGTACTGGTGTGGGATACATAAGCAGTACTTTTTTCAGTTAGTAATGGGGATGACATTCCCAGAGCAGAAAGCTACTTGCTCATAAAAGTCCTGGGTAAAGGATCTTAAGAGATTTTTGAAGTCATTAAAACAAAAGACTGTTTCCTATAAGGCCATCGGTACTAGAAGATTACTACACCAGCAATGTCAGAGAAATTTTCCTTGAAAAATTAAGCATTGAAGGCACTAACTTATGGGGAGGCATGACAAACTTTAAAGTGCATTTAGGGTAGGAAGTAAAGCAAAGAATCACTAATATATGGCTTAAACCAGAGCCTGAAAATTAATAATATTTCCTTCTTGGCTTTGTGACTACTCCACAAGACACTGATCCTTAAAACAAGTTTACTACCAATTATGTGGTCACAGATGTTCATCTGTTCTTATAAATTCTTTCTGGTATTAGAAATCTAGACAAATCAATCATTCAGCATCAAGTCTAGTGCCTTAGATCTGGAGGAGGGGAGTATGTGATGCAAATAACTTAATTGAGAGGGGGACACACCAGACACAGTGTCCTGAGACTGAATTCTTTGCTGTCTGAGCATCCACATCTTTTCAAATCCTGAGAAAAGGAAACAGAAGGTTTCATTTTCCTGTGAGTATTTCCCTATAGTATGTTAAAGCTTCTTTAGAATCAGAAGACCTTTGGAAGGCCAACAGCATAAACTCCACTACATAGTATTTGCATCTTAGAAATATAAATCTACCTGAGACATAATCATAACTTCTGTTGAATTTCACCATATCAGATGGCTGTCCTTCTGACAAATTGGGGAACTAGAAAAGCAAAACTCACATTCTGCTCCTAATCCTACTGCTGTCTTTGTAACCCTGATAAATTGCATTACCTTGAAGGCAAAGTATGGGTAATGACACAGACCTGAGGCAGAGGAGGTGCTTTGTGAGGCAAGCATATTGTTTGCAAAGTACTTTGATATCTCTGAACTAAAAGGGTTATAGAAATCCTGTGTACTGTAGGGAATTGTATTATTAGGAATCATCACCAAATCTTGTGATATTGTGTAAATTAGTGCAAGATGGTACCAAAATAGTTTGTGTATTCCTAAAGAGTGAAATAAGTGGATGGAGAAAACTCAGTTGCCTTCACATGAAACTAATGAATTAGCAGCAAATGAGGAAACCCCAAAAAGGAAATCTGTGCCTCCTGTGCTTGAAGAAGTGTGCCCTGAGTGAACAGGGAAGTCAATTGTTTGTATGGCAGAAAGTCATTGCTTCAAAACTCCTTTTGCATTTTATTGAGGACCTGGTGTTCAGAGGTGCAGGCTAACTGCTACTCAGCCCAGTAGGAGCTGAGTCTGCTCATTGGCATTCACACAACTGGGAGCTGGTGGAGAATTAATAACAATAAGATTTTAAACGTTCAGCCTGACCTTTTAAAGTTACTGACCTGCATTCAGGTTACAAATACACAGCAATTTTCTCTTGAGCTGCAAAGATTCTAAATGTAAAATCAGTAACTCAATCAGACTAGCAGCCCTTCTCCTCTCTGTTCTCTCCTGCCTAGCTGCCATGACTGGAGTAAAGGAACAAGAAAACTATCTAAACATATCCATATCTTACTGTGAGACCAGTACTTGGAAGAAGCCCCACCGTCATAAACTAACACAAAGTGACACATTGTTTAAAAAGTTATTTCCAATGTCTTCTCCCATTGATCTTCTTCAAGGAAGATAAATAAACACTGTGTGTGGTGCAGCCAGACTGAGTATTTTTGCTGGTACGAATGTTTATACATTCTCTGGTGGTTGTTTGTAATGCTGTTTGTTGACTGTGAATTCCAGACCTGCATGTTTGTAATGTATATATTTACAGGAGCAGTGCAGTTTGGGGAGTGCAGTCAGGGTAGTGCCTCTCATGAACACTACCAGGTGAATAGTGGGAGGTTTGTTTTTCTCCTCCTTCCAAAGTAGTGAATTTGTCTTTGCACTCCCAGTGAAAGGGATGGCTGTGGTGGCAGGAACTTCAGTAAAGCAGGACTTTCAGGTCCATGAGGAAAGCCATATAGGATTTGTCTGGTAGCGTCAAGTTTTGGGTTTTTTTACCTTTTCATTTAATTAACAAATAACTCTATTGCACTGTCAGTTCATTCAGTGGTGATGAGGATGATGTGTGTTTTCTCTCAGGAGGAAGTGACTGAGGTTGTTACAGATGGCAAAATTCCTGTTGGCTGAGACCCCTCCTGCCCCTCTGTTCCTGTTTCACAGTTCTCTCTCTGGTCTTTGAAAAAAATCGTCCCTTTCTCACTTATTGTTATTACCAGCACCTTAATCCCCAGGGCAGTGGGATTGTGTAGAAGATTTGGGGAATGATGCAGGCACTTTCTTCCACTAAACTGAATGAGCATAGCTGCCTGAACATAATGTATGTGCAGGAAGAGTTCAGCTTAATCAGTCACCATTTCTCCTATTAAGTGGATTCTCCCTCGAACCCATGCTTCTGTTGTGTTTGCGTAAGTTAAAATTATATGTTTTGGATGTTCCAGCTTGACTTGCACTTTCCTTTCTGCTCTCTCGTGCACTTTATCTACATTTATTAGACGATGGTTTCGTTGCCTTTCAGTTGCCATCACAGAAACCACTCTCAATTGAGTGTAAGCTTTATTAACATGTAACAAATTTTAATTAGTTTTAGTAGCTTTAAACATAAGTTTTAGGAGAGCTGTTTCTGCCTCAGGTGGGCTGTTTATAAATCTGCTACTAGAAAAAAACATTCTGCTTTGCCCATGCTAAAAATCTTCTGATAACATCTAAGAGTTCTTGTGTCTTCATGGATTGGATTGAAATCAACTGAAGGACCTTTGTGGCAGGGAAGTTTGTTTTTTTTTATTCTACTCTATGCTTGTGCATCTCACCACCCTGACAATAGCTGTTCCATGAAAATAAGAAGGACCTACTGCAATTATGAGCTTCTTAATGAAGCCTCTCAAAAGGCAGAGGTGTGTCTGGTGGTCCTGCAGCTCACCATACTGTTGATGGCCACAAAACCCTGATATGTTGTTATGTAGAAGATGCTCTTTTTCGCTTGGCTGTTTGGAAATTCAGGGACTTAAATGCATGGGGAGGAAAAAAAAGTGAAATAATATTTCATTTACCTAAAGTCACATCTGTGAGCACTGGAACTGAAATTGACAGAGCAACCTTAATTCAACTTTCCTACGCTTTTCCAGTTTTGATGTGATCACATGCTGGTTTTGGTGGGAACCAGTCTTCTCATAAAACACCTGATGGACCTGGTCTGTGATAGAATAATTCCAGAGTTTTTTTAGTAAGCAGCTGTCTTCTTTAGGGCCAGTTGCCTCACTTACTGTAAACACTGAAAATTGTTTAGTAAATGAGGCAGAACGTAGCAGAAAAAAAATGGTGCTTTTATTCTCAAGATTACGGTAAGAGCATGCATGTGCTTAAAGCAAAAAATATGCTTGAATTGAGTTGCTTGTAAAATCAGACATCTTTTGGTGGGTTGAAAAGCAAGCTAGTATTTCTGCTTTCTCTTACCAGTTCACTTATTTGTTTTAACTCTTCACTATTTCTGCCTTTTAAACCATTCTGTTTGATTTCCTTTAAAGAAAAAAAATAAAGTCAATACCAGTAGTTACAGCCTACCCTGGGCTTGCATCACTTTTCTGGTATGCGAAAGACTGTTTTTTCCTTTTTTGTGGGTTTTTTTTTTTCCTTACTCTCCCTATGAAATTGCAGTTTCCAGGATTTTGACTTTCAGTTGGTAGGAAATGCACTATGTTCCACATTTATTCACTGACAAAAGTGCACACAACTCTTCCTGACACTTTGACAGTTTAGTGGGAGATGCAGTTCTAAGTTGAATGTGTCTGTCTCTAGCCAGGTCCGTTTTCTAAGCACTGGAAATTCAGCTGTTTTCTTGCGAATTCTTTTTTTCATATTTTATTACTTCAGAGTGAATACAAAGAGTACTTGTTTCTTTCTTTCTTCCTTTCTTTCTTTTTCTTTTTTTTTTCCCTCCAGTTGACACAATCAGTATTATTTGAAGGAAAAAAAATTGCACACAGAATGGAAAATAGGGTGGGAAAATGTAATAGGAACTGCAAATCTTTTCTGTCTTGTCTGAGTAAATGAGAGCTGATGAGAGATGCTGCACAATGAGGTCTAGGGAATGCTTGCTGAACTGGTATATAAAGATTGTTTCATTTTGCTTCATTTCATTTTACTGTATTGAATTTGAAAGGGAAAATTGCAGCGGACATGAAAGTTTGCTGTAGAAACACCTTCAGTTGCAGTACCCTTGACGTGAACCTGGGCAAACATGAAAAGGAACGTTAAATAAAGTAGTGTATGAATTGTGTAGGTGTGCTTCAGAAGCTACTTTTTGAAGAGTGCCCTTTCACAAAGAGTGGCCCTGCCTCTCAGGTTATTCTGCTACTTCTGTTTTTAATCTCTTAAGGAGTCATCTTGGGTTGTCTTTTGGTTTTTTTTGTAATTTGGTGGTGGGGGAGAGAAGTCAAAACCATACTGTTTTGCAAGGCTATGTGGTAGCATTTTTGAATGCCGCTTTTCAAGAAGACTGGAAGATTATTTCCTCCCCCACCCTAAAGGTTCTTCTTCCCTTTCAAATGAGTATAACTCAGGGGAACTTGGTTCTAGGTGGAATACTACTACAACAGTGCACTCCTCAACAGACAATTTTACTTTTACCTTGCATGTTACAAGCTGCAGTCAGTGCTTCTGTCCAACTGGAGTAACTGCATATTGTTTGCTGGAAGGAGCAGGTGTGAGTCAGGTTAATCTGAATTTTTTTTTCTTGTGCTACCTTAGGCATTGTTAATTCTCAAAAAACATAGGCTTTTTTATGCCTGAGTCAAAGTCAGTTGGTTATGTCTGAAGTAATGCATCACAAATAGCAAGCATTGCTGTGTAATAGCTGTGACAATGCACAATATAAGATTTGACACTCCCGCCAGAGCCATTACCCTTGGGAGAGATCTTTGATGATAAAACATCTAAACATTAAACTTTTTTTCTAATCTAAATATGTAAATTGTAATGTTCAGAAGCAAGATTCAGCATCCCTGTCTTCAGAGTCCAGTTGGTGTGTTCTCATGGCAGGTTTGTGTCATGAGCAGATTTAAGACTCTTCTCCTGGAAAACCTTTTTGCCATCTGGAAACTTCTGGATTTCTGTGAGGTGGGCATGCTTGGCAAGCATTTGCCTGGAAAGCATTTTGCTTTGTACACACCTTCCATAATTAAAGTCCTAGAGAGTGAAGAGGTGGGAGTAACATTGGTGGGCACTGGAAGAGAAACAAAGGGGGGTGGTTTTACTTTTCTCCAAGCAAAGGGGTGGTTTAATGGCATTGTGTAACATAACTCTTCTGCTACTCTGAGGGTTAGGGAATGATTGGGTAGGTTATTTAATTCCTCCCCCCTCTGCCCCTGCCCTTAACACTGCCTCTAAATGGAGACCTGCAAGTGCAAGGGGACCCATAGGGGTATCAGTGTCTCTGGATGTGACTCATCCCAGGGAACGTCGGTCGGTCGGTCAGCTCAGTATCTAAAATCTGGGTGTTGCTAAGTGCCATGATTCATGATCCTAGTTCAAGCACAATCCACTTCTTTTCATGGCTGTGGCTTTGGAAGTGGAAGGGTTCCTTATTGTTTTTTGTTGTTTTTTTTTTTTTTTCCAGATAAACTTCATAGGCTCAGACAGGGAAATCTTGGATAACAGAAGAGAAGTGACAAAACCAAAATTTTTCTTGACCTAGGAGTGGATGGCTCATGGAAAAGGGACAAAGTTTTACCAGTCTCATGAGTAGATGTAATGGCTATGGAGCATTAAGCAAAGATCAAAGAATTTAAAAGCTGATTAAAATGCAGAACATGTTGGGATATTTGGGGGATGGGGTAAGGCAATCACTCCTTCCTGTAAATTTTTCTAGTCAGAGTCTTTATGCTGTGCAGTCTGACTAGCTACGCTATTTCATATACAATAGTAATTCAAGGAATATTCTCTTTAGCAGAATAAACAAATTTTTGCTGCTTGACATGTGAAATGTTTGTGCTAGTAAATTCCACAGACAGCCTCTTCCCCCCCACCCCAGTATTGTTTTGTCTGATTATACAATCTTGAAAGTTTAGAATTGACTGGTTTACTGTAAGAAGCATTAAGTAAATGTAATCTCCCTATTTTTAATACAGAAGCTCAAATTTCATGTGAGATCACACCAGTACTCCAGTGTAATTAAGTTTATGGTTTTCTTATGCACTTCAAATGCCTGTGATGTGCAGTTAATAGTATTTTTCAGACAAGTATTAGGACACCTCAGCAGTGATGCCAGTGTGGGATGGTGTCTAACAACACTGCAGACACCACAGAACAAAGGAAAATGCATGACCCTGTTATATTTTGTCTAAAAATACTCATGCCAGCAGAACTCTTTTTTTAACCTGAGTTTAGAGAGTGATAAGGCTTTAAATTAGAGTGGAGCTTCATAAATGAATCAGTCATGAAACAAGATTTCCAAGCTTGTCTTTAAGTCCAGTGTGTATTGAGAGTGAAATATGGCTGGATATTAGATCTTCTGCAACTTAGATTTTATATAAGGGATGTACCCCAAGTCCGTTTTCTGCTATGCAGATTTTTGCCATGAGCTGTTATAAGACTGCATGGGAGAAAAGCTTTGGATGAACTTTTCATCTGTTTACATAAATACATATACATTTTTTGTTTGTTTGCTTGCTTTCTTAAAGGAATCATGATTTTTCAATACCAGAGCATTCTTTTTTGTATTTCTTAGGAAAGAAAATAATACTGAAGATGACTAAGAATTCCAAAGAAGTGAGCTGGAATAAGTTATAAAAACCATTTTATTAAAAAAATACTTAATTTAAACTGGTGGAGATTTTTTGTTTACTTCAAAGAAGTTTTGATTTTCAAATGTTTTGAAGATGAGGGCCAAAATTTTCATTTCATGAGGAGGAACAATGTTTCTGACTTGGCTCCATCTGACATGCTTGTTGAACACTGAAACTTAAAATTGTACTTACTCAGGCTTGGATGTAGAGCCGAATCTGCACATACAGTGTGTGTGACAGCTCTGTAAATTAGAATGAGACCTGATTATTCCAATATCTTGGACTGTCTGGGCCTGAGTCTGCAGCATCAAGAGTTTGTGATTCTTGAGATTTGGCTTGGTTGTGTATAGAAGAGTTTGAAATGAGCCCCTGGTTCCTTTCTGAAATGATTCCCTCTGATACAATGGGACTGTCAGGCTTGCTGACAGTAATGGCAAAGATCTCACATGTCAGTAAAGCCTCTCCTTTGGAAAGCTGAAGAACAGCTTGCTTTATGTAAGTATTTAGGGACACAGCAAAGACCAATAGGTGATATGTGGGCCGTGTTTTCAGTCACCTTTCCAGCTCCTGAGCTAACACCTGTGCTGTGTTGTGGGGACAGCAGATCTGGGAAGTCCCTGGCAGGTATCCATAGAGTAGCCCTTCCCTTACTTTATTAAAACAGCACATGCAAATGCTAACCAACTGTTTTGTTCATGCAGATCTTTGCCCATGCAAATTTAGATTGCTGGTTTCCTTCATTACACATAAAGGGGTTGGAATGTCCTTTTGAGTGGGAAATAATAGCCAGGATAGTTCAGTAGCACCACTTTTTATTCTGTTTGCTCCTTAATCAAAACGAGAACGAGGCAGACTTCAGTGTGACTGGTGCAGCAGTGAGGACTACGGGGTTTGGCCCCACAGGTATTAACTTGTGTCAGTCCTATGAGGAACTTTCTTTGTGTGCTATCTGCCTTTTAGGGGGACTCTTGGGGGCAGCAAGCAGCACGGTTGGGACAGGCAGTGGGAGTACTTGCTGTGGCTTCAACTGCCCGTTGCTGGCTGGGAAATGCTAATTGACATTTGAGAGAACGTACTCTATATGAGAAAGTGATGAGTGAATGGAAATTAAAACAAAAGGGTTGAAAATAGAGCTGTAATCAATCTAGCCCTATATCTCAATAAGCCAGGGGCAGTATTTTATAGTGAATTTGGGGCAGATATTGCAGCAAGTGGCACAATAGCAAGGGGTCTTCCCCCCACTCCCTCCTCCCCTGCCATTAAATCTACATTTGGAAGGTGGATGGTGCTGACTCATAAATTAAATTGGGGTAATACATACAGTGTATATATATTTCTGTCACTTTGTCTCAAATTAAACACGAACCTTCTCCCCTGACAAGATGATAGAAAAGTTAATTGCTCGCCCTGGCTTTAAATTGGAATTTGAATTTGCAAAATGCTAAAGGTTTATGAGATCTAAATCATGAGGAGCTTAAATTACATTCCTGTGATAAAATATTAATAAATCAATTAAAACATAAGCCGAGTATAATATTACTTTTTTTGTAGGAACCTTGAACACAATAATTCATTAGAGTGTGCAGTAACAATTATTGTATCTTTTTTAATTTTCTTTTTATTAGTTTCTCTTTTTTTAAACTGGGGAAAAGGCAACATCAGATGGGAAAACACCACACAATGGTGGAATATTATCCTGGTACCAAATCTAGTCATCTCCTAGTAACGATGCATGTACATACAAAAGCATTTGAACACCCTGAGCTCCACACTTTGCAGCATGGCTCCAATATAACAAGACTCACTCACTGAAAGCTGGGAGCTCTTTTTCCCCTTTCACCATTGGAAAGAAGGGCAGTAGCATAGGAAGATGGGAAAAAACCTTGCTGCAACTGTTTTATTTTTTTTTTTCTTTTCCTGCTTCTTTCCATGACATTTTATCCTTTTCTTAGTTTTCCTTCTCCATTCTCTTGATTGGTATAAGATTGGTATGATTTCAGTGTCAAAACTATGAAAAAATTCACAGATCTCTCTGTAAAACTGGCCTGAGTTTTGTGTTGGGGAGAGTCAGATTAGACTTGGATTTTGTTGCTAGATTTTTAGTTATGTTTTGAACAACTCTCACAGCTCTAATCTTTACATAACCCATTTCTGTGTACTATATAAAGAGCACTCCAGGCACAGTATGGAACTTAGTTATTATTTGAGGAAGGAGGTGTTATGCTAGCTCAGCATGCATTTCTTATATGCAAACATTAATACACAAGGAATGCAATTATTACATATACCTGCACACCTCTAGTGCCTGTGAAGGTGCAGATTCCTTTGTCAAGTGCTTCTTACCTTCTGTGAAATGACTGGACTGCATGTCTCATACAGCTATGCTTAGTAAAGGGTCTAATTGCTATTATTACATTATTTGTGTTTGAATTCTTGAAAGGTTATTTAGTACAAATTACGCGCTAGTGCCAACTTGGCAGCTCTGGGGACTGAAGTCTGCCATACACATCCATAGGGTAGGTCCCATGGCTGAGTGCGCTCTCCCCACCCTTCCCTGCACTTCGGAGTCGTGCACAGCCGTCACTCCTGGTGACCTTGGAGGGTCTACTGCAGACTCTCTTGGTTTTGCCCTTTGCAGCTTAGACCATGGCTCGTGCAGATCCTGTGTGCTGCAGCCAAGGGTTTTTGATGAAGCTGGAGCATCTCAATAGAAGCCCCAGCCTGGTGCCCCTCTCCGGGGACGGGAGGGCTGTGCAGGAGGCGGCAGGGAAGGGGTGCACAGCTGCTGCTCCCGCCTCTCCTGCGAGCAGCCCGCAGCCATCTCCCTGCAGCAGCACGGGGCAGCTGCATTGGCCAGCTGAAAGCAGCCAGGGCCAGAGTCAGCTGGAGAAAACAGCGACAGGAGATCCAGGAGCAGGTGGTGGCTTGTGCTTCTAACCACCTGTCTGAGTAATGCTTCCCTGTGCTGCCCAGAAGCTATGGCAGGCTCCAGTTTTCCCTGGATATGGGATCCCTCATGATGCTCAGGGCTCTCCTCATGGTGGCACCATAATGAGTTCATTGAAGGATCCTGCTTTACTGTGCTCCTGGCTGTCCTAACGGGAGTGACCTCAACCTAAAATTAAATCTTTGTTTTCACAGGCTTTTGCATTTGCTGTCCCTCTGCTGATGAGACCAGGCAGGGTCTGTTGTAGTGATGCAGAATAAAACCAAACTTTGTGTTTCTAAGCACATGTACCATGTCAGTACTGCTAAGCTCCTCATCAATATTAAAGAGTCAGTTGTTAGTTTTTACATGCATTGCTTTTCATTTTTCCCATTTCATGAAGGGGGGATCTGAGAAAAGTCACTTTCCACCAGGTCTCAGTGTCACGTAGCAAACCAGTGGTGGCAATTCAATTGACTACATGACTACAGCTGCCCACCCTTACACTGAACCTCACTAAAACTGGAGAAATACCTGTTCATCAGGAAGTAAATGATCATTGAGCTTGTTTTGTGCAGACTGAGAAGCAGCCATCAGATGCAATTAGCCTCTTGTGGCTACCAAAATGAGGTACATTTAAACAAACAAGCTAAAACTGAAGGATTCTTATCACCAACATGGTCTGATCTTCCTTTGTTATGATTGCAATAGATTGTTGAGGGTTGACCCAGTATTATTTATTCATGGCTCTTGATAATTACATTTACTCAATAGATTCCATACTTCACAATTCCTGTTATAGAGTGTGACTGAATATTTGTGCATTCTTGTAAATAAATTTTTTTAATTGGATCAGTCAAAATTCATGTGTATGTATAGGGAGGTGTTCCAGATTTTTCTTGTGTACTGGGATAACTTTCAGCACAAGTGAAGAAAACTTTTTAATACCAAGTTATTTGTCACTGTTGCCTTTCATTGAGTCATAGGTGTGGTGAAGTCTTGGAATCATAAAATGGTAAGGGGTTCGAATGGACCTTAAAGATCATCTAGTCCCAGTCCCTCACCTGCCATGGGCAGGGACACCTCCCACTAGACCAGGCTGCTCAATGCCTTGTCCTTGTCCTTGACTTTGAACCCTGACAGAGTTGGGCAATCCACAACTTCCCTGGGAACCTGTCGCAGTGCTTTCTCTGTGGCACACTGTCCTTGCTGGGAGGTGAAGTAGACTAAATGCGTAAGAGCATTGTTGACTCCTGCCCCGTGCAGGGGTGGAGGATTCTTTTTTAGCCATGGGTGACATCAGGTGCTTGAGGTGCTGAGTTCAGACTACGTATGGGCTCATAAAAATGGAGAGGAGGACATGGACTGGCCAGTGCCAGTACAGGGAGTACCCTACAGTTTTGAGGACCATCCTCTCAAAAATTTTACTTCCCTGTCCCACTTGGGGACCACCATCTCTTCCTTACTGTGCCCCAGAGAGGCAGCCAGAGGACGGACGGACAGACGCTGCAGAAAGTGCCTGTTGGGGGCACTGAGTTTCTCGCCGATGATGGTAAACATGATTTGGCTCCTGTGCTCTTGTAATCAGGCTTACTCTTGCTGAAACAGAGATTGCTCTATTGCAGTGCCAGGCCTGTAGCAATACCAACTGTTTAATAATTAACAGGCCCTGGTTGTTGGCAGCAGCTCCTGTTCCCCGGCCCCGCCAACGCGGAGTGCCCCTTCCATGCACTTCCCATCCCTTCCCTTACCTGCCCGCCTGTGCTCTGGAGGGCGGAGCAGTGCTGTGGTCAGCAGAGGTGGAAGCAGTGCAGAGACATCCGTTGCTGTCTAATCTGCTTGGTTCATTTTTCTCCAGGGACCTGGGGTGATGCAGCGAGCATGCAGTGCTTTGGCAGCACTAACAATGGCTGGGCTGTCATTGTAGATAATATTACAGACTTTTGCCTGATGCACGGGGCATTTTAGTCCTCTGCTCAGCTCCCCATTCGCTAAGGTCTTGTTTTCTCTAACTTTATTTTTTTTCTTGGAGGGGTGAAATAGGTAGTGGAAGAGGCAAGTTTCCTGTGAATTAAGAAATAAAGCAATGGGCTTAACTAGCTTGTTCTCCTGGTGCCAGAATGGTGTTTATTGTTTTATTGCATTTATAAATATTATCAAGCACGTTTCCAGTATGTTATTGTTAGAATGGATGCTAAAATGAAGAGTAATTTTTTTTTTTTGTGAATGAAGGGACTTCATTATGGAAGTTGCTCCACCAATGGGGAAAAAATACAACAGCAAATAAACCTTCACTCTTACCTCCATTTTGGCCACTTCTGTAGTTTTCGTTTGATTTTCTTATTACTTTGTACGGTGTTTGCATGTGGAAAACAGTATGTCGTGGTTTATGTAGAAGTGAAGCTTGAGCTTGGAGATCATTTAGGAAAAATATTGTGATATTGTGAAGAAGAAGAGATTATGCTGCAGAGTTAAAATGTAACTGCATGAATAGATGCAAGCATACATATTAATTTCCCTTTCGTTCTCCAAACCTTGAGTGGAACACAAGCCAGAATTTTCACTTGGTGGGATAATGATTTCATTTTTTAAAATCCATATATGAAATGAATTGTAAGTAAAGATTTTTTTTCCTTTCCATTCTGCTACAGAGTTGTATATTTGGAGCCAGCTAAACTTTGCACAGTATAGACCATTTTGGTCATCTGCGAGAGAAATCACTGAGCTATGGGTTAGCCATGACATGGATGACACAAAAGATCTTTGTGTTTTTAACAAATATTGCGCTGTAAAACATGGTGTCTTCCAGTGTTCTGGAGGGAATTCTGTCATAAAATTCTCTATCAACTCCGCTTGAAACTCCACCCTTTATCATAATTATGGCAGGTGCAAGTATAAGGAAGCAAACGTAATTAGTAATCAGACCTGTGAGTACTGCCCTGTCGCCAGCTTTTTATTTCCTCTATATCGCTTTGCCATTGCAGATCTGAGAACCCTGTAAAGCCCTTGCATAATTAATGTTTAGTTTCTAAACCAAGAAACCCCAGATGATGAGGTCTGGGTCTCACTGATGCTGTTTCCTCTAAAAATAGAGGGCATTAATCCATCCATTTTCAATAGGTGAGTCAAGTTAAATACTCCAGAACAAGGTGGAAAAACTTGCGTTTGTCTAAATCCTTGGGCCAAATCTCATCACGTGGGGTTTTCAGGTCATCTAGATGATGTTAGGAGGCATGAGCAGTCTTTGCTTCCCACACCATTTGTTTTTCTAGCATACTTGAGCACTTCTGAAAATTCTTGTGTGTTTTTTTAATCATCCCTGAAGGCTTTGGCCTGAACGAGCATCTGTCATTTGACGCAGTCTGTGTTGAGATTGCAGTAATGACTTCTTCCCCTGTTTGTCATTTACTTGAGTAGATCTCTACAGACGGTCTTTTGATTTATTCTCAATTGGGAGCAAGTTGGAGTTCAGTGCTGCTGGATGTCTTCAAAAAATGGGAGAAGTACAGACAATGAACTTGGTGTTCTTTCTGAAAGTTGTAGAATTGACGTAGTTGTATACTTTTTTTTGAACTTTTTTTTAATTTCATAAGAATGTTGAAGCAATGCCAACAGATAATCTTCAGGAGTCTCGAGCAGGGCAGCTACAGGTATGCAGGGAGAGTCTATGCACTCAGAAGATTAATGAAGTGCCTTTGCAGCTGCTATTGTAGAAGCTGGAAGCCTTGTTTCATTAAGCAGAAAAATAAACTACAGAAACAGAAGACTCCCTCTCCTTCTTTCTAAAAGTGTTTCCTTTCTTAAAATGCACATTTTTAATCCAGTGGGAAGAGTCTTTTCTTACTGCTGACATACTCCTTAAATCATATTGTTTTCAGGCAGTAGGTAGAGTGTGTAGATGAGTGACATTTGCTTGTAACTGTAACTAAAACATAGTTTTAGTGACATCAAAAAAATGATTGCATTTATAAGCTGAACCATTTACAGCAGGTAGAAGGAAAATTGAAAGCTAGAGTTAGGAATGGCAAACATCTCTTATCACTTTGAGTGCCAGCAGCTGTGCCATTTTGGGGTGTGACTTATTTAGAGTTGCTGGTCAGTTCTTGGTCAACAGAATCACCGGGAATAACCGGAGGGACCCTTGGGAGCAATTCAGTTTGTGGTGCTGTTCCCTTGAAGCCAGCTCTTGTGCTGTGTCCAGCAGGATGTTTAGGGGGTTGTTTGTTTCTTCAGCTCTAGCTTTCAGGTAGGACTTGAGAATTAGCTATCTGCTGCCATAAAAAAAAGATCTCATTAATGCTTTTTTTTTTTTTTTTTTTAGCTGTAGCAGTATTCTTAGACCATATGTGAATTTAAAGTAGCATGGGTGGTGGGAAATATAGTAGAAGTTAAAGCATAATGGTTTCAGAGTCATCTCATGTATGCTTGATTGTAAAGCTTGACGCAAATTCCAGGATCTGTCCTATGGGGACATAGGATAATGGCTTTAAACTGAAAGAGGGCAGTTTTAGATTGGATATAAGGAAAAAACTCTTCTATGAGGGTGGTGAGGCACTGGAACAGGCTGTCCAGAGAAACCATTATGTTTTATCCTCTACTATATTTCCCACCACCTATGCTACTGAAAGTTCACATATGGTCTAAGAATACTGCTACAGCTGAAAAAAATCATAAAATCACGTATGCCACATCCCTGGAAGTGTTCATGGCCTGGCTGGCTGGGGCTTGGAGCAACCTGCTCTAGTGGAAGGTGTCCCTGCCCATGGCAGGGTGTTAGAATTACATGGTATTTAAGGTCCCTTCCAATTAGTTTCTGTGATTGTATGATTTTTTTTAAACATTCTGTGTAGGTAGCAGACCTGACTTGGCTTCTTCACAAGGTGAAGTTGAATCCAGAAGCAGACCTAGAGAGGACTCCAAACATTCCAGCTCTGGGATCTGCTTGAATGTGAGCTCTCAGTGATGGCCCTCCACTGAGCTGTATTCTGGTAAAAAGCAGTCACTCAACTAACAAACAAAGCAACACATATTTTTCAGAGGATATGAGCAGTGTCTTTCCAGGCTGTCTCCAGAATTCAGAATGCTTCTCAGAAATCTTCAAAGGCAGTGAAACCTTTTCTCTGTGCTGTACTCCTCTTTTGTGGGAGGACTACTTGTTATGATCTCTCAGAAGGAAGAATGTTCTTTTTGACTCTGAAGGTAACATGAAACATAATGTCAGAAATTTCTTTTTGTATGGTTTGAGGTCAGAAAGGTCGTTCGTGTTTTGAACCCAGTTTTGCACAGATTCTCTCCATCTTGAACCCATCAGGAGGTTAAAGCTCCTCCCTTCCATTGATGGTTTTGTTCCACTGGTCAATTCCCTTGCTGTTTAAAATTTGAGATTTTTTTCTGCTTCAATTTGACTTTTCTTTCTTTCATTCTTGGCTTCACGTTCCAGACTTTGGTTCTTGTTACGCCTTTCTTCACCCAACTGAAGATCCCTTTAGAAAACAATGCAATAGAGAAAAGTAAAAATGCCTTTTAAAGCCTACCCACTTCCTCCTGTTTATGCCTCCAGGCATTGCTTTGGCCATCTTTGCCACATTGCACTTCTTATTCATGTTCAGTTGTTTGTTGTAATCCTTCTCAGAATCTCTGTTTTTCAGAGTGCAGCACACCCCACCTGCACCTATGTCCCATCCTGTAATACGTCATGCATTCCTTTTTCTTAAAGGCTTGTCCTACTAAAAAGTTTTATTTGAAAGAACAGAAGTTTTGAAAAACCTGGTTCTCCTCATCTCTTGATATCCTGTTCTCCTGATATTTTATCAGTCTTTGCATCACCTGGAATTTTTTATCAGCCGTGATTTTATGAGTCATTGATCAAAATGCTGAATAGTGTTGTTGTTATTACTAATTTTACCTGTATCTTCTTCAACCCACCAGTGTTGGAAGACCCCTTAGGGTGATAGCTTTCTGAGGCTCTTCCATTAGTTAGCAGTTCAACACATGCTTTCATTGATGGAACTAGAATGTTCTGCAGTAGTCCTAAGTCAAATGCCTATAAAATTGTAAGTGTATAAGCTCTTAGGCTTATAAAATATATACCCTTACCAAAGAATGAAATCAAGTTTGTTTGACAAGACCTGTTTTCCATAAAACTGTTTAAACTATCATTAATTGCTTTCCTACCTTTCAGATCTTTATCAATAATTTCAATCAGCATACATAAGTGCAATTTTACTGGTGTCAGTAGATTTGTACATTTTGCTCACTTACAGTGGTCCTAATGAGTGTGTATTACTCAAGAAAGCAAAAACCAAAACAAAAGTCAGTGCTAAGGATACTGCAATGTACTTGGGCACTTTTTTATTTGGTGAAGCAGTCTGTAACTTCTCGGTGTGGTTGTGGATGGAATGAAAGTCCCAGCAGTCCCCACAGGCAGAGTGGACACTGGGGAAGGTCCCTAACTGGAATTTTAATCCATCAAAATGTTTATGGGATTTCTTACAAAACTTTGAATTGGATCTGAAATCTTTTACCTTGCATCCACCATATGTATCTGCTTTGTGGGCATTGGGACGCAACTCCCACAGTTTTTTCTTGTTTGTACTGAAGCTCAGAGTAAAGCTTGGTTTTCCAAGCTGGTCTCTTCTTCCATTTCCTGAAGTTCTCAAAGGGAATCTAGTGGGGAAATTCTGCAAACATCACAGAGTTATAGGTACTGCTGAGATGGCTGTGATGCAGCTGTGTTGGTGTGAAAGCAGGAGGCTGATAACTCCTGGAAACAGATGGGTCTTCCTTTCAGATAGCTTGGGACATGATTTTCTTTCCTATTAGATCTTGAGATGCTTTGTGCTTTAAAAACCCTATTGTGTCTGGTAAGCCTGAAATATTACTGTTTACATTAGCCTCCAAAGGAAAAATGTTGAGAGGCTATGCAAGGAAAATTCCTGGACTACTGCATTTGACTGTCTAGTGTATACAAAATTGCAAGATGTGGGTGAGAGTTGTGTATAACAATATTTGAAACTTGTATGAAATAAATATGTGGATTTTATTTTTTCTTGAGGGTGTGAGGGCTTGGCCAAAATTGGGCTGGCATGGATGGCAGAAAAAAAAGAAAAGGAATTGACCTACTTTAAAAAATTAAATTGGAAAAAAGAGTAATGGCTTGTAGCTATGGGATAATGGAATTTGGGACACTTCATCGTAATCTTGCTTTTAATTGACAACAGGCGTGTTTGTGCTTTATTGTGGAAGGACTTTGTGATCAACATACCATTGCTGCATGAAATTCTCCACTTTTTATTATACTGGTCAGAGAAAACAGTCCAGGATTTCAATCTCCAGGTCCAGGATTGTCATTTAAATCCATTTGCATTGTATTCTGAGGGAGATTCACTCTGATTATTGAAAAACAAACCCCACCCACTCTCCTTCTCCCTCAAAAAAATCCTCACTTTCTTTCTGAACATTGAAAATTCTTCCTGCTCAAAGGATGGTGAAGAATGGCTGGTGTTTCTGGAGAACACTGTGTTTAAAATATTTGGTAGGGAATCCCTATTTCTGTATGGTAAAAGGGATTGTTGTTTCTGATCTGACTCTGGGCATTATTGTAATAGAAATATTTTAATTGACACAATTAAATACAGTCTACACAGCATAGACTGTAGAAGTTAAAATGGAATGTAATTGATTGATTGTAATTGACGAAATTCCGGAGTCTCAAACCTACTCTTTTAGTGTAAACTTATTTTACTAAATAGCCATATTCTAAAGCTTCATAAAAGCATTCTGCTTTCAAGCCTTTACAAGAAAGATCTTAGTGATAAACCAATTGAAATATCATTTTTAATTCATTTTTAAACTGAGTTTTCTTACCCACAAATTTATTATCATTTTCTCATTCTTTATGAATTTTATGTCTTAGTTTATCTATACATTCAGTCCATAAGCCCTTCCCTTAAAAGTTCTCAGTAGATTTGGTGAGATGCTATATACCTTGGGGAGCCTGAATGATTTATTAAAATCCCACCCTTCATCCCCTTCCAAATATGACAGTCAGAATTCAAAGTGAGAATAATTACAGCTGTGCAGTTACAGCAGTTCTGAAAGACAAGGTAATATGAAGACTCCAGAGGAAATGTTAACAATTCTAAGACTTTTTTGTAAAAGATGAGAGACACTGTCAAACCAGAGGTTTAAACAAAGAATAGGTTAAAACAAAAAAACCAAAAACTTAAAGGCCATCAAGGACTAGTCGAGCCATGGAACAGACGATAAGCAAGCAAAAACTTGTTGTCCAAAACATACATATCTTGCTGGCAAAAACAGACATGCCTGTTATTTGCCCAACTAGATAAGTCGCAGGGGGACACAGGAATGAAACTAATCTCTTTCAGTACCTCTCTCTGAAATACTGAATTAAGGTTAGTGGCTACATTTGACAAAGAAAAAGGGTTTAATCTGTGCTGCACATAGTGAACTATTAGTATGACTGCAGCATTTAGACAAATTGAATGGCATGCTATTGTCCATCATCTTTTTATTCTCCTTTTTTACCCTAATTTTGAATAATTCATGGGAAAAATGATCACTTCGTAATGCCACAAACTCACAGCAGGCAAAACTAATTTTACATGATATGAAAACAGATTTTATTTATTTAAGAGTAATATTTAAAGAAAACAACAACTTTTTTGACACCAGCTGCTGGGAAATAAATAGAATATTTTATGACAGAAAAAAAATCCAAATGCGTTTAAAGCTGTTCCTGAGAGATGGATTAAAAAGTAAAATATAGACGTTGGGCAGATAAATTTAAACTTGGTGGTCACTAATGTAATTCTGTTCCTTAGGGGGAGTGAAGGATAGTTTTCTGGAGAAAAGGAAACTTCAAAGGAGTGCACAGTTGTGTTTAAGAACTTGTCTGAATAGCTGATCTCTGTTCTGGTGACTGGGGGCAACTTGGGTGACATCTCTTTAAGATCTTTTACATTCTCTAGACCAGATGGGTTTTTTTTTCCCTCATGTCTGTTGCGTGAGAAGCAAGCCTCCTTTTATTTTATTTTTTTTTCCCCCTAGTTTTTCCATATCTGACCTCAGCTCTTTAGCAGGAGGAAACTTTGAACCTACAGCTTTTTTGCTGCAAGCTATTAGAGTTGTTTTTTTTTTTTTCTTTCCCTCCTTCTTGGAATGGCTTGATGAGTGCAGCAAGAAGGCAATCTGGAGGGATATTTTATTTTTTTTTATGAAGCCCTGCCCAAGAGTAGAAAGAGTGAGCGGGTCGATACCTAGTTCTGGTGTCTCAGAATAGGGAGGAGGAGGTGGAGAGCGGGAGGAAAGTTGCACAGCATTTTAGCACAAGAGCACTTGGAACAAATGCCATCAGTAATACAAATGTTGTGTACTGCATTTTCATGTAAAATTGTTTAACTTAAAAACTCTTAGTGACAGAGGGAATGTAAATCTGAGGCTGAGAGCCTGAGTCCCTAGCAGAAGTTTATTATTATGCCTGATAGCAGCTGAATTCCAGCCTTTTTGCATGCTATAAAATGGGGCAGTTTTGTCTATTATTGGCGCCGTGTGCACCACGCAGTGAAGGGTTTGTCGGCAGTTCAGCTGTAAGCCCCCATTTTCACGGGTTTATAACTCTACTGTTAAAAATTCACTCCAGGCTGGAACTTGGCACACGAGATGGAGTCTCTGCAAGTTATGCTGAAACTTAGGCTGTCCTCAGGCAGCTTCCTGACAGTGTTAAAAGACACAAGGGTTGTGTATGGCTCCTTTCAAAAGACCAGAGAGAGCAAGGGCAGGACCCACCATTTTGTGCCTTTGATTAAAAATTGTGTTGTTGGATTCTGCCTTGTTTAGAAGGAGCACCCTGGTGCCCTTTGGTGTTCTTGTACACGTCTTAAATTTGGAAAGAATTTTATTTGAATTTTTATTTAACTTATCTGTTCTCTTCCTCATTATTTTTACATGGAGAAAAACTGATCAAAGGCTTTGTATACATTTCCTTTAATGGGATTTAAATGCAGCATTGTTTTGCTGTGCTTTAAGGTTTAAACATTGAATATTTCATTTTAGCTAGCTGTCATTAGTTGGTATTTATATGGAGCTTGGGTGATTATAACAAGCCTTAGGTATATGAAATGTATTTTTTTTAATGCTTCCAGTGTTTTTTTCCAAGAGATGAATTTCCAGACTATATTATGGCTCTAGCTGCTGAGTAGTTATCATGATGCAGCCTTTGCTTTGACTCAGTCCCCTGGTACAAGGCATGCTGTGATCTTGTGAAGAGAGCATGGATTGGTGTATTTGTAGAGTCTCATTTATCAAGGTATGAGGGTCAGCTCTTTTTTTGAAGGGGCTTTCATTTTTCAAAGTGGTTGGGTGCTTTTATGGTGTTGTCATCTCGAAAGCAATGCCATCGGGATACTTTTGGTTTTGTAGCTGGTCATGGTGATCAGGGAGCACCTTCAGTGCTGCAGACCAGCAAGAATCCTTTAAAGAGAGGAACTGAATGGTGGGAATTCTTCATGAGACTGTACAGATTTGTAAGTCAGTAGGTCCAGGTATGAAATCTGAAGTTGACCTAGGAAAATGAACCTTTTGTACATTGCCATCAAAAGCATGGGCAAAACGTTCCAAGAGCAAAGATCTATTTGAGTTGTACCAAGAGGTAAAGGGAAAAAAAAAAAATCAGTGGGTTAGAATTCAGTCTCTGACATATGTAAAGATGGTGCTTGTCTTGTTGTCAGTAATAAATATAGAATAATGTATCTAAAAAACCTGTGTCCATTCTTTGTTTAGATTTTTTTCAGCATTTAACCCATTAAGTATCTAATTCTTGGCTTGCATCCATTGATTAAAGAAGAAGACTAGGAACTAGATTGGTTCGGTGAAACAAATTCTCTTCTCTTACACAGTCATAAATAATAAATAATCCTGGATTTTTGTACAAGTGTCAATATTCTGGATTTACTGTAGATTATATCTAAAATAAAATTTTGGCCAGTTATCGAAAATTTGGGAGTTTCAGTTTGTGTTGTGAAATAGGAGATGGTTGGCATTGACCTCCTCTTACCTTCTCTTTTTGAGGTTATCTGGTCTGTCCGCCAAAATTCACATTGCAAGAAAATTTCCTTGATTTTATCCATAATATGCACCACTCCTAAAGGATGACTCTTGTGCCTAACCTTGATAATCTCTGGAGAAAATAGTTTAATACAGTCTTCTGGGATTTGCTACCAAATATTTAAACTTCTTATTGCATTGGAAATAGAAGATCCATGTAATGAACTGTAACTAGCAATGAATCTGAGAGGCCTCTTCTGGAAGTAACTTTTGCTAAACTTTATCTTTATTCAGACATTGTTGGCAGAGCAGGTGAAAGGGCTTGAGGTCAAGGGGGTGCATAAGTGATAGAGTTCTGTGGGATCAGTCTTGGAGGTCTTAGTCTAAAAAGCATCATTAACTCATTTTTACCTTTCAGTGCCTTTCTAAAATCTTCATTTTAGACGAGAGGCCTGCGTGCAGAATTTAAGAGGCTTATTTTCTTATACAGAAATAATGCTGCTAAGCTGCTAGAAATCTCAGCAGCTTAATATAAATGTTCAAATAAAAAAGTTAGTATTTTAACTGTATAACCTTCAAATATAATTAATAATGAAATCCTAAGCAGGAGCCTAGGGGAAAGCATTAGGATTTTTTCTATTTGTGGAATAGGTGCAGGTCTCGAGAGTGCAGTTGAAAATAGGGACTAAATATGAGCTGATGATTTGGAAATCACTCATGTGTGCTGCTGAATGCAGTCACAGTTGGGATGTAAAGTAGAGCATAGGAGAAAATGAAAAAAGAGGGACCTGAGCCACCAACTTCATGCACAGATAAAATACCAAACTTGTGTACTAGATGGGGATATTCAGTTACTTTATTTAATTTAGCCTGAGGACTAAATTAATGTTATCCTGCTAGTGCGGGAGGTGGTATATTATTTTTTTCTTCACTCTTTTACAAGTGCTACCCAAATTATTATTATGGAGCTTAATTATGGGAAACAAAAATCACAGTAAGAGGGAGTGTCATGACTACCTGTGTGATGAGCCTGTTAAGATTTGTAGCACAGCAAGATGCTTTTCAGAAACACTGCTTCCCAGAAAAAGATATTGTTGAGTGTTAATCCACAAGTGGTGACTGAGGAAAAACAAAAAGAAACTGTTCAGATAATGAAGGGTGTTCTCCAGTATGCTTGGAATACATTGCCCTGTCTGTGCTTACACTTTGCAGAACCTGTGCACCACTTCTGTGTATGAAGGTTGCATGGAAGGCCAGCAGTTCCTTCTGTAATGAAGTGCTTAAACTCTGCAGTACTGGGTGTAAACAGGAGCTATGGGATTATAGGCCAGAATTTTGGTCTCAGTAACGGAACAAGCAGAGAGGAAAAATGTCTCCAGATACTTCAATCATAAGGGGTGACCACACAATACTCTTCCAGAGCGCAAGTGGAAAAGGCAGAAGCCCTGGAAAGGACTGGTTCTTTCTTTTTAATTTCCAGTTCTTTAGGCATCTTGAAGCACATGGTGTGGATTTGGTTAAGGTATAAATGTGTCGTCAGGCTCGGGGTTACTGCATTCCAATCCTTTGAGTCACATGATTAGGAAGGAAAAGAAAAGAAATATGGGAGTGGAAAGTGAAGTTTGGTGTACACAGTAGTCAGCGTTCACACATCGCTGTCACACTGTGTGACCTGAGGTATTGCAGTTATTTCCTATGTAGGTATCAGTTGCCATTTTACTGACAGCTTCTGGAAGAGTGATGGTATTGGCTAATGGAGCAATCATACTGCTTGTCAGAGAGGAGAAAATATTTTTAGACTTGTCTTTTATAACAACACCCTGAAATGGTTGATGATGCCTAAAAGAGGCAACACAGAAGTCAAACTGTTATTTTGCATAGCCTGTTTTTTCCAACAGAAATAACAAAAAAAAATCTCATAAAATGTGGACAGATTCACTCCCAGTCTACTCTTTTAGACTCTCACTCAAAACTTGGTACCTTCCAGAGCTGCATTTAAATCCTGGGGCACTTCCTCTCTTGCAGACCATGGTGTGTTCTACCCTGTCCATTCTCTTACAGTGGCTGCATCATTCCTCCTCCACCGCTCAGCAGCAATTACTGTTTAATGCAGGAGCTGTAGCCTAGGTTTTTTGACCATCTGTGATGTTTATAAAAGAATCTCTCCTCTATGCTGCCTTTTCCATGGGAAAAATTATTTGCTGATTGAGCCAATATCCAGCCCATTGCTAACCAATTCATTAATGCTTTCAGATTATGGTGAATCCTTCTCCCACCTCAAGCAATTGAAGTATGTACTAATAAGTGGCTGTTTAGCAACTTCAGATTGTTTATGTAGTCTTAAAGTCACTTATTTAACCTTTCCTTTTTGATGGTCACATCTGAATGTGCCTTGCACTATCGACACAGTTATGTGATTTCTGAAGCCAGAAGCAGATTGATTTCAAGTTGCAGGAAGAGAAATAATGTAGAAATTAGCTTTTCCCCTTACTTTGGAATCAGAAGGATGTTCTGGATGTCTTAAGACATTAGTAGGTGAAGTTACTAGGTAGCCAAAATATTAGGAGATTCCTCTAATAACATATTTTTTATGTGTAGTGGTGTTTCTTGGTGATACATAATCTTTGTTCCACCTCAAAAAGGTAAAGAGAGGACTATTTCTCATAGGGTTCATTTTTATCAGGACTGCTGGAGGTTGCAGTAGAGGAGAAGAATTCACTTCCAGTAATTTTCTAGAAACAGTTAGCAAGCATTGGAATTTAAGCTTTCTATGGATTTGTGTTTGTTGTGGTTGTTTGACTTCTTGACTAAGAAGGTATGACCTCTTACTAAAGTATTTCCTGGGTTCTGAGGTCTTTATAAATCCAGTTCTGTGGTGCTTAAAGTATGAGCTTGTACTATTGGTTCTGTGTGGGGGAAATTAATATCTCTCTCTACCCCTGATTATTTCCTTTTTTTTTTTTTTAATTTTATGAAGTTTATAGGAATCAGCCTTTTTATTCAGGGTGATAAGCCTTTAGCAAATCTGGTTGAAATTGGTAAATTAACAGTACTAGCGAGAGGATGTATTCAGGCAGCACAATTCTAGCCTTACAGAAACCAAGGAAAAATCTGGTGTCCAGAGACAGGATATCTTTAGTTATTCCAGGCTCAACCAATGATTTGCTCTATGACCTTTGGCAAACCGCTTGTCTCTTTATGCAGTAAGAAAATACTGATTGATTGAATCGATCTCTGTGTGGGATGAGAGTAATTTTCAGATTCCTGACTGAGAATCTCAGGGTTCTTTATTGCCAAATACTGAGAAGGTAGAAGGTAGTGGTAAACAGGCTGTCAATATTTTCTGAAGATATGCTGTCATTCAACTTGATAATGATTCATACTGAACGATTTAGGCAGGTTCTGCTGTTTGAATAATTCAGGTGAAAATGTTTTTCTGATTCCAGGACAGTTTGGCCTGTGCAGCTTGAAGAAAGGAGACCTAAGATCATTTGTAGAATTGAAATGTTTACCTGACCACTACCTTCCCATTAACAAAATATCCAGAAAATTAGGAGAGATTTGTTTAACTCTTCCTGTACCATCTGTGACTTACTGAAATTTGCCATAGAGAAACAGATTACTTAAGTTTACTTGGCTGGGGGGTTTTTTTGGTCATACACTGGCAAATTTGTGAAAAGTAAAGCATGAAGGCTTTTTTTAATTCCTGCCACCTGTCTGTAATGTATGCTGGAGCCTTATTTTCTTGCTTGATCATGGGATGCAACACATGAGCCATGCAGTGAGAAGCTGGGTGTTGGCATCAGTTACAGCAAACAAGTATTTAGAAGTCTGGTAAGTCAAGCCAGCTTAAAGCTTAAAAGCAAACCTTTACTAGACTGGCATTTATTAGCAATACATATAGCAAATAGTTCTTAATCATTATTAGCTATTACCACTGCATATTCAAACAGTTGGTTGTTAATGATCCTGTATTTTTCCAAGCATTGCTTAAAAACTTGCATCTAGAAAATTAACAAACAGTATTTTGAGCAGCTGGAAGAATAAAAATCACTCTGTTTCTTAACACCTTTAAGTTTAATATTAGATATAAACATCCAGTGTTCTGCACCCACCAAACCAGAAGCTGTCCACAATACCTTCGTCTCAAATAGTATTATAGCATTCAAACTGCCTTCGGACTGGATAAGAAAAAAGAAAAATAAGGATTCCTTAAAATAAAAAATATTAAAGGAAACTATGACAGCATTATACTTGTAACCTGAATTGTGTGAATTTTAAGTTGTCTTTTATAAGCCATATCTGATAAAATAAAAACATGAAATTTGCATAAAACATGACAAAATTTGGGATTGCTACAAATCTTGTCCCTCAGACATGCCTACAATATTATGAAAAGAACACCTGCATTTCTTTTAAATATGTGTATATATATGTGTGTATAAACAAAAACTCTGAAGGAAAAGTGCAGAAGTTTCTTTTCAGTCTTCTTCTTCACCCATCCCTATTTAGTCCTTTCAGATTCTTTTTTAGAGAAAACAAAAAAAAAGGCACCAATTTTAATTTTTTGGGTTGCAAACTGTCTTTGAAGATCCCTTCCACTTTAATATTTCTGGCTTCTGGCTTTCAAACAATTGCCATTTTACCTAAAAGGGCAGCAGGTTTACAGATTGTATGTGAAATAATTTTCAAGAGTAATGCGTTTCCTGAACATTTCTATTTTTAGCACAGTGATAGCCCAAGCTAAGAACCCTTCCTGATTGAAACTGTACTTTAAGTAACTTAAGAATAGGCTTCTTTCTTTTTTCCTGATATGGACACATCTTATTGTGGGAGACAACCTAGGAAATGAGAGACAATTCTACTCTTATTCATTCTCTCCCCTTCAGGTTATCTTGTGTAGTTTTCTATCCAGAAACTAACTGGGGTTGCTTTCAGTGCAAAATTAAATCTTCAATGTGCTTTTAGCTGGTTTTGCTGGGGATTTGTTGTTTTGTATTTCTGGGGCATGGGGTGCTGCTAGTGAAGTTGTTTTCAGATGAAGTTTAGGAACTAGAAATAAGGTGAGCCAGAGCAGTGTGACTAATGAGTTTTCTGCAGGCCATCAGCAAGAGTCCCACCAATGGTACATGGACTGTCATCCTACTTTCAGAGAAACGGTAGTAATGCATGACTCTTCAAAAGTCCTACAAATCGCAGTCTGGAACGTTTCATTAGGATTTTAAGAACAACAAGGGCATGCAGATTTAATAGGCTAATATGTTTAAGTGGCCTTGGTACCATCTTATGTAAGATGGTAGCTTGCAGAGCTAGGAAATACTTCTGTATCCATTTACCGTGTAGTAGTTCCTTCTTTTGGAACTTTAATGTGGCTTACAACTAAGAAAAAGACAAGTTTTCTCCTGTAATTCACATTAGAGATACATTTATTTATTTCTGTGAACATCAGGCCCTACTGTACCGGTATATTGCAGTATATTTAATGCAGACTTCCAGTCAATGAGAACAGAAAGGAGATCACTGACTACATAAAACCCTAGGCTGGTTTCAGTTATAGCTCAGGAAATGGAAAGTTTCTTTCTTGCCCAAATATGAAGCTCAGTCAGTCAGAAAATATAGAGTCATTAATGTCATAGGGCATTGTTAAAGAGTAAAAACTTCAGCTAAAAGAGATAAATGTGTGAGGGAGAGTTTTGTGTCAGGTGGCTACAGCAGAAGATCTGGCAGCTGGATTTCAGAGTTCTGCTCCAGCTTCTCCAGATCTGCTGGGAGAGTAATGTATCTGTTGTTGGCATCACTGAATCTCTTAATGGAAAAGAAAGCGTGTTTCTAAAGAATTTTGAGATTCAAGGAAGAAAGGCTGAATTTGCTTGGAAGTTGTAGCCCTCTTATTGTACCAACGGATTACAGGGACAGTTGACTACATGTCAGTAAAACCAAACCTCCATTCACTTGACGTTAATATGGTATTTTATATAATAGTCTCTATTAGTAGACACAGATGCATAATGAGAATTTATAGGTACATGTGACTCCTAGAATGTTCTTTTTATTTTAAAATATTGCCCTAAATTTTGGCTTCTTATCATATTTCATTCTTTTGCTTGCTTACATTAGACTAAATATCCAGCCATCTTTAAAAAGGTAGCACAGAGTGGAATAGCAGTTGGTGTTTCGTATCCTGGCCAGCTCCGTGTATTTCACAAGTGCTTTCACTGTGGAAGGTACGGGCTCAAATTTTGTTCCTTATGCGTTGTTTAATGGGGCAGGGGGGCAGCAGAGCATGAGATGGTGCTGGCCTGCATTAATTCAAAAAGAGTTCCTCAGCACATGCAAAGAAACTAAGCAGTTCCTCCCTGATAGACCCACTTCATTTTTTATAGTTATTTGTAGAGAAAATGCTTGAAGAGTGCTGAGTTCTTTCTGTGGGAGGTGCAGAGGAGGGAAAAAGAAGAGTTTGAGCTCTTCCATACAAATTACAGGTGGGTTCAAATTTGGTGAATGTGGTAAATGTAGATGCATCTCAGTTATGACAACAAAGGTCCTGAAGGATCTATCCTTTTAATTTTTTAATTCTTTCAAGGCATATTGAAGAAATAAAAAAAATAGTTGTATAATATGTAAATGTTCCTTTTCTATTTATGAATATTATTTTCACTGTCTCAGCAATTGGGCCTGAAATATTTTTCTGGGCTTCGTTGCAACATAAAGGCATTAGATCAAGAATGTTCCAAAATTCAGATTGGCTGGTATTTGATTATATCACCATGACTGAATGTTACCAGTTTTAAAATGCCTTTTTTTTTTGTTGTTCAGGAAATTTTAAAACAGCTTTGATTTCAAACATGAAACTTGGCAAGTGACTGGTCCACAATGTGTTCTAATCACTTCTGGTATTTTGGAAAAGACTTGATAAAGATTGAAGTTGTTATTTTATTAGAAATTTAGTTACCAATTGCGTATCTGAACTTCTCATCTTCTTTACCTGGAATGCAGTTAGCATATGGTCTTGTAGACTTTGCCCAGTGTTAGTGTTAACATGATGGAACTTAATTTTGTGTTTTTCGGTACACGGGTTTTTGTTAGAATTTTTTTTTACTGCTAAGAAATGATGTACCCAGTTTTAATTCTGTAGTTAGGTTGACCACCAGGAGGATACATTTGGTCTCATCTGTTTAAACATAGATTATGGAGCAAGTTGAATGCCCAAACTTATCTTTGCTAATAATGACATTCTGTTGTATGTTAGGTGTGTTTCGGTTTTTTTTGTAGGGCAAATGGAGCCAGAGTGAATTTTAATCTTGGAACTTTGAGCAATTCAGTTGTTGCAGAAGCCCCCTGAACCTGAGCTCATACCATGTACTCCTCATCTTAAGTATCTGAAGCTAAGATAAATATTATATAGATTTAAGTGTGTGCACTCAATATCTCAAGGTCCCTGGAATAATTAAAAATATAATTTGTAATGGACCAGGCCAACCTCAGGGATGGACCTCAAGGATGCTGAGATCTCTGAATCGAGTCCTGCGATGTATTTAGATATACTTTCTCTTCAGAAAATAGTAGCCATTCTTTTTAAAAATCTATTTTAAACTTATCTAGTCATTTTGCTGTTGCTTTATTACCTAGATTTTGCAAGATGTGGCTGACAATATAAAAATCTTTTTCTTGTTTTTACTAATATTGAAAGTAAATGGAAGATTGTTTTCTCCTTTTTTCTTCCAGTTATTATTTCCGGTCCTGACACAGTGATCAGTTCAAATCATTGCTGATATAGTCTTTTTTTTTTTTCCTGCATTGTTTCTGGGGAAAAAAATTACAATAGAGCTTTGCCAAATCACAGTGCAGGAACTGAACTTCCCTGAACTTTTATATAGTTCCAGCTGGGTTTGAATTTCTCTTCTTGTAGGATGATGGCTAATTAAACAAGAATTACATATACAGACTTTATTGGGAGATATTTGAGAGCTTGCATCAATGTTACATTAAAAGTTTAAGCAGCAGATTTGCAGTACAGT
The DNA here is from genome assembly GCA_034509185.1 of Euphonia xanthogaster. NCBI lineage: Eukaryota > Metazoa > Chordata > Aves > Passeriformes > Fringillidae > Euphonia > Euphonia xanthogaster. The sequence continues at coordinate 22,193,365 of JAYDZK010000001.1, read as the reverse complement.
CTAAAGGTCTTCAAGTCCTCTGGTATTAAATTTGCAAAGATTTCTGAGATGAATGAAATTGGAGGGGGTTGGTAGCATTGTCCCTGTAATATTGAATCTCAATAGCCTGTACAATAAGATATTGTTCAGTGTCCTCCTTGGGCCTTGAGCTTAATATGGCAGTTACATAAACTGAAATAATATGAAACTTCTGGGCATGGTTTGTGCATGACATTGTGCAAGATGGAGCTGGTTTTGGGATTCAGGTTAATGGCCTTCTGGCAAAAAGCATAAATAATGTGCTGTAGTAAAAGGCTGCATTGATTTGTACTGCTGCATATGGTGGAATAAAATCTGTCCATAATCTGGAAGAGTCCTGATACCACTTGTGGTGCACCTGCTTTTATGAACTCAAGAGCTAGCCTGTAGTCCTGACTTTGCTTTTTATTAATTTTATTTACTCTTAAAAGATAGCATGCCCTTTCTTACACATCAGAATCCCAAGTTCCTCCAAGATAGGCCTGTGGCGATAAGGCTTCTGCTAAGGGTAGCATAACAGTGATGGGCCTCCTGTCCATCTGAAGTCTGTCGGAGACACAGAAGCCACACTGGCACTTGCTGCTCCAGAGACCTGAAGTGGATATTGCCACCTCTGATTCTTTCCCCTTCTCTGACATGAGACCCACAAATTCATGCCTCTCTGCTAATACATTTCCCTCACTGTCTCTTTCTGTCAAACCTTCATCCCATTCCCTTCTCTGCCTGTAGCAAGAAAGGAAAATGGAAGCTTTGCAGTGTGAACAAGGCAGATTCACACAGTGAAGACGGAGGGAAGTGGGTGCTGGTCAGGTAGAGGAGATGGGCTTAGGCTGCTGTGTGAGGGTAGAAGAAATACTGGAGATCTTGGGAGGAGATCAAAGGTCCCAGAACCATAGATGATGGATTTCATAGGTGATTGAGATTACCAGGTGTAGTCTCCTGATGTCACATGTCAAGACAATGACCATGAGCAATAAGTCAAGAGGAGGAGTTGTGACAACTTTCCTAAATTTCTTACAGTTGAAAACGTGTAGCTTTCACTTGCTCACTCAGTTTTGCTGTCTCAAGAAAGAGAGCATTAAAAGTTATTTTGGCCTTATTCTTGAAGGGGCACAAGTAGGCAGAGGCTCTGGTGCTGGGGCTGCATTCTCCACACAAGGAAAGAGAAAGAGGCAGGATATAGTGAACTTCACATCCTGCTGATACAGATGAGCTTATCTTAGAAATAGTCAACTGTTATGTTTAATTGCTCAACACTTTGGAATACCTAGACTTCCAAATAAAGGTTTATCACTTTGACCTTCTTTGCCATATGTCCCATGAGATTTATGTGCATTGCCCTGGGGTTGTTTTTCTTGTCATCTAAGTACATTGCTTTTCATCCAGGATCTTGCCCTTTCACAGCTAAGGGTCAGGCTGAAATTTTTTGGGGCCGATCTGTGAAGGAATTGGAGAGGTAGTACCCATTTGAATGTACACAGTGTCTCTGTGGGGGTAGCTCAATGTCATCTCCTGTACCAGAAACCAGCAACAAAATGGCTTTAGCTGTGCAGGGCAGTGGAAATTCAGGAAGTACAACTAAAAGAGTCCCCTGTTTCCAAAGAAGACTTTTAAGGATGTCATATGTGATTACTCTAAACTTTAAAGTTTTAATCATTAGTACTGATAGTCTAAGAAAATAGGCCAGATGATTGTCCCTTACCACAGTGACTGAAATACATTATTTTATTTTGCTTTCCAAGGGAGCCAATTTCACAACTAGGCCATACCAGTGCATAGTAACATGATGAAGTCAAGCAAACACAGTGAAAACCTTCTATTTCTGAATTCGATACAAAATTCTGTATTGGTTTTTTGATAATTTTTTTTTACATTTTAAGATGCATTAAATACCACATTGTTCTGGCTCGTGCACATCTCCGTTATTTGGATCTTACAATTTTGATACCTTTCACATTTGATGAATTTCTTTTTTCTGAATCAGCTGTTTTGGATGCTGTCAATAGTTACATTCTTTTTCTCATCTTTAATGAATCTCTGTAGTGATAATAATCCTAGCACCTATTGCTCAGCATCAGAGTAGATTCTTCTTTCTATTCTTTTGTAATACCATTGATTAATAACTCATTGCTTCCTATCTGTCTGACAGTTTTTATGCATCTTATTGTAATAGTATTCAGACCATAATTCTCTAGTGCCTCTATGAGCTTCCTGTGTGGTACTGTGTCAAAGGCCTTGCTAAAATCCAAACAAATTATATCCACCACATTTCCTTTATCCGCCCAGTTTGTCACCGCACTGAAATACCCATCACAATGAAACATTTATTGATGTAAGTTTCTCTGCTAAACCAGAATAAATGTGAAGGTTCTGCTGTGATTATGTGATAGAGCCTGCTTCTTAACAGGTATTATCATTTTATGCACTAAAGATAATATGAGCCATGGGAGATGATACCATTCAGCAGGAGCAGTGAGGCTGTGAAGATCAAAGCATTATGAACCCTGAAAAGAAGTGGGAGAAGCTTATATGCTACAATAGCTTGTAAAGGGCATAAGTAAAGTCTTAAAGCTGTATTCCAAGAGATGCTCAGTGAATATCAGCTTCAGAGCTGCTTCACAAAAAACTGTATCTTTAGAGAAAGAATTGTTTGGGCAAGGCCTCGTGAAAGCTGCATGCTGTCACTGTTCCTGTTCCTTGGGAACATAAACAGGATCTAGGGACAGCTTGTGCAAGAAAACAGTTGGAATAAGGCATATCATGGTTTTCAGCAGCCAACTTGATTACCATCATCGCCCCTGCGTAGGAGGAAAGCTTCAAGAGGTATTTACAATGATGCTGGGTCTCACCTAACTATAACAGAACTACCCATTAAACTCCTAAACATTGGGAGCCCAGGTCAGATCCTAAGTGCAGTTATAGAGACCAACTCTTCTGTGGGTTGAGAGGTTCAGCTTCTCATGTGCTTTCACAACTGGGCTTCTCAAGTGCTTGTTGCTAACTCTGTTAGCAGGAGGAATAAATGAGGGGGATGGACTGTTCTGTTAAGGGATCCAACACGTTTAACAGGTTTGAGGGCCCTTGTGGTGAAATTGCATCCAGTACCCGTTTCCAAGTGACCATTAGAGTGGATTATGCATTGCAGCTTTTATACAGTTGATTCTCTCTAACTTTTTGAAGCTGAAATTTCAAGGAGTCTTAGTCTTCGCCAAAAGGCAGGTTTTATCATACCTAAACAAAAATAGTTCAGATACTTTGGGGGGATGTGGGGTGTGTGTGAATTTCAGCCAAAATACACCTTTTTCCTGATTAAAATGCTTTTCTAGCTGAAACAGCCATGGTTTGGAAATTAAAATTTGTAATGGGTGTCATCTTCACTAAGAAAGTAAACTCGAAGGATGAATGCCATGAGGAAGACAAGATCTCTGTGGGCGTTCATCTTTGCTGTGAACCAATAATGGATGGGAATTTACCATTTTGACAAAGAAACCTTCAATCTCCTGTTGTCCATTCCTGCAGTGGGAGGAACCCTTGATCCCAGCACAGTGTTGTAGGTTGTCCTCTGCTCCCATTCTGCCAGATTAAAAAGCCCCCAGATTTCTCCCACCAGCAGCCCTGTGACTCTGGTTTGAGCCACAAATGGCTATGAGGCTGAAGGCAGAGCTGGAAATAACCTAAATTCCAGCATATTTTTGAAAGTGTAGTAAGAGCTCCAATTCAAACTTTTTGGGAGGATTTTCAAGCATTATTATTACTGTTATTACTTTTTTTTTTTCATTTTTATTCTCTCCACTCAGGACAAGGAACAGGTGACAAAAGTAAAGCTATTTATAGAGTTAATACCAACTAAAGTGCATTCACCTAAAAAAAGCAGTAAAGTAGTGCTATGTCTGTGTTAATAAGATTTTCTCTTTTGTTTTACCAGTGAACCTGAACAGAGCATTGTGCTGGTGTGTCTCTGGTTCCAATTCCAGAGTTTGTATATTTGTTGCTAGATGAGGTACCTGTACAATTGACTTTCCTTTTTCATTCTTTGACACAGTTATTCTGGGCCATTTCCTAAGTAATTATTTTGATTCTGAAGTTGTATTGAGTTCTCTTAACTGGCCCATGAGTATTTTTGAATATTATCTTGAAGGTAAAGGGCTTGGTTTTTTGTTTTTGTGTTTCCATTTGTCTTCCAGTGCCCTCCCTTTTCCTCATTCCCTGGTTGTTGAAGACGAGTTCCTTAATATTATCAATGAGGTTTTTTCCTTGAGTAAGGACATCAGTATTTTACCTTCTTTGAATAGTTACTTGTGGCAGTGGCTTCATTGTTGATTTCCAGTTCAAGACGCGAGCTTGAAAAATGATCAATTGACTGAGGTTGTAATTTCTATGTCCAGAAATTTCTAAAGATATCAAAAAGTGTTGCACTGTATTTTCCTCTAGTCTTCCTGCTCCTCGTAACTAACCAGCTATGTATGACTCTGACTGACCTGCTCCAGCTGAGTTAAGGTACTCAAGGAAAATCAAAGCTTTACAGATATGGAGCTTCTTTATTGGTAAGAGTTTGAAGAAGGCTGACATCACCTGAAATGTTTCCTGACAAAAAATGACCTGTTTTTCCCTTCTCTTTAATTTTTTAGACTGAAGGAGTCTGATTCTTATCAAAGTGGGGAATTAGACCATAACCGTGAGTCAGGCAACGTAGAGTCATGCAAGTCATGGAATATTGCTAGTGAACTTCAGTCATTGTAGAGTTGGTAGCTTTCCTCTCACAGTTTTCACACTCTGCATAAGCTTTATGGCAAGAAGGAATTGTGAGAAAGCAAAGTGAAACCTGTTTACCTTCTGATATTTGTTTTTAAAGCCTTTACTAAGAGGCAACACTTGCCTTAGGTAAAGTTTTTACCACTTTACTCATGTGCCTCATTCCAGACCTGCCATACTCCTCATTCTTGCAATTCCAGCTTTTGGGTTTCTCTCAAGTAGAAGTTCATTGACTGTTCTTGAGCCATGTCTCTTTTCTTTCCACAAGGGGATTAGGGCATCCCTTTCACTTGACAATCATGATCTCCTGCCCCACAAGTGTTAAGCATCCTCACCTGTGCACAGGAAGGCAAGCTCTTACAGAGAGCTTTTTCCCAGGCTCTGTTTCTTGTATTAGAAGAATCACAGTGTGTGCTAATTATGACTGCTTTGAGGAGATGGACCACTTTATCTGCAGGCACTGTCCTCGGGCTAACTTACAGAGTAATGCCAAATGTTGCATACCCTCCTTTCCCTTCCCAGTCAGAAAAACGTGGGCAAAGCACAAAAGACTTCAGCTTAAAACCACTAGGAAGATACACTGAAGAGAAATTGTCAGGATTGTGCCCAGCATGGGAAGGAGGTGCTGTGCCTTTGTGCTTTGACAGGAGACAACCATGTGTTTCCTTGTTCTCTACAAAAAAAAAATTGGAATTTTGGACAAAATTCAGTGGTGAAGTCCATGCACCAATTTATTCCTATTTAGGTCATTGGAATAGGGCTTCTCTATACTGGCTCTCTACACAGGGATACATTTCACCCTCAGTGAATGCTCTTTGTTTTCTCAGTTGAGGTCAGTTTTTCACTGCATTCATTAGAAGAAATAGCTTTGGATTTTAAATACTGCTACCCCTCTCCTGCCCTGCCAGCAAGCCAGCATTACAGTCCTGAAGATGTTAGAAAAGGGGTAAATTTGGAAAGGAAGAAAGTGAAAGAAATGGAAGATCAGAGGCTGAAACTGTTATCCTGTATGTGGCAGTTGTGCTGTTGCCTGCTGCTGATGGATTTACCAGTTTTTTGCCTGGATTTCTTCAATTTTTCTCTACCTTATTAGGTGTCAATCAGGAGAAAGAAGGAAAATTGCTTGATATAAGGTTGTCTAAAGGAAGAGGAACAGAGGAACATGTGTGTCAGGTGGTTCTTTCAGGAAAAGTTTTATCCAAGCCTATAAAGGTTATCTTGTGGCAGCATCATCCTAGTGCCCCTATCAGAGGGCTCTTGTTCATTCAAATGCTCAAGAATGGTTTCTGGTTCTTCCTCTTCTGCTCCCTTCTGTGCTCTCTGTTTTGCCTCCTGCTCTTCAATACCTCTGATCTTGACAGAGTGGAAAACAAACCTACAAATAATTTTGTGAGCTTATTTTTGTTTGTGGTATTGGTGTGTGTATGAACATATTTGTGTGACAGTATATTGTCTGGTGTGGTGCAGATTTTTTTATTTTAAAAAACCATGAGGATGGATTGAGAAGCCTCATATAAGACTGACATCTGAGGAATTGTATTTTGACTTATGGGAGAACAATGTAAAATTACACCTAGGAATTGCTCCCAACCTGTGGTACATTTAAAAACAGTATTAGGTTTGCATCCAGGATTTATTTGACCATCTCTGTGAGTGTGCTGCTGGTGAGGAGAATAGCTTTGACTTTGAATGGGGTAAATTAGGCAAATTCTGCTGTCACCTTTTAAAAATAAAATTTAATGAAGTTTTGATTTGTTCCTTTAGTGAGTCATTGGTACATTGTATGTGTCTGTGTATATTGCTGTTTGGTTTGTTATTACGAGGCCAAATCCTGACAAGTTATTGCAAAATTGTTTTAATTTATTAATATTTTTTTGTTTTTTTCATTTCTCCTGATTTTGGAGCCTTTATAATTAGATATAATTAAAACCACAGGTTTTAAACTCCAGTCTAACATTTAAACTCATATTTATGGTACAACCCCTGGAGTTTTATTGTCATCCCAACTATTTCAACTGCATTTTGAAAAAAAATATTTTTTTGCATCTGTTCAAATGCTGTGTCTGCAGCTACCACTTCTAATCATCTGTTTTGCACAGTAATGTGACATTTATTTTACATGATAAGAAACCATGCAGTTTTATAGATGAGCTATTTCATATCCCTTAACAAAGGGTTGCAAGGGACCTTTTGCCTTGTACACTTTAAAAACAGCTCTACTCTTTTTGAACTTGTCTTCCTCTGCTTCTCCATGCAACAGTCTGAAAGTGCGGCATGCTGTAGAACGAATTTGTAAAAAATGTTGTTGGCTGGCATTATGTAAAACCATATTTTCCCTTTTGGTGCGTATGTTCTGGTCCTAGCAATGTCCTTGTTTTGCTGAAATTAACATTTTTATCCTCACAGTCTTTGGTACGTGGTAGTGTTTTTCTGTCTTTTTTAATTGTGGGGGGTTTTTTTAATTAGTATAAGGTTGATTGTTAAAATTAAGTGGCAGAAGGGTTCTTTCCAAATTATTCAGAGATCTTTTGCTGAAGAAATATATTTTGCTACTCTCAATTGCTTTTTTCCCTTTTTCTTTCATTGCAAACTACTCTGGGAAGAGCTTCTTTTAACAAAAAAAAAAGGCTACGCTTGACTGATAATGCATTGCTTTGGATGGTGAAACATTATGAAAGTTTAATTTTTAATTAAATCTGAAATACCAATTATAACTGAAAGAGATTTTAACCTGTTTCTTTTCAGACTGCCTGAAGTTACATTGTAGATGCTGAGATCACTGCACCTTAAAAACAAAAAGATTAAGCCACACTGCATTCCTGTAAGTAAAAGCTTTTCCGGTACCTTTTGTCCGTATTTTTCCTCTATATGCATCCAAAGTGTTAGCACAGTAGCTGGTCTTGGATAAAGGTCAGAGTCCCCTTGAATGGGATTTAGAAGTTCAAAGGATGTTTTATTTAAAAATTAAAAAGGAACTTCCATCTTGCAGATCTTTAATTTCAGAGTACTGAATAGGTCATTCTTTCCTGCTTTGTTTTGAATAGTATTAGGAATACTGTGCATCTCTGTTGACTTAGAGTTCCTGTCGCTTTGTCAGAGAGGATTTCTGCATGTTGGTGCAGAGATAACAGAAAGTAACAGAAGATTCCTTAGAGCACGAAATACAGTTTATTCTCTTCTCATGATGTCGTAACAAATTCTTCTCCTTTGTATGAGAAAAAAACAAACAACTTTCTGATGACATCACAGGGGACTTCAGCTGCTTTAGGGTGCACATGAAGGCAGAAATGCCTAATTCATCTCTGCTGTGACACAACAAAACACTCAAAATAACATCTACGTCTCAGCAAGAAAGGAGTCTTTTTCTAAGAGCATAGTTATTCCATAAATGCAAGTCAGATTGCACATCACCCTGATCTACCCTTATTTAGAATCTATTTATTGAATGTATTTGGGTTAATAATTAAGATTCGGAACTTCAGTGACTGAACAACAGGCATGCAAAAGAGGATAGGAAAATACAGCAGGTTCAGATACTCTTAATCAAATGAAATATTATATGCAAAAAATCCAGAAGCTTGTAGAAAGAAGGTAAAAGATCGATTTCAGCTGAACGGTACAAAGCTGTGGAATATTACAAAGCAAAGTCAGTTTGTTTTCTTGTTTAAGATCAAAATGTGCAGTCTGTAATGAAATCCAGAGCCTTCTTCTAAAGTGGTGCTTTTATACTTCAGTTTTAAAATATTTTAACTATTAGAAGGGATTTATCATGCCTTTACCACAACCCCCCCACACCCTTTTTTTAATATATTTTAATGTTTTATTGTAAACTAGCTGGAGGGTACAGTTACACTGTGGGCAGCTAAAGCCTTCCCCTCCAGCACACAGCGCCAAGCATGACTCAGACAGGCAGACTGTGCCATTCTGGCTCTACTCCACTGTGTTTTTACATTACTGGCAAGGGCCATGCCATTGTGTTGTTTAAATATTGTGTATTAACTGCAGGCTGTGACCAGTGAATGGTATTTAACATTTTCTGCTCTTCATTGCTGAATGTGAGCATCTTCCCTGGCCACCAGAGGTTAACCTTGCAATTACACTGGTGAGCCAAGTTGAAAACAGTTGTGGATTTGCTGGGTCCGGCAGCAATTTAAAGGGAAGTGTTTAGGGGAAAATGGGGGAACTCTTCTGAATCTGTGAGTACCAAATTTCATGCTTGTCTTGCAATTTAGTGTGAACAACCAGGAAAATTTTTGTTGGAAAGCAGGAGTAATTCTCTTTCCAAAATGCAGCAGCAGTGCAAGAGTGAATTAAGGCAAGTTCTTTGAATCTTTAGGATCCAGATGGTCACTAAGTCCTGCTTGGAGAGCCCAAGACAAAATAAGAGTAGCAATTGCTGCTGGCTGGGATGAGCTTTTTTTAGGTATATGAGACTCTAGATTTTGAAGGGAAAATAAATACACAAGTGTAAAACTCATGTTCAGGAAATATTTTTGGTTTCCTTTGTTTTATCAGGAGTGTCAAGTGCATTCACCCAGAGATGTTTAGTAGCTTTCTCTAGGTCCAAGTAAATTAGTGGTCAAACTGGGAATGGAGTGTGGGATCATGACTCCTAAGAGTGTTCTGCCTAGGTCTTCTTTCCATTCCATGAAGTAAAGGCCCATATTTTTAATCCTTGAGTTTCTTGTACTAATAGCTAAAAAAAAACACAAACAAAAGAAAGTACAACAACAACAACAAAACTCACGAACACCCCCACTATTAAACTTGTAGCTGCTTCTAAGTTCTGTAGCCTTGGCATAGCCTGTCCCTGGAATATAGAAGAACAAGGTGAGAAAAGTTTTACATAAGCACGTATATCCTGTAAAATTAGGATGTGGTTCTTGCTATACCTCTTGTCCATGTAAATAGTTGCTTGATACAAGAAAAGTAGTGGCACTTTTGATAGAGGAAGGTATGCTTTAAGGATTTCTTTTGTTTCCTCCATGTTTGCTGTAATCAGGTGTTTCTAATTGTAAGATCCTTAAAAAGGTGAACTTGCCATTTGGGCTTTCCTGTATCAACCCAAAAACAGCAAAGAGAAAAGGCAAGCTATATCCTGGTAGTTTTGTAAATCATTTCTTTAATTAAAGGGTGGAAATCTTGCTTCAATGTAGGGATGTCCCTAAAGTGAATGATTAATATAAGATGAGCCAAATTTTGTCTTAAAAAAAACTTGGTACGTGGCATTAGAAGAAGCATTATAATACACATCACCTGAACATCTGTCAGACAGTTGCATGAAAAACCCCACTTGCTGAATGTGGGACAGATATTCTCCTAATGCAAAAGGCCTGTGGGCTGGATTCTTGCTATGTTGGGTTCTCTGAACTAAAGTTATCTGGGTTGAAAGGCAAGCAGATCTTTTGAGGTCAATGGGACTACTCAAATACTTAACTTTAAGGATATGGTTTAGTACTTTGCTGTTTGCAACTAACCCCAAACAGGATTAAGTCAAGCATGAGGAGGTACCTCTGCTCGCACCTAGTGTCTGCATGATTTTGGAGTGAGACAATGACAGCACACATATTGTGTGTGGAAGAAAAATATGTTCTTTCAAAGCAATAGTTTTTTTAGTTACGTTGCCATGGGCTGAGGGCAAAAAGGAGGATATGCCATGTTATTTTTGTTAGAAAAGAGGTTGGTTTCTCAAGAGTTCAGCTTTACACAGCCTGATCTGATCAGTGACCTTGAGATCTGGTGTTCTAATCTTTATGGATACTGAGTGGATACTGATACTCATTATGGATAATGAGTGGCATTGGACAAGTCATTTAATCTCACTGTGCCTTGTTCAGCAGATTACTCTTTCAATCTGGTTCAAACTGATACAGCTCTGTGAACATTACCGAATTTGTGAATTTGTGTTTGCAGTGCTCTTAGGGGATAAATAGTAACCATTGTTATTATAAATAAGTATGTTGTGTAGACAAATCATGAGGAATGGTGATACAGCCACTCTTGGGGGTGATCTTTCACAACTTGCTTTGTGCCTTTGGTTAATCGCATCACTCAAAAGTAGCAAGGCCAACTCCAATTTACAGAAGTATTTCTCATGTCACTCTCCCCACTTTTGAGTATTTTATTGTTCGTGTTCTCCCTCTGTTTCTTTGCTACTTTCCTTCATGCTGAGTTAACCTTGCATACCAAACTTTATTCCTTTTTTTTTTTTTTGCATTATACAGCAGAGGCATTTGTGTAACCTCCAAATTACAGAGAGCAAATTCATTTTGTCTAGTGATTGTTTGCTGATGATGTATGAAACAGAGAGAAGACAGTTTGAATTTTCATAAGTTCAATTGAGCTTGCAGGCATAAGGAAAGGAAGAGGCAGAACCCAAGCCAATGTGACACAGTAAGCTGGCATCCCAGAGTGCAGGCTGCATGTGTAGCGTCAGGATGTCAGGGCTGGGGAAGGCCTTCGTCCATCACAGCTCTGCTTTTAGATGAAGGAAGAGTTTTGAAGCCACAAACAAGCACTACATGCACTACCATGTTCTTTTCAGTGCAAGAATCCTCATGATTCTTGAAGGATCTGGGACCTGACCTTTCCTCCTATAACTTGATGTTTTAGCTAGAATTTCAGGTGGGCTAAGATGGGCTTTGAGTCCATTCCCAGTTCCTGGTCCTCTGACAAAATGCAGACTCTCGTGAGTTTAAGCCTTTATTTTGATGCAGATATTGCACGGCTTGTAGAAGCTGTGCTGCAAATGTGAAATGAGTATGGAAGTGTGCTTGCTTTGAACAAAGACAAATGTCTTGGGGCCAACTATCCCTGAGGAATAGCATTAGCACTAACAAAGAGAATTAATTTTGCCTTTTCCCCTTTACTTTACCAAGGCATTAATCCAGAAACTCATGGGGATAAATTCTGCCCTGATTTCTACCTGGGAAACCCCAGTGGAAATGTGGAGAGGTCAAAAATGTTTGTCAAGGCAGAAATTGTCCTAGAGTTAAAATTGTGAAGAAAGCAGAAACTGGTTGATTGTTATCTGGCCCAGGGGCTAGAGGATATGTAGGAGCCCTACCTGGCATTACATGCTTCTGAAACTGTTGCTTTTGTTGTACCTTAAGGAGAATACACTAAAAAAAATAATTTAAAAATCTATTGAGTGAAAATTTATAATCAAGAGCACAGTGATTAATTTTTCTTCATGTCCACTGGGAGAAAGACCTAAAGAAATCAGTTCAATGAGCAGTGAAAATTACCGAGTTAGATATTAGGAGCCATGTTCTGACTGTAGGGGTTGTAAAGTGCTAGAACATATAACCTATAGGTGTTATGGAAGCAGGGGAGGTCATTTTTTAAGGAATGGCTTGGAAGACCACCTCCCAGAGCGTGCTGGAACTTCCCATAAGACAGAAGACCAAACTGGATGGGTTCTGTTACTCCCTGGCATTTATATGATTCAGTGTACTGTTTGGGAATGTTGGTATATGGCAAGTACATTCCTGATTAATAAAGCCTAATGTTCCCAAAAGACCTCCAGGGTTCTCATTTTTCTGTCTTATAACTTGAAAGCACACTGTGTCTTCAAAGATGTCATTGGGCAGCCAGCATTTTGCTTTGACCCTTATTTTTTTAAAGAAGGATAGAGGGAGTAATATAAACACAGAAAGACATTTTCAGTTGTGGTGAGTCTGCAGGGGTTTCTTTCCAGTCAGTGCACAAATACTGATTTGTTTCAGTTACTGGTTTTTAAAATTTGGATTAATGGAGACACTCCAGGTATTGCCTGATACAAGTTCCTCTGATACAGAACATGGACACAGTTGAAAGTTGCAAATAGGATTGATGATCAGAGCAAATATGTAATGAGGCTGGAGTAAAGCCTGTTACAAAAAGGTAAATGTCTCAGGAGATTGGGAGCTTTGTAATTGTCTCTCTTTTCTTATGGTTGCCTCTGTTTTCTGAATTTTCATGCAAACATCCTAGAAAGATGCTTTCACTTAATGAAACTGCAAATCTCAAAATGCAGTTGTCCAAGAACTAAGAAAATTTTATTAGTTCTCAGATTGGTTTTAATCAGTCTCATTCACAACTTAGCACAGAAAAGGAGTCAGGATTTTTTTTTTTTATTAAATTTCTAGTTTTGGTGGGGTTTTTTTTGTCTTTGTACAAATGTTTAAGGGTTTTTTTGGGAGGTGGAGGGTTGTGTGGGCCTTTGTTTGTATGTTGTAGGTCTGCAGGTCAAGGGCATCAGCTGCAGTGTACAAATGACATTTTTCATGATGGAAGCTCTTCATCATGACATTTTTCATAGATGGAAGCTCTTGTTTTTGCAGAATAGTGGCCACAATAGATGAGGATAGGAAAATGGCTCTCTAGTGTGTGGTTGTTTTAGTATATAAAGAAGTATGGGCTGTTATTCACTCATGTTAAAAAGGCATGGGAATATAAGCATTGATTCTCTGTGTAGCACTGCTGTAGCAAGTTGCAGTAAAACTCTTCAACATTTCAGCACCCGAAGATGTTATGGTGAAAGTGAAAAATCTTTCACTCCATTTAGCAAAGCATTTGCTACTCTACTTCAAGGTAAAATAAAGATTAAATGTTATTGAGCAAGGAAGTTTATATCAGACCAGAGATGTCATTAGATAAACTATGAAAGGAAAAAAAGCAACACAGACCTAGCCTTTTCCAAAGTATTCCTTTTTTGTTCTATCTGAAATGAAATTGTTTAGCTAACCAGTGTATAATGGCAGGGCCTCCAGAGAAAGGCATTGTGGTTACTCCATCAGTGTCCCTGAGGACACTCTCGCTGAATCATTTCAGATTCCAGAGTCTGATCTAGGGCAGTCTGATGAATGTAAGTTACCCAAATTTTCTAGTCTGTTTTCTTCACTAGGCTAAATTGTCTAGCTCTAAATTTTACTATAAAGGATCTCATTTGTACTGCACTCTTTCCTGCCATTGCCCCTGAAGTGTCTTGATAATAGATTAGGAAGAGATTTTAATCTGTTGTGCCAAAACTGGTCTGTTGTTTTTAACAGTTTCCACTGGCATGAAAGAGATCAGAATATTTGTTTTATTTGTTTATTTTTAATAATAACCAAAAAGAAGTATTTGACTGTGCAAAATGTTTTGGTGTCAGCAATAACTGAAGGCATCTCTGAGTCAAAACCTGCATTAACAATTTTTTGAACCTGTTGCTTTCTTTGGCAGATTTTTTTTCATCATATTTCCTTAGAAATTTTATTCTAGTTCATGCAGTGTTCTTATTGGAATTTTGAATAATTAAATTTTTTTGTAGAATGGAAGAGTGTTATCTCATTTCTTCCAAGATTTGCAGCAAGTAATCGAGAATCATGTGACTCTTACCAGCAGAACCTTTTCAAGAAATAAGGTGTATATTTCTCAACAGCAATGATAGCAAATCATTGTGTGTCCTCTCTGCATACAAACCAGATTAGATTATGATCATGCAGCCCCAGATCATTTCGGAGGAGTATAGTGGCACAGATCCTATGTTTAGAGTTTGTGAAATCAGACTATCAGTGAAAAAATTGGAGTCAGAGAGAGATGAATTCTCATTTCTTCCCAGTTTCTTTTTCCATTCATTAGGGTTTCAGGTGAAGAGGATAATCTGTTTTGTCAGGCCTGTTGCCCTGTTTTAATACATGACTAACCTTCTCATGACTGAGTGGCTGTCACTTCCCCAGAACAAGTGATACTGGACTCCTGAAGCAAACAGGTCTAAAATGATCATCCTTTGAGGTGAATTTAGTGCCTTGCTGACAGCTTTAGCCGGCATGTAGTTACCAACCAGAGGGAAATTCCAGTGGTCAGGGCATCACAGAAGCCTAAGGAATGCAGAGAGAGGATACTGAGAGACCCAGGAACCAGGTGACCAGGAGGGTATAGAATTAAATTAGTCTATCAACTCAACTGGAAGTGTAGCATGATTAGAAGTGAAAAATCCCTGAGTCAATAGGCAAGTTAGCTATAGGTAGTGATGCTCATGGATAGCACCTGAATGGAAAAGTTTTGATTCCTTATAACTGTTTCAATCCTGCAGGAAGGAAAGGATTATTCTTTTTACTTTTGCCAGGGCTTCAGTGCTATTTAATTTGTCTTGGTGCCTCTTGGCCATGTGACATCACTCCAGAAACGATCCCATTTGCAGTTTCTTCCTGTGTCAGAAATTGGTGTATTACTACTTCTCAGCTTCTGTGTGTGTGTGTGTGTGACTTAGAGAATACTGCTCTTTTACAGCTACATCTGTCCTTCCTCTGATCATGTTTGCCATTCAGGAACACATTTATCATGGCAAATTCTTGTTCACTTTAGCAGTCTTTATTATGCTGTGGTGTTCTTGTGCCTATGTGCTGATAGCCACGGCTCTAGAATGGCGCTGAAGAGAACATTCAGACATTAATGCAGCTCTAGATGTCTAGCAAAGACTTATTTTCTTTAGAATACCAGTCATGGTCACCTCAGGTGTTTTCCTGCCCTGCCCAGGGAACTGTCCTTTGGCAAGAGTTCAGGAAAATTCTTAGTGCAGAATAGTTATGATTATAATCTATAAGAAAAATAAATAGTTAATTAAATAATTAACTAATAGTTATGATTATAATCTATAAGAAAATAAATAGTTAATTAAATAATATTAAAAAATACCAGCTTTTGGACTAGTATTGAACTGAAGCTTTGCATTCAGATAGTCCTTGGTCTTCTGTGATGCTTAAAATATCATTCTATTGTCATTTGTAAGTCTCAGACTATTGCAAAGATTTGGAAATAGGTGGTGAGAGGACACTGTGCTACCAGGTCCAAAGCTAAATGCAGTAACATTTAGGTGAAGGACTCCAAGTGGAATTCAAACCCCAGAGTCAGGGGCTTTGTCCAGTACTTGGGATGTATTAAGAGCAAAGGGAAGCATCTTATTGGATGGTGTTCAGCCTAGAGGCAACCAGAGGGAAGCTCTAGAGATGAAAGACTTGATGATTCTTCCATAGACAGGATTTTTTACCAGCAAGATATTTTTCCTTACTGCAATCTATTCATGTCCTAGAGAATTCCAAATGTGCTAGGTACATTTTACTTTTTTATGAATGCATTTTCTGTCCCCTTATAGAATTCGCCTTTCATCAACATGAAATAGCCGGAATTTTCCTGTACCTTAGAATGGTGGAAAACAATTCTGATGTCCCTGCATTGTCAGACTGTCAGTGGCAGAGTTTTCTATGTGACTGTCTTCATTATGACTTAATTACCTTCAAAAGCATTTAATTTCTAAAAATCTCTCACACTATCTCTGTTATAATGTTTAGAATGTATCCATACCATATAGTAGATGTTCTTTAAGCTCCTTATGCTTCTATTTCTTGTAAAAGAAATATACTGGAGAACAAAATAGAATTTCTTTATTTAATGCTGAACTAATTCTCAAAGCTGTGTTGTAATTAATCATGGGGGGTGCACTGGTGGAAGTTTGGAAGGGGTAGTAGGCTTTTCTCCCTTTTTCTTTGCTGACATGGTAGGAAGCCTGAATATCCATGCTATGAAAAATTTGAGTCTCACTTCTGCTGCTGCCAGTACTTGGTCCCACTGCCTGAATGGGGTAAGACTTCATAATTCCCTTCTGCTGCTTCCTAGAGCTGGCAACTCAGGGCTGTGGAACTGGGAGAAATTCAGGGCTGCAGGTAAGCAATGTGACAAAGCCAGTGCTCTTTGTAGTGCCCAGGGAGGTACTGCAAACTTAATTATCACCTATGATACCTGACAGATTTCCGCACACCATTTCTGGGTGAAGTGCTGCCATTTTCTGATCACTTCTTTGTAGATGAAGAGGGAAATCCTGGCACAAAAAAAGTCCCTGGGATTCTTCCACATTCCTTTCAGTGGAGACAGGAGTCATTGCAAACATGCAATATATGCTTGAGCTGGGCCTTTACATTTGTTGGGTCTGTCTGATGCATTTATGTATTCATCTTTTCCCCCTTCTCCAAATGTCCTGCCCCAGGTGAGGGGCAGACACCAACTGCTCTGGCTGATGTCTTGCTGGAAATGCAAGACTTTCCTTAACTGATGGAGAGGGAAAGGTCTTACCTTTTGGTAAAAAAAGTGGGAAAATAAATACATCCTGCTTTCTTTAGAGAGCTGTTTTTTTGTTGGTTTTTTTTTGTTTTTTTTTTTTTTCTTGAAGCAACTAGATTTATCCTG
Source organism: Euphonia xanthogaster (assembly GCA_034509185.1). Lineage (NCBI taxonomy): Eukaryota > Metazoa > Chordata > Aves > Passeriformes > Fringillidae > Euphonia > Euphonia xanthogaster. The sequence continues at coordinate 22,176,391 of JAYDZK010000001.1, read as the reverse complement.
GTTTAATACCAAAGTGACATAAAATTTGTCACATGCATGTTTGTGCCCAGAAGTGGTTAAATGAAGGTTTATTTTGGATTTATTCCTATTTCCAGGTGGAGTTTTTTTGTGAAAGATTACAATACTATATTGTTTAGAAATTATTCCCTTTCCCCCATTTTATCTAGCTCAATTTTAATGCTAAGTTACAAAACAGTTCTTCAGTTTGTGGAGTTGATGAGCAACTGACAAATTTCACATAGAGTTCAGACAAATCGGTTCTTCGCTGAACTGGGGCTGGGCCCTTGCTTGCCCTGAATCCAGATGTAAAAGTCCCAGTCTCTGTCCCAGTCTGGCCTTTTTATTCCTCTGCATCACTGATGTGCAAGTGGAAGCTCCTGTGCCGATCTTTCTCAGTGTTGAGAGCTTTCAGAACCCAGTCTGCACCTGTCCTGTGTTTCTTTAAATATAGAAAGAGATGATGGCGCCTGTTCTGCACTTTTGAAATCTCAGTCTTCTCACTTAAAGCTAGGTCAAATATTCTGTGTATTTGCAAGTGTAGCACAAATTCATGCGCTAAATGGATAGCAGTGGGGGTGGTACTGTTGCCCTTTAAATAGAGACTCCATTTACTTTAGTGGGATTTTCACCAGTTTCAGTGCTTGGAAGGCCAGATTTTGTTTTCTTCCACCATTTTGCCAATATAGTACTATTGTTATGATTCCTCCCCAGTTCATTCTTAATGGCCATGTCATTAGGACTTTTAAATTCTAGTAAGAAACTATTGGTGTGGTGGGCAAGAAATATTAAGAAGCTTAAGAAGGAATCCTAGTGCAAATCTTACCAAACACAAATTATAGAAACAGTCATCACATATAATGGCATATAGTGGCTATTCAGTGTACCAGTCCAAATTAAAATGTGCTCTCCTCTGCCCAGTAGATCTAGACCATGAGAGATGAAAAGAAATTGCTGTCCCCTCTTCTCCCAGCTCTCCCCAGTTCATAACTACAATTCCAATTATCTTGTCAAAGTGAAGTTTTTATGGGAAAAAAGGTAACATATCACCACAATAACTTCTAAACATAGCCCATGCCTCAGGACTTGGTGTAGCACAGAAGCTCTTATTTCACCTCTAGGTCCTGTACATATAAAAATGCCCTGAACAATGAGCCAGCAAAATGTGAAATTAAACAGAGGCAAATGTACATTTATTTTATGTCTAATCACATTAATCAGACATATCATTTTTCTTTGGAAATGACTGTTTCAACAAAAGCAAAATTATAGCAATTAAAAATGTAAGGAGGAAATAATAGTATTGATTTTTTTGTGTGTGTGGTTTTGTTATTTTTTGCTTAATTTTGTGACAAGTAAGTAGTAATGCATATCTTATTGCACGTCAATCTGTTTGTTAGACTGCAAGAGGCACCTAGATTTCAGAAAGGTGAAGGTTCAGTAAGAACTAAGCTAATGCTTAGTGACTTTTTTCATTGCACGAAACACTGCTAGTTTTTCTACAGCGATGTGCAATGCAAATACAGAAGTAGCAAAAAATGAAAGGGCTTACTTGGAAATTCTAATACACAGAACTTTCAAAACAAATTTATTTTTGGCTTTTTAATTATGTGGAAAGGTTCAGTATCACTTCTTTTGAATCCTGACTTCAAAAGGAAATGAAAAGTCAAATTTTCTCCCTTTACTTATAGCTTTAAAATGCCTCAAAAGGCCTAGTAGCTCCCTAGCAAAAGTAATCATAGAATGATAGACTGTCCTGAGTTGGAAGGGACCCACAAGGATGATTGAGTTCAACTCCTGGTCCTGCACAGGACACCCCAGGAGTCTCACCATGTGCCTAAGAGCATTATCCAAACACTTCCTGAATTTTGCCAGGCTTGGTGCTGTGATCACTTTCCTGGGGAGCCTGTTCCAGTGCCCAACCACCCTCTGGGGGAAGAACCTGTTCCTAATATCCAACCTAAGCCTCCCAGACACAACTTCAGGCCATTCCCTCGGGTTGTGCCACTGGTCACCACAGAGAAGAGATCAGTGCCTGTGCCTCCTGTTCATGAGGAAGTTCTAGACTGCAATGAGGTCTCCCTCAGTCTTCTCCAGGCTGAACAGCCTAAGTGACCTCAGCCACTCCTCATCAAGGCCCTTCTCTAGCTTCATTACCCTACTTTGGACACTCTCTAACAGCTTTA